>CM030325.1:1023567214-1023684480 GCA_002915635.3 Ambystoma mexicanum | reverse complement strand
CCCCGCTTGGCGTTTGCTGTTTGGCAGCCCTGTAAACTGGTCCAGGGTTAGCGCAGCCCTTTGCGCTGAATTGGGAATTTTGATGGCTTTTCCTTGCGCAAGGGCGTTCTTGGGGGCGTAACTGACGCTGCTGCAGGGTCGTTGCGCCTCTCTGCGCCACGGCTGGTTTTGGAGGCTAAAATCCATGAATACGCTGTGCGCGGAAATCGATTTTTAGCACACGCGGCTGGCACAGACATTCGCACGCGCACACTGTGCGCCAGCCGTGTGCGCCACTTTTGTGTGAAATTCTATAAATTACCCTGTAAATGGCTTTGAACTTTCATGTGCTAACACCTCAGTGACTTCATTGATTGCAGTTGACAGATGAGCAACCAAGGTATAACATTCTAGAACGAGTCTGGGCAGAGTAGTTTTGGTTTTATCAGTTCTATAAATTTGGTACTTGAGAAATTCCTGAAATCCTGGGATTTTTTTTAAGGTCCTGGGTATTTTAGTCACACGAATGGTAGCTTCGGGTAGGCAGATGGTAAAAGTAACTCGCTGATGGTCAGACCATGGGCAGGGGTACCATTCCGGAATAAGGACTGTCCTCTAGACAGTGGCCCTCATTACGACCCTGGCGGAAAGTAACTGACCTGACCGCTATAGAGTAAATAGCGTTTCTGCCATTGCACGATGGAGTAAAGTGCGGCTAATTCTGACCCATCGGGCACGAGCATTACGCCATGGCGGAAGTGCAAAGTCCGCGATGGCGGAAATGGCCCCAAAACGCCCCTCACCGCCGTCGTACGGCGCCCTAGGTGCAATTCCGCCACCCATCATAGCGGTCACCGTAATGAGCGCTAATCGCAAAATACGGTGACCGTAAATATACGGAAACGGAAGTAAAAACATGGGGCCGGAACGGGAAACAGCACGCCGTACACCTATAAAATCAGAATCCCAACACAACCATTAAAAATCCGACCCTGAGACACATCCCAACCCGTTAGCCACCCTAGTTAAAACAATCAAAATGGGAAAAGTTGCTAAAAAAGCGTGCGACCGCAAGCGGCAGGTCCACTTCTCCCATGAGGAACTCACCGTGCTCACAGAGACCCTCCAGGAGAATGCTGGCGTCGTCTTCTCGACGCAAATGACCAGGACGGCACTTGCGAACAAGAAGGCCATATGGGCCCTGGTGGCACAGCGGGTAAGTGCGGTGGGGACCGCACCGCAACCCACAGCAATGCAGAAAGCGATGGACGACTTGCGGATACGCGTACGGAGCATACTACCAGCCAACCGTAACATTGCCACAGCTACCGGGGAGGATCGGAATCACCCATCAAGTTGACCCCCTGGGAAGAAATCTGTGCCTCCACCATTGGAATGGAGAGTATAGAGGGAGTCGGAGGGATGGAGAAAGGAGTGCAGACATCCAAAGAATCAGGTAGGTGGGCCAAATAAAACAATGCTAAATCCACAATGTCCAATCATGTGAAGTACCATGTGTCCACATAGTGCAACAGAAACACATGTCCAGGAGAACGTCCACATACATTGGCCTGATAGCGCACTTTAAAAGTCACATTAAATACATAAATAATTAAAAATCCTAAAAACACCCTCTACACGTGCAGCATGCACACCCTAACTGCAGGCTGCAAAACAACTGCATCCTCAATCCACACAGAAATGAAACCACCTCCAAGGCCCTGACCCAAATCACCTCAGGTACCACCCCAATGCATGTGATACATTGCCATTCCAATTTCCACAGACCCATAAATAACGCTCGCCCCCTTTACTCCACCACAGGGTCCGAGTCAAACGACGAGCTGCAGGATACCCCTACCAGCACACCTGCAAAGAGGGCCAAGACCAACGGCCAAAGACCCTCCACCTCAGCTGCACGGATCAAGACACGGCAGCAGCACAAATCAAGTGGCAGCACACAGGAGGGGACTTCAACAGGCACCCCAGCAGCCAGCATGCCCACACCAGCAGCACCACAGGTCCCCCAATGGATGCCACAGAAGGCACTGCTTCTGATGGCAGCAGCACAATAGGTGACACTGCATTAATGCCAGCATGCTCCGACACAGACAACGGTGCTGTCGATGTAGGACCCATCCATGACCTGTCACAATCCCCCTGTTCGTTTCATCCCGTACACCATGAGGATACCACGCAGGGGCACCCACAAGACGACGACTGGACATCCCCCACAAGCCCTGTGGCAAGGCAACATGAGTTGATCAGCCCCTCTGTGACACCACCGCAAATGGCCATGGCCCAGCAGAGGCAACAGTCCCTCGACCAGGTGATCGTGCAACAGCAGCAACTGGCCACGCTCCTCAAGGAGCATGCTGATGAATGTGGGGCTTCTAAGGCAGCCATAGAAACATCTACTGAGACACTTAGGGCACAAATGGAGCGAAGTACAGAGACACTAAGGGTACAAATGGAGAGAAGCACCGAGAGCCTGAGGGGGGAACTGCATGCGACGTCCAAAGACGTATGTGGTGAACTTGCCGCTGTGCGCCGTGTGCTCACTAAGCTCTCACAAACCCTTAGGGACATGCATGGACGTGAGCACGCAGAGACATCATCCGTTGCAAGTTCCGTTCAGGGCAGCCCCCAACGTAGATCTGGGAGGAACCTGCGCTCCACAGGCAGGGGTGCCCCTGATACCCGGAGAGGGGGCTTGCAATAGCGTCTGCCCACTGACAATGAGCATCTTTGGACACTGGTGTTCGGGGGGGAGGTAGGAGGGTGGAGGGGGGGTGTTGGGCTTTCTTGGGTGGCGGGTCGATGGGGTGTGTAACATAATTTCACATATGCTATAAACATTACATAATCCTCCAATGAGATGTGTGGACATTGTTCTTTGTGTACGAGGCCTTTATAGGCGTACAGTCCACATTGTGCATGTTCCCGACACACACAGTGCCACAGGTCCCGTGTCCATGCATCAGCCACCAGGCGTGAGTGCTAGAAGCATGAATCTATGATATTCTGACGAATTTCACGGGCCTCCTGTGCCTCGCGGACTCCTTGAGGTGCTGCCACATCCCCAGCCTCATCATGACCATCTTCAGGTGCTTGCAGTTCTGCGTCAGGGGGCATGGGCACATTTCTACGTACGCACATGTTGTGTAGCATGACACATGCCATGACTATCTTTGCAACCTTCTCATGGCGGTACAGGAGTGCCCCGCCAGACCTGCTGAGGCAGCGAAACGAGCCTTCAGTAGGCCGAATGCCTGTTCTATGACTACACGGGTACGTGAGTGGGCATGGTTGTAGTCCTCCTCATGCTGGTCCTGTGGGTTCCGGAGTGGTGTAAGGAGCCATCTCTTCAGTGGATACCCGGCATCACCTGTATGTGGACAATAAAGGATGTTTGTGGATGACATTGCTACGTAGCGCATCCCCCCCCCCTTCCTGCCAGGTCATTGCCGCATCACATACCCCACATTATCATGCATGGATTGAGACTCACCGAGTAGCCAGGATCTGTTCCCTGCGTGTCGCTCCATGTAGCGTGGTATTGTAGAGTTCCTCAAGACCATAGAATCATGGGTTGATCCAGGAAATCGGGCACAACAATGTGTAAAGATCCTGTTGGAGTCACACACCATTTGTACATTAAGAGAATGATATTGTTTCCGGTTGCGGTACTGGACCTCCATGGCATGTGGGACAACCAATTCCACATGGGTGCAGTCGATGGCACCAATGCAACCCGCATGCCGGCAAGTGCATGGAATCCCACTTTTGTGTTTGTAATCTCCAGCTCCGAGCGTGGTAATGAGATGTAGTCGTCTGCGTGCTTCAGGAGGGCATCGAGCACTTGCAATAGTGTCCGTGAGAACAGTGGCTGTGAAATGCCATGCAACTGTCCGACTGTGTGCTGGTAGGTGCCTGTGGCCAGGAAGTGGAGTACAGACACCACCTTCAGTAGGGGTGGGATGGCGGTTGGGCTATCTATCATGCTGACAAGGTCAGCGTGTGTCATGTCCACAATGGAGATTATGGTGTCCCGGTCCAAACGGTAGAGGGTGTGGATCTGCTCAGCAGTGAGGTTGAACGGATGAGCTCGGAGGCGTGGGATTGCGGGCTGCTTGCGTGGTGGTAGTGGCTGTGCTGGTGGGCCTTGCTGGCCCTGCCTTGCCCTCCTCCTCCTCCTGCGTCTCCTCTGTGCGGCCGGTTGTTGTAGTAGTTGGTGTTCGTCTTCTTCTTGAAGTTGGAGTACTTGCAGTGCTATCAGGTCCCCCAGGCCCAACATCGCTAGTCCTGCCGGTAGCATTTTGGAGTGGATGTGGTTGTGGGAGGGGGTTGGGTGTGCAATTTATGTGTTTTCAGGCTGTGTAGCCTCCACCTGTGGTGATTCATTCCACCTGTGCCAGCTGCAATCCCCTTTGGGCGAGCACTGTACCGAGGTTCACCGACGGGCGGGGCGTCCCATTTGTGAGTGAAGCCAGTTGCCATTTTCACACACTGCCGCACTACATGGATGAATTTGTGATTTCAAGCGGTCACAGATGCCTTTTCGACGTGATGTTGCAAATGAGGAATTCGAAGGACAGCGCTTTCGGTTTTCAGCTAGCGGCGAGGAGACGCCCACAGGTCTGACTGCAAATATAACGTTCTATTGTTTAATGTCCTTGGGACAGGGGCCATGGCGAGAATGCAATGATTGATATGAATAGTATGGGATGCGCAATAGCGTAGTGGACGAATAGGCAGGACGTTCCCACATACATGTTACTTCACAACACTGTTATTCTGGCCTGGAGCACAGTGGATTTTGCAGGCTGCATTACGCACAGACTCAATGGAGATTTCAAATGTTATGTGAGTAAATAATCAGGCGTTTTAATACCGGGATAAGGGAATGATGTATGGATGCATGGACAGATGATTTAATTGAGAGTTTGCCATGTACATGGCTTTTTGGAATCTATCCCCTTCCCCTGCGCTATGTGATGCAGGGCTGCCATAGTGGACCATCGTCTATCTGCCCTTGTTGAACCCTCCCTGTCTCGACGCGCCTTCCAACACTTGTGTCTATGCACGTTACTAATCCCATCTCATGGATTCTGTTTTAACAGACGCATGCACACAAACACTCGTTTGTAATAGTGTTTTCACCTCGATTTATATGGTTATGATTGGCAAGTGATATTTGGGTGGAAATAATCCTTTTGAGTGGGCTAGCATGCATATGGCTGTAGATTTAGTGTGATCATTGAAGTGAGTAATACTAATGAAGTTCTGATGGCCATACTATTCTTTTTCATTTCATTTGGGTGACAGGTATCTCCTCCCCTTTTGCCGCTGCCATCTGTATGCCACTCCTGCAGATGGCTTTTACTCCCGACACCTGCTGCTTCGAGTTAATCAGTGGAGCACCATTACGATCTTATGGGACGATCGCCAATGGGCCACATGCCCTTACGCAGTACTAGTGGCTAGGAGCAACATATCTACCTTTCAGCTGGACTAGTGCCTACCTAATGGGACGGCCCTGCGGTTCTAGGCGCTTCCATGTTGCCTTTTTGAACGTGATGTAGCCCCTGTGTGCCATGATGGTACAGGGCGTCACACAAGTGGAAGCTGGTCAATTATTGCAGATGCAGCCCTCGGTGATGATGGTTGTTTTGGTGTTATTTTGCAAATTGCTGTGGGCCTTTGTCATTTGGATGTGCATTTAAATTGTATTCCGATATTTGTCGTGTTGCGTTGTTCTTTGCAGGTGATGTGGCGATTTTCGCTTTGTGGCGGTATGTATTGCGTGATGATCTGCATTGTGTTCCGGCTTCTGAGTATAGTTGCGTGGTACTGTACTGGCCGCGTTCGCCTACGAAGCCCACTAAGGTCAGGGATAGGGCTGCCATTATGACTGTTTTAATGATGTCATGCTTAGGGCGGGGATTAGCTTTTGTGTAACAGATGCCGGTCAGCCAGGTGGATTGGTGGAATGACGTGATTATCAGAATATGGCTGGTCACAGGTGCCTGTGTTTGCGTGCGTTTCTTGGAGGGAGACTGAGGTCATGTCCATTGGAATAGCTTCTGTATTCGTGCCATCTGTGCCCTGCAGCTCCCATTGGCCCCTCTTGAGATGAGCCTGGCTGCTCAGTCACTCTGCCAACTTGTGTGGTACATGCTTATGCTGATGGTTGGTTTGTTTACTGGCATGAGTACAGGGCTGGTGCAGTCTCCCTCAGGATACTGCTTTGAATGTTGCCTTACACTGGTGTCAAGCGAGGGGCCTGTTGTTGTTTTGTCTCATATTTCAGTTCATTTTGCTGTACTTGAACCTTCACATGCCTGTGCTGCATCAGTACGGCAATGGTGACATGCCAAATATGGATGGCCACTCACAAGGCACTTGGAGCCCCTACATTCATTTGTTCGTTGGCATGCATGGGTGACTTGTACATTTCACTGGTTGCATTGTGTAACTTCATTGCACCTACGAGGAGTGTGTGCAATGTGGCAGGGAGTGGTGTACAGGCACTCAGTAGGGCCATTTACGGTTGGTTCACGATGCCGTAATTCTCACCATGGCGGAATGGTACTTTCCGCCATGCTTGATGGCGTTAAGTAAATGTCTGCTAGGGTCAGAATTCGCGTACCGTTGCGCCATGGTTAATTACGGTTTGCATGGCGCGCGTGCGCGTACTTGGTGCAGTTAGCGTTGGCGTTCACTACGGTGTCGCTAATGGCATCGTACTTTACGGTGACGGGTCATAATCGCACCCGAGCGGTATTCGATGGCGGTATTACATTTCCGCTATCGTTTTTCGATTTCCGCCAGGGTCGTAATGAGGGCCAGTGTGTAATTACCCAACCTAGGATATGGCCTTCTCGATGAGCGCATTCCTTAACCCATCGGATGTAACCAAAGGAGTCTTGGGCTTCCTTAACTTGTATTTTCACTTTACTTTGCCATCTCTGTCTTTACACATACTTGTCAATATATAGGTGTGTTATTATTAATATATAGTAATCATTATTTAAGTTATCTTGACAGTTATAGTGATGTGGCATTTTGGGTCAGTTTCCTAATGACTTAAGGATCTTTCCCTGCCACGCCACACATTTCCCTACTGCGCGGTGAAAAACATATGGTCCTCGCCTCTGAAATGTGGGAAAGTTTGCAGGTTCCTTACTCTAATATTTGTTTTTCAGTGTAAGTCCCGGTGTACAGTGACTGCGTCTTGACTTTTGCAGATGGCGCTGGTCCCGGTCAGTGCTCTCGAAGAGCGCAATGAGGAATGCGAGCCGAGAGATGGGCAAGTAGCTGGCGAGGTGTGAGAAGTTTAGATTCAGTTTCTCATTGGAGAAGCAGTCCCTTTCATTCAGGTGTGAGGAGACCAAGCCTGCACATGAGGACTTGGTGCATATTGTCAATGCAGCTCGAGTTATAATGACCAATCGTTAGTTTCCGGGTTTGAGTAAGGCATCGGATTGCCACAGTGTTTAGGGGAGTTAGCACATCCGAACCTTTTGCAATTTAGCAAGGTGCTTGAACAGTTTTGCTGGGGATTTTGATCTAGGAAAGTTCAGTCATAAGGGATGTAGTAATATTTTTGAGATTGTTGCATTTTACAATGGCACTATTCAGTTGTTTTGGCTTGTATTATGCTGAATGGGCTATATTGCCATGTGGCATGCTGTGGCATGCCATTTATGCACAATCACATGGTAATATGGATTCTTACATGCAACCATCAGACATGTTATGTGTTTTGTTCAGTCATCAGGCTTAAGCATGAATTGTGTTTGTATATTCTGCCTTGACTCAGGATTTAAGGTCTATTTTTCAATTGAGAGCAATGTGACTGGCTGTATGGAAGCTATTAACATACACACCCTGGTGGCATGGAATAAGAGGCTATACTCACCTATAAAGACTACATGGGCTATAGTTGCTCATAATAGCATCACAACATATGGTGGGGCTATATTCACCATTAACAGCCTGCACATATTTTGAGAGCTATATTCACTAATGTCCTTGTGTCATACTGGTGAATGTAAGAGGGTTAATACACATATCACCGGTCTCCCTTTTATAGCCTTACTGATCCGCTGCACGAGGGGGCGGATATGACTTTGTGACACGCTTCTCCCCTTGGTTGGATTGTAGGGGGTTTATGTCAGATACAGTTAATCAGTTAATCTGCGTATTCTGATTGATGTCGACATCATGGGGGGAGTGCAAAGGATATTGATATTTTATTTATTGTGTAAAGCTCTCATATTGTTCCAAAGAAAGGAGAATGTGGGTTACTACATGTTTTCTATATTCACATGTAGTTTGGATTAGATAGCTTTTGCACCATTATGGGCCATATGGTTAATATAGGTTTGGTTTGCCTGGGTTGACAACTCCTGGTTTTGATTGGGGAGGCCCGCTAATGCTCCTATTGGGGTCCAATAGAATTTCAGTACTTTAAGTGGTGGGTCAGCTATAGCATACTGCTCTTGGGGTTTAGGGTTACACAGGATTGTAATACTTTATGTTATATAAGAATTGCTTTTGAATATAGGTTTGGAGAATATTAGGGCTAATTAGTTTGGTCTAATAGGGAACAAAGGGGGGCTATATAATATCGCAATGTGCTATAGATCGGATCGTTCCATTACATATTCATATGTGCAGGACTACGTATATACGTATATTTTCAGATGTTCGGCCTTACAGTTTAATTATCGGAAATGTTTTTCATTCTAAAGATACAGGTTTTTTTAGTGATTATTAATGGAACTCCAATAATTTGGGGAGAGAGGGTTCTACATTTGATATTTTCTTTGTATTCAATTGTTTATTTGTTTTTTTTTTTACTGTTACTGGTTTTGGAGCTATGCATATGACTTTGCGGAGATCTTCCAGTTCCCCTGTAAATTCCCCTTTATTCTACAGGACTTACTCCAACATTTATACATGGCAGAAGCAAACGTCACTTAAAGTCTTGAAATGACAATGGTCTAAACAATCCTGTTAAGATGAAAAAGGTCTGCACTTATTTAGCCAAACTGAGAGTGAATGTGGCTTTAATACAGGAGACAGTGTTACCTAAAGAGGAATCTGATAAGCTTTTCAGAGGTTGGGTAGTGCAGGTGTTTTCATTGGTACATGCTTCTTAATCAAGGGAGGTTGCTATCTTGCTGTGCAGAAATATGCCTGCAAACGAATTCTCAGGACAATGAGGGGGGAGTGATGTCAGTCTGCCTTAGGATCCAGGATTCAGGGATATTATTGTCTAACATGTACACCCCATCAGACAATGAACGTGGTATTATTCACTGAACTGTCAAGGTACTTGTAATCGAAGCCCAGTGAAAACATAGTATTTGGGGGGCATTTTAATGAGGCGTTGGATGCTATGTTAGACAGAAGTGGAGAGAGCCACCCACACATATGGTATGGTCTGGATCAAAGAGCACTTGAAGGAATTGTTAGTGAATTAGGGTTGACTGTTGTTAGGAGACCGGAGAACCCACAGTGAGAAACTAAACATTTTACTCCAGGTCTCATGATGGTTATTCGCAAATAGATATAATGTTGGCCTCTAAAGGCCCAACTCAGGCTTGCCCGAGTAATGAAATTGGCGTTATCCATATCTCAGATCATGTACTAGTTTCTATTTTAGTTGCCCTGGACTTTACGTTAATGAGGTCAAGCACTTGAATATTGAAATCTTCATTGTTGGAGATTGATAAAATTTAAGAAAAGATCATCAAGGAGGCGGAGTTGCTCATGGAAACAAACAGAAATGGAGTCCCTAATGAATGCATGATTTGGGAAGCCTTTAAATGCAACATGTGAGGTCTACTGTTTGGTCTAGCCGGCAAGGTCAAAGTGGAAACAAATAAATGAATCAGTTGAATTGGAAAAGAAAATTAAACTTCTTTCAAAGAGAATATGCAAGTATCAATTTGGACAAAACAAGAAGAAAATGGGTGGCAAAAAAAAAATATATGGTCAAAACAAAAATTTTCAGAAAAGGCAGAATTTGCTGTATTTTTTTTTAAAAGTGTGCTTATTACTAGGATGGCACTAAGTGTAGCCATCTATTAACTCACCGGCTGAAGAAACTTTATGGTGACAAAGCTATCAACACAATCAGTAGGGAGTCTAGAGAAATTACATAAAACCCAGAATGCAATCACCTGGCCTTGGTGGCATTCCAATGGAATTTTATAAAATTATGCAAATTGTGGTGTATGATGTGATTTAATATATGTTGGATTCATCACTAAAGAGTAATGAACTTCCAGCTACTTTGAGACATTCCAAAATAGATCTTACCCATAAGAAAGAAAAGAACGTTGTTACACTGGGGGGTTTCGGGTCTATCAGTTTAATAAATACTGATTGAAAGATTTTGTCAAAACTACCAACAAAAAGATTGGAAATAATCTTACTGGCAATTAAAAACGACAATCAAGCAGGGTTTGTGAAAGGGAGATGTTCTGCAAAAACATGTGAGGGCTAATACGAACAATATCGGGGGGAAATAATTGAATTCAATGGTCTCTGTGCTGTCATAGGATGCCTTTGACTGGATAGATTGGTGTTTTAGTTTCAGAACGATGGAGAAATGACATTTTAATCAATGCTTCTTGAAGTGGATTCAGTTGCGGTACAAACACCCCACTGCCTCTTTTACAATGAATGGCCTTAAGTCTAAATCATTTCACTTGGAACGAGGTAGTAGACAGAGATGATCATTTTTGCCATTGCCTTTTGTGAATGTGCTTGAGCCTTTAGCAGAATGGATTTCAGGAGATAACAGTTTCCAAGGAGTTAACTTTGGGGGAACTAAAATAAAACTCTGGTTGTATGCAGATGATGTGTTGCTGGTGCTGTAGGACCTTAAGCGTGGCTCTCTGGGTATTAGATTGATTGGTAAAAAACAGATTCAATGCTGATTACAGAATTCCAACATAGAGAAGATGTACAGCAATGTGGGTGGGGTCTGTTGGTATCCAAATAAGAAACAATATATGGCTATTTGTCTCACAAGAAATCTGATGGAAATTGTGATGCTGAATATGGCCCTGGCTCTATCCAGACTTAAGGATGATTTGGGGGGGGGTCTGTTCTGAAACTGTCTTTATGGGGCAAAGTGAATGCAACCAAGACCCCTTTATTCGGCATAAATGAATTGGTTAATGACTTCAATTGAGCTATTCAAAAAATGTTATGGGGTGGAAGGCCTCCTAGACTGGCGAGCTGGACGTTACAACAGGCTGTCAGTAGAGGGGGTGTTAGTGGACCCAGTTCTGAAATCTATCACTTGGCATGTTCGGTAATTCATATATTGCCATTCCTGAGTGACCCACCGGAGGAGTTGGTAACATCAGAGTCCAATACAATAGTCCCAATGGAGCCCAGGGCTCTATTTACGATGGCTTACCAACAGAATATCAGAGGTGGTGCTGGTGAGCTGTCACGGAAACTAGGAGTAGACCCATGTGTGGCATGGAAAGTGTCACTGTGGTTTAATCCTAAAATATCAGACATGGCTAAAGGGTTGTACAGGTCGCAATGGCATCTAGCAGGAGTTGACCAGACAGAAGACTTTTAATGGAAACTTGATTCCTTGTGAGGTTTTAAAGAATATGAGAGTCATGGATGGATGTACATCTGGTCAGTATAGAATATAGAATGTTAAATAATGCTATCTCCAGAACGTGTGGCGTAGATAATGTCAAACTGGGTGGAGAATACATAGCAAAGTCACATGAACAGACCGGTTCAGGAGTTCATAGTGCCTCATTGGAGTACTCATTGCTCCAGAAGTTGGATCCCTGGAATTCAGAATATATGTCAAACATAACAGGTGTATTTGTAGTGCACTCATTGACCCCCAGAGGGGCATCTTGGCGCTATTGACAGTGTGAGGTAGCTGAGGCCCACCTCGCATCTCCTCCCCCAGGTACCCTCAGGTACCCTCTTCTCGTGTGGCCAGGAAAAGGGAGGATCCCCTGGGTAGAGGAGAATTGGGGAGTGTGGAGAGTATGTCCTTAGGTGAGACATGACCCCTCCATCTATCAAGGCTTTACAGACTTTTGTCAGCCCTTTCCCTGTGATTCCCCTAACACATTCCCCAAAATACACCAGTTTGCTGCTGGGTCGAAGAAGATGACACCTAGAACAAAACATCCTCACTTTGTGAAAGCGCACACCTATCAACCCGAGCTAAGTACTGGGACGGGGAAGAGGACAACAGGAGTAAAGCATGATGACTACTGCTTGAGTGGTGAGCAGTCTTGTTATTTGTGGAATGAAAATGGAGGTGGGAACTTTAGAAGGTAGAATCTCGAAGGAAATGGAGCCAGATGTGGGAGAACGCCCATGAACTGCTGGGTGCAGACACACCTCTCTGGTGAAGCAGTGTGGCAGGAAGAGCACTCAAGACCTGTGGAAAAGTGCAGAGCATATGCAGGGGAAGCATAGATACAGGACGCTGGAGGCCGTTGACAAGCAAAAAAGAAGGAGGCCGACGGGACTGAGGGAATCGGTCCTGTGAGTTCTGTGTTGCATACGAAGGACTGCTGGAGTGCGCGTGCCACAGAAGACTGCTGGAAACCCGTGGCGATGGAGGACCTGGCAAGAAGCCGTAAAACCAACTGGTGAGTGAAACCAGAAGAGTGAAAACCGAGCTAGCAGGTGGTCATAGAAATAAAGCTATGGACATTCATATAAATGGAAAACACGCATTGCTATGTGAAATTAAAGCAAATATAAGGCACTTTGAATACTCAAGGAAACACAAGCAAGTTAAACCGGATATAGGGCATTTTGAATATCAAACAAAATGAAAGCAAGTTGGGAACACTCTTGCATTTTGAGAGGAGTGAAAGAAATGTAAGTTTTTTAACTGTACTGAAAAGGTGAACTGCATTAACTGAAAACAAGTGCAGG
Organism: Ambystoma mexicanum; assembly: GCA_002915635.3. Lineage (NCBI taxonomy): Eukaryota > Metazoa > Chordata > Amphibia > Caudata > Ambystomatidae > Ambystoma > Ambystoma mexicanum. Next base: position 1,023,671,544 of record CM030325.1, on the reverse strand, counting down.
CAAAGGCAAGAGAGCACAAAGAGGTGTATGCATAAAACCTTTATTCAATTTTCAGGGTTTGGAAAAACACCTTATTTGCCCTATAGCTAGGATGAGAGTAATCTCAACCATCAAATAATAAATAAAACAGTTGTAGTTGAGTCTGTCAAATCAAAATGGCCTATACTAACAAAACCTAATGCCTGCCCTATATCTTGTAGAAAAAGTGTTTAAAGGAGGATATGTATGGAAGGGAAAATCAGTGTTCAAATATATAGAATAAACGTGGCTGAGTCACCTCTCCTCTCGACTTTAAACAGCACGGAGTAAGGCGGTCTCTGTAGCCAGACTGACACACTCTATCTCAGGTTCTCAAAACAAAGGCAGTTCAAAACGTGTATCGAGGCCCGCCTGTCCATCCACGAAAAAGTTCAACAAAAAGTAAACATTGGTCTCCCTGAGTTGGACGTTTCAAACACAGCACTTTCAGTGGTTCCCTTTTTTCAAGCATAATTCACATGTTTAGGACACATAGCAGCACTCTATTCCAGCACATTCCAATGATAGGAGGGGACACATAGTAGCAGCCTATTCCAGCATCACCCATCAATAGGACTGAACCCACAGCAGCAGCCGATTGCAGCTTCGTTCATGGATAGGATTGGACCCATAGCATCGCTGTATTCCAGCATCATTCATCGATAGGACTGGACACATAGCAGCAGTCTATTCCAGCATCATCCATCAATAGTACTAGATCCATAACAGCAGGTGTGAGTCCAGCAGGCTCTCCCTAGAACTCTAGTGATTTTGTGTTCCTCTGCTACTATGTGTGGAGAGTAGACTGCTGCTGTCGCTTTAACAAGGAATCCTACTTACATAATCCAGGAGGGGCGTGTGGTGGCGGTGCATGAGTCCGGCAATAAAGACCAATCTGTCCTTAGAACTCTGGTGATTTTTATTTCTACTGCTGCTGTGTGTGAAGAGGAGACCACTACTGTCGCTTTAACAAGAAAGCCCTACCTACTTAAGCCAGAAAGGGTGCGTAGCGACAGCGCGTGTGTCTGGCAAGAGAGTTCAGCCGCTCGCCTGTCCCTCCTGAGTCACGCCGGAGAAGTTCCCCCTGCTTCCCTTGCGCTGGTTGCACAACTACCTGTGGAAAGCATGGAACAATTGGGGCCATGTACCCGGCAGCGGCAACAACATTTCCAGCTAACTTTGCCAACGGAAAAACCTGCTGATCATCACGACACACAGCCGTTGAATGAAAGCATGGCCTCAGCCTCTGCCTCGCACACAACTTTTCTTAAACCAGAGGGTTCAGGGGCTTCATTTACTACAGCAGGCGTGAGTGCGCGTGCTGGTAACACCGGTCAAACCCATGCACATTTGCGTCCAATGTGAATGGATATTACAGATGCAGAACTACTCAAAGCTGATAGCACATTTGTAGACAAAGAGGTTATCAACAATAGCAGCTTAGGCAAACAAGCAGCAGAACCCGTACTCGTTAGACACCGTGAGGCAGTGAAGGTTGATGTCTGTATAGGGGGCGGGGACGTGGTTTCCGAAATAGTCAAGGCAGGGGGCAGTGTGGGGACACAGAAATTGCCTGCTCTCCAAAGTCATTCATTCAGTGCTCGTGCACCCAGATTGTCCTGGCCAGATAGAAACGATGAAACTGCGTCCTGAGCTAAAGAAGCGGGCACTTCTCAAGGGTCATCGAATCTTGAGCTTTCGGAGACCAGCCTGAAAGCAAGGACCACTGATCCAAACCCAGTAAATGGGGCTAATGACGATCAGCAAATGAAAATGGTGCTCAAACAAGAATGAACTCAAACACTCGAAGGAAATACTTTCAGGGCCCAAACGCCGGTGGATAAAGAAAAGGCGGAGCATGAAGCTGGACTAGAGTCTAGATTAAAGAAAGATGTCGCCGAAATAAGAGAACGGCTCTGCAAACAATCTCTACGGTTTTCATTTGAAAAAAGACAATGGTTTAACTGTGACAACCAGTTTGTATCAAAACCAGCCGCTGAGGCTATACAAACGAAACATCACAAACCACAGAAACCACAGGGCGATCGGATTGGTCACAATCGTGAGGCGGAAACTGCTAGAGCTAGTAGAATGCACAAGGTGGACATATCACAGCGGGAGTCCTATACCTCGAACGCGCAGTGCTCCGCTAGTTCCTCGTTACCAAATCCAAATTACCGCCTGGGAATGAGGAAATCCCATGAAGTGAACGACGAATAACCGATTTGGGAATTCAAATACACAACGATGTTATGGCCGCCCCAACTGTATCACTATTGCCCTTTCTAAAAATGTATGCGATCATTCAGAGCGGCATGAAAGATCAGGAAACCTTGTTATCAATGTCGCAAGCTTAGCTAATCTCTTTGGAAGCCTCGGTGCTAAATGTACAAGTCAGACAGAATCGAGCAGCAGTAACATCAGCCATGTGGCAAGTCCGTCTCAGTGACCTGGATCCAGAGCGAACACGCCGATAGAAATAAAATGATGGAGGCATTATTGGAAACTTTGAAATGGATGAACAAAAACACAAATAGCAAGAATTCCTCTGTGACACCTGATACTATTCCAACTAATATCATAAAGAACACACATTTGGCTGCGAGGAATACATGTACAACTATGATTCGTGGAAATGAGCAATCCCAATGGTTGCAGTATCTATAATGACAACAACTCAACAAACTAATAGAAGGAAAAGAAGCCAAAACCAAAACAATGGCATTGAAAAACAACAAAGAAATTAGGGTATCTTGCTTTCGAACCCAGACAACGTACAAGAAATAAGCGATGAGAACAATCTAATGGAATCACGCGTAACTATTGATGCTGAGAGTACACTTGCTCAATTTGAAACAGAGCACGTTGATGTTAACACACCTTGTAAAGGTTGAAATTGAAATTAAAACGTCCCCATCGACTTGAGTTCCAGAAGGGTCCCACGTACCACAGACGTGGTTATATGTGAGAAATTGAAAAAATCGCAGGAAGGGTACACATGGATAATGTACCTAACCATAAAGGAAAAGGTCCCATCCAATGTACAAAGAAATCTAAAATCTTCGAAGAAGCCCGCGACCAATGACACATGGTTCAAGAGCATTTCTGAGAAACCTACCCATGCACCCTCCACTAAATAAATTAATTGAAAATGGGAATAGAACAAGGCTCCAGGATGCTGACAATTGCACAGCACCAATTATTGGCCCAGCAACAAGTAAGACAGCAGCCCAGAACACTGCTAGCATGAATGAGACTGGAAAAGAGTCACCCTCCAATTCCAACAGAGGTAAACAGAATGATTGACCTCAACCCATTAGAAGATTTATCCGAATATTTGGAAGAAAATGAAGAGTGCTGCACAAGTGGGTGCAAAACATCACACTTAGCACCAGCCAAAGCAGTTGTAGCCTCCCCCATACATGTTCTTGCAAGGAAAAACAAAGTAACTGAAAGAACTGAGTCCGATAACGAAGGAACAATAGTGCAGAAAGAAGAGGGTCACCCAACTTCATGACACTCTCTGAAAAACAAAACCACAACAGCTACAAAAGACTTTCAAGGACAATGAATGTAAAAATCAGACTAATAAGAAGATCTGCCGTTTTGAACCCAAACTAAACAAAGAGAGTGCAGTTACCACGCAAGATTTTAATCGCTATCTAGAGGAAGTGAAGGTAAAGGCAATGGAAATGAACCGGGTAAGGGATTACTCGAAAACATCTTGACTGAAAAAATGAAGTCAATTTGAACACAGGAATTGTTATACAGCTACTCCACTGCCTTCCAGCATTAAAATTCTTTTTGTCCGATGACATTGCAATAATTGAATACATGCAAAAAATCTAGGCTGGACCGTGTCTGCCTACATCTAAAACCGAACTCAGCAAAAAAAGCGTCATTGAACGCTCAAGCTACTCTGTTACCCTTTGGCTTTGATCTAAGAGAATATAACAACTACTGTGTCAATAGGCATAACATCAGGAAAAATTAGCCAAATAGTATTGACAGATGCCAGTTAACAAAACAACAAGAGATGAAGAATTCATATCTCGAGAGGCAAATTACTGTTACCTTCAATAACTTAGCAAATCAATTGTCCCAAGAAGAATGGAAACCCGTCTAGATCATCAGAGAGGACAAAGGTGAAAATTGGAGCTGGCTATCATGAGCATTGGCAGCTGATAAAACCAACTAGCAGGAGGGGAGGGGAAGGATGAACGGGGGATCTCTCCTCACATGGAATACTAGAGGTTTAAAACATGTATTTCTTCAAAACTTGATAGATTTGAAAGACCCTACAATGATATGCTTACAAGTGACCTGGCTCCGCAAAGTACCAGCGAGGGACGGATTTGTGACATTCTTAAATCCTGCACTAAAATGCCCAAGAGGAAGACCATTTTCTGGACTTATAACAATAATAAAGATAGGTGCCAGATTGAAAATTATTAAAAACATAAATCTTAACCCTTACTTGCAACTAACTATTCTCGAACACGAACAAAGCAATATGGAATATCCTGTAAATACTGTGATTTTGAAAATGCTGTGTAATCTAAAAATGATCACGAGCAAGGAATTCATTTGATAAGTAAATAAATCACGAGATAATTGTTATACTGAGGTAAAAAAATCCTGATGTGATAATCTGCGGAAACATGAATACGAAATGTCTGGACAAGAAGGGAAACCTTCTTAATGTTGCCACGTTTCGAACATCAAACAAGGAGCAAAGAAGTCAAAGATGGTATACTGAACTGACAGAGCGAAATTGCTATATGTTAAATGGACAAACAAATGGAGACATTCCAGGTAAGCCAACATGGACTAACGCACATTCTTCCTCCACTATAGATCGAATCTGTAGCTCCCGTAATTTCATGCACCTCATTGAATGCTTGGACAGTCTAGTGAAGAAAGACAGCGATCAAAGCGCACTGATCATGACATGGAAATTGTGGAATAAAACATCGAAGATCCACACATTAGGTAAAACCTCCATAAATCAAGGGAAAACGCGGCTTAATATCAATAAAAAACATTTTGGACATAACTGCAAAGTATAATGAGAAGACTCTGGTGGATGCATTGAGATTGAGCTATATGCCACTATTAGCGTGTTACAAAGTGATACAAACAGGCTCTAAAACCCAACCCTGCAACAAAAGTATCCATATAGTAAGGTTCTAAGAGAAGAAAACAAACAATTGAGAGCCGAATTAAAACTCAATAACAAAGGCACACACTCAAACAATGGATGAGGACATTAGGTGGAGGAAACAGCGCTACCAAAATTGTCTCAAAGGCTTTCAACTACTATGTGAGCAAGAACAAGGCGAGGTAATGCTCAAAGCAATTGCGCAAGCCAAGTCAAGGGTCATCTGTTCACTCGGACATAAAACAAGCTTCATGCCTAAGTAGCGTAGTGCCTGAAGAGCAATGGGTAGCACACTTCAATCGTGTTTAAAAAGAGAATAATAACAAGTCAATAATGACAATCAATAAAAGCCCTGTCACTTGGACAATCCAATTTGATACAAATATGATATATGATGCAATAAAAAAATTGAAATCCCCGAATGCTGCAGGGCCAGATGGGCTAACAAATAATATTCTAAAAAAACATCTATAGATATGGAGTGAATTCACAACAACACTGTTCGAACAAATAACCAAAATGGGCAAGGTACCCAAGTCATGGACTACAGCAATAATCATACCCCTTTTCAAACAAGGGCAAAAATATGATCCAATAAATTATAGACCCATAGAATTATTAGATGTTATAGGGAAATGATGTGCAACTAGTCTTCAGAAGCGCCTTGCAAAGTGGGCTAAGACAACTAACATCCAGGATTCAAGACAGACCGGGTTGACTAAAGGCATAGGGAAATAACTTAACTTATTAAGTCTGAATATCTTAAAACTCCATACAATCAAAGTTAAAGGAAATTTACACCTCGCCTTTATTGATCTCCAGCAGACCTTCAACACCATCGATAGAAATAAATTGTGGAGGAAAATAGCAGAGTGGAAATGCCCGGTAGAGATGCTTAAAGCAATGAAAGCCCTGTACACTAATACCACGATTCAAATACGATCAAATAATCAGGGAATGCTGTTGTCTAAGATAAGAACAGAAAAATGAGTACAACAGAGTTGCCCATTGGCTGTGACCCTGTTTCATGTATACCTGGCGGACTTGCCAGCAGCAGCAAACGATGTAAAGGATTTCCCACCCAAAATCAATGGCAGCAGATAGCATGGATGAATTACGCCGACGATCTAGTGCTGATCGATCAGACCCAAATTGGACTACAGCACACACTAGTTGAGCTACAAAGATGCATGCAAGCAAACGGGCATGAAGCACTGCAACAGGTGGATTCCGTAAGATATTTAGCTATTCAGTTTTCTAAACCATTAGGCAAAGCTACTTGGGTAAACACACTAAAAGCACAAATGAAAGCACTGGCAACGCAGGTTGCATTATACATGCTAGATATGGAAAATATACGTTAATCGCATTAACAACATTCTACAAACAGTAGGTAGTGCCTGCGGTGACCTATGGAGGTGAAACAGGGTAAAACCTTCACAGAGGTGTCTATTGCAGAAATAACCATCGGTAGGACTGGACCTATCGCTGGGGCGTATTCAAGCATCATCCATCAATAGAACTGTACCCATAGCCGCTGTCTATTGCAGCAACATCCATCAATAGGGCTGGACCCATAGATGGTGTCTATTCCAGCAACATCCATCAATAGGACTGGACCCATAGCTAGGGCCTATTTTATCATCATCCATTAATAGAACTTGACCCATAGCAGCAGTCTATTCCAGCAACATCCATCAATAGAACTGGACCCATCGTTGTGGCCTATTCCAGCATCATCCATCAATAGAACTGGACCCATAGCAGCAGTCTATTCCAGCAACATCCATCAATAGAACTGGACCCATCGTTGTGGCCTATTCCAGCATCATCCATCAATAGGACTGGACCCATAGCAGCAGTCTATTCCAGCAACATCCATCAATAGAACTGGACCCATAGCAGCAGTCTATTCCAGCAACATCCATCAATAGAACTGGACCCATAGCAGCAGTCTATTCCAGCAACATCCATCAATAGAACTGGACCCATAGCAGCAGTCTGTTCCAGCAACATCCATCAATAGTACTGGACTCATAGGTATAGCCTATTCCAACACCATCCATCAATAGAACTGGACCCATAGCAGCAGTCTATTTCAGCAACATCCATCAATAGAACTGGACCCATGGCAGCGGTCTATTGCAGCAACATCCATCGACAGGACTGGACCCATAGCAGCGGTCTGTTCCAGCATCAGCACCAGAGTGTTGCCAGCACCACATTGCAAGATGGCCAGCAACATCTCCAGTGAGAAGGGAGTCTCTCCAACAGCCTGAGATCAACAGCCCCTCAGAGCAAACAGGCACACAGCTCGAATGCTCTGTGAGCCAGGATCTAACTCCTGTGTGGGCATTCCAAGGAGGGCTACCACCAGCCTCCATGACAATGAGTTGTCACTTTGCACGTGCGCTCATTTTAGTCGTCATTAAACGGACAGACGCAGATCCTGGTCACGAACCCCTTCCCGTGGCATTGGCTGTGAAGCGAGCGTGACGCATTCGCCATGCAATCAATTGTGTGTGGATACAACAGCAGCTGGAAGCCAAGGCCTGTGGCAGTCCCTGAAACCGACGTTCATCAAGAGTCACCCTAGGTCAGTGAGGTCATATCCGCCACCAGCCCACCGCTGTGGCTTTGCAGCATAGTGGCCCGTGCACACAGACTGGGGACAAGCGACGTGTGTGCATTTCGCGATTGGAGAGCGATGCTCTTCGAGGGACGCTCTCACCTGTGGGCGATGCACAGAAAGGTAACGCAGGCACGATGGCTGCCAGAGCAACACATCGTGCCACAGTCCTTCGTTGGCAGCTTGCATGAGCTGCAGGCCCCTTCGAATGTCCAAGGAGCGCATGCGGCAGCCGGTGAGATGTGTGTGTGTGTGTCTAATTGAGGGCTGCACATCTCCCTGGGCTCCCCCTCTTTCTCCCACACAAGAAGAGCCGCACACACTCATTCTCTCGCTCTCTTTCTTCCGTTCCCTCTCTGCCTACATTATGTGCAGATGCCAAGAGTCCGGGCAAGCCGGCCTGCGTGACATGAAAGCATGTCTTTATATCTCTTTAACCCCACTCTTCTATTCAAATAGAGCTCATTGTTCCCTGGCTGGGATGAGAGCCGGTTGGGGAAAAAGCATCTCTAGACGGGGCATTGCGTCTCCCAGGCCCCGGCCTCTGACTGGCTCGCTGCGGTCACGTGCTCCCGAACCGTGCAAACGCATTCACTCCAAATGTCGCCACTGATTAAACTGAGCCCACATTCACCGGGTTATAGAAGAGCGGCCTGGAAGCAGAAGAACGCCCGCCCTTGCAGCAGATGCGTGCTGTAGCTGTGAAAAGGGACGAGCTGGCACTAAAACACGTGCCCTCCTGCACCTCCATCCCACGCTGGCAATCATGAATACACGTCGGCACTGCCCACTTCTCTTTTTCTCCTGCACTACTTGGCAGGAGGTTCGAAATGCATTCATATTTAAACAGCGCGGCGATTCCAGGATACATTGTAAGCTGGCCTTTGACAAAGAAAGGCACCTCTCAAAAATAGTCAACAATCACCGACAATAAATGTCGACCCTGTTGGAGCTCATGGCGCGGTGCTGTTGACGTGATGTGAGGGAATTAAGGCAGGCATGCGTCGGACATCTGCGATGGGTCTTAATTTCATGGTGTGTTAACGTTGTGTCTGTGATTGTTGAGAATGTTTGAGTGATATTATTTAGAGCGTGTGATTGGAAATGCGTGTTTGTTTGGTAAACCCAGATTTACAAATTACCACAGATCAGCAGAAGCTACGTTTTTGGGCGTGCTTATTGGTTTGAGTGGGTGGTTGGGATGAGTTCGCTATTGCAGGTCAAATTAGGCAAGTGCTGTTGGAGTTCATTTACAGCATGGTATTATTTTATTTGATTGAGTCTAGCGTGACCCTAGCTCAAGAGCAGCTGAGCACTTTGCACCCGGATTGTGCCAGAGTAGGGCTTGGCATTACATACAGCAACGCAGCACTATTGGTGCAGGTATTGTTTAAAGAGTCACTTTGTTAGTGTTTTGCGAAACTGGAGGCTGGCGGGGTCATTTCCAGCCTCTACCGGGATTGAGTACCAGATGGTCGGGGCGTGGCAGGAGAAGTACTGCTTGTGAGTCTTCTTTTTGCGGGCACGCTTGACTCTGAACCTTTGATAGTTTTGCTGCGTGAGGGGTGAGAGCATCTAAAGGCGTGGAGTTTAGCTGTCATGTATGTTGGTGTTCTGATTGAGGCTGCCTTGTAGGTGATGCAAGCAGTTTTGAAGATGATCCGGGTTCAGGAGGGAGCCAGAGAAGCATGTGCAGTGTTAGAGAGAAACAATCACATTTGCGAGCAGCTGTAATGAGGAGGGCTGCAGTGTGGTGTGCTGTTTTGAGGGTGCCAGGTGTGCGGCTGGAAACACATTAAGGAGGGCAATTCCACCATCAATGTGTGAAATAACGAGGGCTTGGACCACTGTAGGAAAGTTGTTTGGGGAAATGAAGTGTTTGATTTTGTGGAGTGTATCGATCTGTAGCCATTTAGAGGCAGGGGGTTGGCTAGGGTATTCGAGGGGAAGGCAGAACTCTGAAACATGATTATTTATTTGGAAATCTCAGAGTTGGTTGTGGGCAGGAGATTAGAATGCAGTGTCTGTACCTGAGAGTCCAAAGCACATGCCATCCTTTTCTGAGTACTGAGTACTGCTAGAGAGGCGAGAATCCCAGGGACCAACTCTCATAAACACACACGTGACCTTAGATGTCAGTGGACTTGGGTGGGGGCTGCAGATTACAATCTATGATGTACACGATAGTTAGTGCTGGAAATGGACAGAGATTATGTGACAAATCAATCTCCGGGGCACCAGTGGTTCAAGGATGAATATTGGCTTCTAAACCATCATTCAGCCCCACACCTCTGGTACACCACAAGGGATCCAAACAGATTGGAATAGCAAGCACATTATAAATCTCCTTGTCCAATTTTGGTAACGTGTACGGAACGGCAGGCTTATCTCCGAAAGGTTGTGGATTGTTGGTTAGTTGCAATACAGAGAAAATACAATTATTGCCCAATGATACAAGAGACTGTGCAGTCATGATTGTATACACATATCTGATTTATTATTATCAGAGCAGACAGTTCTAGCACACTACAAAATACAACCCACCCTGTAAAGGAACACAGAGGACAGGCTATTTCATTAAGGTAAGGGAGGCACTCTGGATACTGACAGGAGGGTAATCGGTAAAGAAACAGTCTTAACTGTTCAAGTTTATTTTGTTGCAGCACCAAGGGAGCAAGGGGTAGTAAATGTCACTAGGGGCCTTCGGAGAAGGACCTGGGGACAGAACCACAAGGTACCTGGTGCTTGAGATGATCTTGATGCTCGACAGCATCAATTCAGTTCCAGAACGCCTTGCAGCTCCTGCGACAGAGTTCAAGGCAGGAAACAGCTGTGGGTATCAGGCGGCAGGCAGTTCAGCAAGCAGTGCGACATGGACAGTTGCAGGCTGGCCTACACGGCGGCTCAGGGTCAAGAATTGCTGTTCCTTTGCTGGTTGGCGGATCTGGAATGCTGGTCGAGGCGTCTCGGGTGGCTTTAGGGACTGCAGCATGACAACAGTCAAAGTACAGCCAGTTGCGGTTTGAGGGTTCAACTGTCTCGAAAATGTCCTTAAAAGACGGACGCAGGTTGAAACTTGTTGTGGCCCTCCTCCTAGCTTCTTTGATGGGCACGTGCCATCCTATAAGGAGGTCAACCCAAAGTTGAGGAGACGAGTTTGCAGGGAACAAACCTTGTCCTTTGTTCAGAGACTCTCTGGGACTTCCCACCTACGAAGCTTGCGGCAGAGCCTAGTAGGGCACGCTGTGTGCTGGCTGGGTACCGGTTCTAGAGCTGCTGGATGGGTCCTCTGAGGTCGGTATCTCCCTCTGTTCCCTGGGAGATGTTTAGTGGAGGGATCTTGCTTCCCTCTTGGAAATCCTGGCTTCCCATCACTGGCAGAAGCTGTAAGGCAGACTGTACCTTCTGCCAGGTTCCTTCTTACTCTTTGCAAAGTTCTCAGATGATCTGCCAAAAGAGGGGCTCAACCCTCTTTTAAAGGCAAATGGGCCCCAGTGATTGGTGCAGACTGAGCCTACCTTAATTAACCAATCCTGGGTCCCTATCAACAATCTTCTGTTTGAGTGAGGTCATAACCAGTGCTTTGCAACAGGAAAGGTAAGGGGTAACAACATGTACTACTAAGTCCCACCCATCTTCCTGACTGTTGTGGATCAAAGTGTCTCTCTGGTTAATTGAGCTCACAGTGGCTCCTGATCAAAGTGCAGGTCTCCCTTGAAGTATGCGGCGAAAACAGACTTTTGGTCTCCCTCAAATTGCATATGTCTTGCCTCTGAAAGGGGGTCCCCTTGCAGGTGTTGCCTACTGTAGCAGTTGTCCCAGACATGCCATTTACTTCCCTTCATACTTTGGAGTGGAAGCTAGCTTCAAGTTGACAGATTGCGAATCAAAGAGGTGTTGGGTTTCCTGTCCCCTTTGTCATCTCTGCGACCAGGCCTCTAGTAGGTCAGCTTCAATTAACTCTCATCAGTATGCGCTGCCACCAGCAGACTCACAATGGGCAGGGCAGATCCATGGAGACTTTGATATTTAATTAGGCTGCCCATGGCAGGAGGAAGGTATTGCCCTCCTCCTTGTGAAGTTTTCATGTTCACCTGGCTGTCACATTCCAGCTAAATGTGACAGGGAGGCCTGTGCCTGTAGGCTGTGTCCCCCCAGAGTACACATGACTATGTATTTGTTGTGCGGCGAGCATAGGAAAATGTGTGTGGTTTAGTCCCACACATTTTCTGAGGTTGATCTCCCATCATTCAATTTCTTAAAAAATATCAAAAAGCCCAGGCGAGTGCACACACCCGCCGTGTGGTTGGTCGAATTGCCCCGTTTCGAACATGATGGGAGGGTCGAGCTGGGTTTCAAATGCGGGGGTTCCAGTTGGGGGAGGCACATTGTCAGTGGTGTGGGTGGAGCTGAGGGGCGGAGCTAAGTATTGAATAATCCAAGTGCCCTGAACATTAGATGCTGACTGCTTTGCATAAAAACAAAGTGCATATTGGCAACATAGGAATGACTACTAATTTATCAAACATGTCTGTGATAGTATTTTAAATGTGCATTCCCTCTTTAGTGTGCAAGGCACACTTGGTGTGATGCTCATTTCATCTGTTAGAATAGTCACCATCACAGCAACATGTGTGCAAAGCATGAGACATATATGCAGCTATGGACCGTTTCACTGTTGGAGTGTTTTGGTGATATGATATTTTAGTTATACTGTGCCTAAACAGCTGTTTCAAGGCGCGACAGGCAGGGGAGGGGAACAAAAGGGGAAAAGACAGCAATCTTACTAGTCCCAGTGACATTGAGATCGCGCAAGTGCAGGGGAGAAGGAGGGGGGAAAGTGCCAGGGGAAGGGGAGGAGGGACAAGTGCAGGACACAAAATCTAAACACCAAACAAAAAAACAAAATAAGCAAATGGCAGCGTTCAGAGGCTATTTGTGAAGTCGTTTATTACTGTGGAGACTTGCAACAGTCAGGGGCAGAGAGCTTCATCTTTTTGGGGGAGAGTGGGTTGCAATTTTTGCAGGATCAAAGCCTATGCTGTTCTGGCCCAATTCCCTCCCTGATGATATGGGGAGGGAGAGGCGCAGAGGGAGAGAGGGAGAAGGGGTGAGAGGGGCAGAGGGAGAGGAGAGGGGGGGAGTGAATGGACAGAGGGAGAGAGAGAGGAGAGAGAGACAGAGGGCGGGAGAGAGAGAGGGAAAGAGAGACGGAGAGGGGGATAGAGAGAAAGAGCGAGTGAGAGAAAGAATAGAGATGGTGAAGGGGAGGGAGGGAGAGAAAGAGAGAGACAGGGGGAGAGAGAGAGAAGGAGAGAGAAGGAGAGAGACAGGGGGAGAGAGAGAGAAGGAGAGAGAGAGAGAGAGAGAGAGATCAGTCACATGACTGGGCATTCACTAGTGTTTTTTTTCTTCCCTTTCTATCGCAATGAAACCAGTGATGATGTCCCCCTTTGTGAAAAGGTTCACTCTTGTGATGCAAGCGAGGGGTTGGGCACTCATTGGGGTGCCTGTGAAAAGCTTCCTCTGTGGCCCCTAGGCAAACTCGGAGCTCCTTTAGCCAAGACGGCCAGATTGTTCAGGGGAATGTCTGCTCTCTGCTGCCACCCGCAGGCACCAGGTGCACAGCTGCCATGAACTAAAGCTACCAACGTGGCGTCTGCCGATAGGAGCATGTGTGCTTTAATAATCATTTCAACTATTGCACTTGCAACCAGGATCCAACTCAAAAAGCACAGAAACACTTTGGAGGGCAAATGATAGAATACATTATTTCACGTATGTACTTTCGTTTAAAAAAGCAGCAGGTCAAAGCATGTCACTTCAGAGCGCCCCAAGTATAAATGGAAGGGGGAAGGGCCAAAACCTGACATCCACAGACTTTGTAATGTTCGGATCAGATAAGTGCGAGGTAAGGGCAAGGCATACATGCGGATTTGCAGATAATAATATTAGAACAATTGGAAATGGAGAGAGGAAAACCAAGACGTCACAAGGGCAGGCACTTTACAGCACGTGCATAGTACATGGAGCACCTGGGGAGACCCGAATGCACAGTGCCCAGAACCAAATCTGGAGGCCCTGAGACATAAAGGCATCACAGGGCAGACTGTGTCGGTCAAAGGATGTTTTTAACACAAGCATTGGCAGATTCAACAGTTTTGAATTGTGAGTAGGGCAAGTGTAGGCATTTGCCAGTCCCAGCCAACATGCTACTACTAGACCATGAGAAAGAACCAGCTTATACATGGTTTGATCAGCTGGGCATGTAACAGCTGTGCCGGGAAAATACCTATCTAATACAAATAGCGTGAGACGAGCGAATCAGAGAATCGGATAGTGAGATGGGAGAGACTCGCTGGTGCGGCTTGACAGTGACGCTACGCCACGCTTTACGCATCCAAGTTTAGTGCAGACTGAGCTTTGCGGTCCTTTCCTCTAGCCCGCTGAATCGAGCCAAGCCGTGCTGCCAGAGGAGGAAAGAGAGCATACAGGAGCTGGGGGAGCCCGGAGCCCAGTGTCCCGCACAGGGACGGTGTCTGCGAGCAGTATAGTGTGCGGAGCGGAGCAGAGGAGCGAGGGGCGGCATTCCCCCCCCCCGAGTCGGGTGGACGTTGGAAGCCCGACGGGAGAAGAGGTGAGAGGGGAGCGGAGCGCTATGCGACGAGGCGAATAGAAGCTTCTACGGCCAACCACTTCTGGTGTATGTGTTCGCGATTATATCAGCAAGGTTTACCTGAAGTCAGATAATATTGCTATTGCCCATTTAGTCTGACTCAGGTTTACAGAGAAGCTGTTCTCTCACCCCTCCCTCCTAAACTGAGCCTTAAATGATCTAGCTCATTAGCAGTGTAAATACTATTACAATTACAAGCACAGACGTATTTGTTTTGCAGTGAATAGAGTCTATGTAATCTCATAAAGGCCAAAAGTCCACGAGCAAGGAAAAGAATATTTTTATAACACTCTCACCACATGGTCTCAGTGAGACTGTGGGATATTAATCCTTTGATCACTTGAGTCAGGAAAAGGTGATAGTAGTGAAAGCTGGTGCCTGCGGAAAGTCTTTCTTTGAGCCAGCATTCTTTGTTGTTGCTCTTTGAGCATTCAGGTCGTGGGGCTTGTAGTATCAAACAGTGTACACAAGACCCGGCCGGATTGATATAATGAAACTAAGGAGCAAGTTGAACAATACAAAAACGAATAAAAAGCTCACTAACAAAGGCATCCCACGGCAATAAGTGATACAAGCCCTTCAGTAACCATTGATAAGGGAAAAAAGATCACAGATTTTTTTGGGGAACAGACTGTGATGGCACAAATCCACTCTGAACAACTGGCAAATACACAGATTATGAGTGATGACATAGCCTTTCCAGCAGAGTTTGATAATAATAACTCCTTATTAAACCTATGTTACAGCCTGGAAGGCCAAATTTCACATCTAGAAAGTTCTGGATATGTGGGACCGGCAAAGACTACTAAGGTTGCGTTCAATCCAGTAACCAACACTGACGATATATCTCCATTAATGTTATACGGAGCTCAAATAAGGAAAGACTCTTCTGCTCCCCTCGTTTGTCAGGATTGGCAGATGCAACAAATGAAGATATGTGGTTCAGGATAACATAACAAGCCTAGATCATGACTGTGAAAAGTGTAATATTGTCTCTAAACTGAAAGATCTGGATACCCATAACACAGCTACAAGCTTTGCACTTAAAATATTATTAAGGCTTTGCTACACCACAGCTGCACAAACAAGGAATAATGCGGAAGTCCTAAAAGGATTAGTTAAAGACACTACGCTAACAAAAAATGAGAAAAGACGACTTAAGATCGGAAGCCCCAACACCAAATATTATAAATAAAGAAATTGATAAAGTCAACCTGGAATCTACATTGGTAGAAATACTGGCTGGGAGCGATGAAGAATGTGAGAACGAGGCGCCCATGTCTAGAAGAGAGAAACAAAAGAGATATAGAGAACTACAAAATATAGCAAAAGAAGGGATCATACCGGTTGACAAGGGAAATGCAGCAAATGCGGAAAAGAAGAAACGAACAAAAAGAGAGAGAAAAAGGGCGGCCAGAAATGCAAGAAAGCGTGCTGAAAAAATGAGTGGTGAAAAAAAAGGCACTCTCACGTCATGGGTGATTGAAGTCGACAAGAATAAAATAGTCCCAGCAAACAGCTAAATGTTCAACTAGAGGAATCGGCAAGTGAGGTCAGCAGCGAAGGCTCAGTCAATGATGTTGATGCCTTCTCTCTGAATAGTAGTCAAAGTGAGGCTGATTCGACAGAAATCCTGATGACTAATACAAAATCAAGGGTGAAATTCTCTAAGACAACTCAAGGAAACTGGGCAATGCCAGATAACTTTGAGGGAATGGAAAATAGGAAAAAAAGGGCTGAGACCTTAAATGGTCCTAGGCAACAAAAGGTTTTCACTATCTCATGTACTAATAAAAGAAATACTAATGTCATCAATAGGAGAGTGCTGTTAGAAGCCCTACATCAGCAATTGCAACTAAGAATATTGAAGAGTGGGGATTTTAAATTTGTGGAGCCCTGTAAGGGCAACTTTAGTCGAATTCATTGCTACTCCGAGGCAGTGGTAAGTCTTGTGACAGATCATAAGGAAGAATTAAGAAACAATGGTTATGCTGTGGACGCAAAAGATAACGAAATGGTATGCCAGGATAGTAAAGCAATAAGTACTAAGAGTGCTAAAAATGTTCCACAGATAAAAGACCTAAAGAAGGGAAATGATATAAATAAGTCACATTGGGAATGGTTATGTTCATTTCTGCCCCCAGTTTCTAATGGGGATTGATTAGACTATTCCATTATATCCTGGAATACCAGGGATCATTCACATTTGTTTGCCGAAAATGGGTCCTTTGGTTTAGTAAAGAATGCACTATTTGTTCTCTTACAGGAAACATGGCTTATGAAGGGTGCAGTGTTTGATGGTTTTAAATCATATTATAATGTGGTAAAAAGAGGAGAAAAGGGTCGTCCATTTGGAGGACTATCTATCTTGGTCTCCAATAGACTGAACTCACAGGAGTGTATAATATCTCCAAATAATCCAAATGTACTGAAGGTGGTAGCCGACATGCCCAATGATTGTAAAATCCTGCTGATAAATATCTATGATCCACCAGGACTGTCGCAAACTTTCGAGATACAACAGACAATAAGTGAAGCCCTGGCCGAGCAAAACATGGCAGGAGGAGATTTGAGTATCATACTAGGAGGTGATCTTAATGCTAACCTACTAATAGATGATTTGGGCATGCTAACGAAAGCTGCCATTTGGAGATCATTCATCAGCGATAACACCTTAAGGGTACTAAATGGAAGCAACTACGATAAATCCCCTAATACTGTAACATGGACCAATAATGTTCATACTTCCACATTGGACTATATTTGTATAAGTGCAAGTTGTTTGGTCAAACTTTAGATTTTGAAACCCTGATCAATACTTATAGTGACCATTATCTATTACAAAGTAGAATGGATCTGCACATGATACCACCTGCTTGAGATGCAGTGGGGGAGGTATATAAGTAGCAGCAATGGTACAAGATTTCGATGGTCGGATACTAATTTGGTAGAGGCCAAAAGATGGAGTAAAACAATTGACCCGCTGCAGCTACTTGATATCTCCGTAGATAACATGGTTGCCTGGTTCTCCCATAGTCTTTCTGATATGATGCCATCACCAGGGAATGTGTGCCCACAGAAGGACGTGATTACCTATAGTAGACAGTTTGACATAAACATAAGGGACATGAAAAGGGAGAAGCGCAGACATCTGAGACAATTAAATAAGTTATGCTTGAGCTATGAAGAAAGCCAGAAAGGTAGAAGGCAGATGTGTAATAAGTATTCCAACATGATTAAGTTTTATCAGATTTCAGAGAAGAATGTAGTCTGGCAAAATATGGCTAAAATATTAAATGAAGGAGATGCTAGGAAATTCTGGGCCTGCTTCAGAAACGTGAATAATGCTGGTAACCCAGAGCTGTTAATTCCCGTAGATAGCCATACTTGGATAAATGTCCTTACCGAAAAGTTTAAAACCAACATGAAAATATGTAGGGACGACATACTGTTAATAATAAAGAAGTTAAAGAATTCTAGAGCCCCATGACCCGATGGCCTTTGCAATATTATCTTAAAAGATAATCCAGAAGTTTGGGCTGACATTCTGTTAATTATGTATCAAACAGTCATAGATACCGGAAGGATGCATAACTCCTGGAAGACCGCTAACATCATACCTATATTTAAGAGTGGTCAACGCAATTTGCCAGAGAATTATAGATTAATAGCACTTACGGATGTTCCTAGTAAAATCTTCTGCACTCTGATATTAAAAGAAATCAACAAGTGGATCATTAGTGAAAATATACTAGATAAAGCACAAACATGCTTTAGGAAAGGCTGTGCAACGACAGATAATATCTTTATACTAAATACACTTATTGAGCAGGCTAATCAAGCTAAACATCTACCATTATATGTTCTCTTTGTTGATTTTACCTCTGCCTTCCACTCGATAGAACGGGGGCGTCTTTGGAAGAAACTCGAAGCTCGAGGCATGCCTGCAAATTTGTTATATCTGTGCAGGATGGTATATGATGATAGCAAAGCCCAGATACGTTTTGATAACCGAGAACTCTATCTGAACCCTTCAATATTCTAAAAGGTGTCAGACAAGGTTGTGCGTTAGCGCCCATCTTTTTCAATCTGTTTATGTCCGACTTTGGTAATATCTTTAAAGATAAAATGAATGCTTTCCCCAAAATCGGCTGCCATAAGATGGGGTGGATCTGCTATGCAGACGATATAATAATCATGGACAACACATATGTGGGTATTTGTAATAGTGCCTCGGCCCTAAGTGAATATGCAGAGACCAATGGTCTTATAATGAATCTACAAAAAACACAATTTATGAGCTTTGGGGCCCTTTGCTGTAAAAAAAAATCCATATTATGCTCATTGGGAACAATAAAAAAAAGTTAATAGCTATAAATATCTTGGCCAGGAAATATGTGGCGAAAGGAAGAAAATGAATCCACTAGTTCAAAAGAATAAAGGAACCAAGATAATGGCAACGTTAGCAGCTGTTGTAAACTTCTCCAAAAAAACAGCGGGATTTAGCCTTCTGGGAATTATTAACCTATATACGCAAAAGCTGGTGTCAGTGTTCCTGTATGCTTTGGAAGCTTCCTTCTCTGATTGGTCGGATTGGGCGGATGTGATGGAAGGTGTGATATGGAGGAGAATATTAGGCCTCTCTAATTATACACCTATCCAGGGTATCCGGTTAGAACTGGGGCTGATATCTCTATCTACCCAAATCGACCTAAACAGAGCAAAGCTCTATATCAAAATGAAATATGAACAGCAAGGTTCACTACTGCATATAGTTCATGATGGGCTTAAGGGAGGAAATATGTGGGCTTTGAATAATTTCCAGAAAAAAATCGAGATATATCTTTGAGAGAACTGCTTTTGTCCCTAGATGGGAATACGGAGAGGGGGCGGTGTTGAAGTCCCTAAAAGATTCCTTGGAAAAGTGGGACTGGACTTTGATAGGGTTGCAGAATTTGGCTCTTTAGGTTCATATGCAAAACTTCCTTTCCTGTATAAAAATTCTCAGTTTTATCCAAAGCTTATGCCCTCAAAGGTTAATCGGAAAATCTTCCTGGATATGAGGCTAAACCGACTTAATGTTCTCAGTGTGCGAGGTGCCTGGTTAAATATCCCAGAGGAAAGAAGAATGTGTAGACTGTGTGGCAGTAAACAAGAGAAAGAAACCATAAGGCATGTGATAACCTGTTGTAAGAACATGAGCTCTATATATGAGAAATATTTTGAAAAATATCTAGCAGAATATGAACATGATTTTAACCATATTGCTAGTGAAAGGTTTTGGTTGAGATGTTTAGCACGGTGGAATAAGAATCTTATAATTGCAACCACTCAAATTTGGAAGGTGGTAAACTTCCGTCTAAGGCAGTTTGAAGCAAATGTGAAATTACTAGTGGATTTATAGGCTGGCTCTATATAAGAGTAGGGCTTGACCTGAGCTATAAAGTTTCTCGGGGGGGGGTTGGGGTAACCCACTCCTGAAAAGGAAATTAATGAGATCTAGCTACCTGCAGGAGAAACGTACATAGGTATGTCAATTTAACAATTTAGTGCAAGTACATATGAAAGCCCCTTAGTTTTAATTTTAATAATTGTACCTAGATCTGTGACAGATGTAAATGTAGGTACTTTTATCATTATCTTTTATTTTTGCTGTATGAAACTGACTTTTTATGAAATGTTTGGATTTTCATTTTAATTTGCTACTTGTACGTTTATACTGTTTTGTGAAAAGTTCTTTTGAACTGAACCACAAAAAAAAAAAATACAAATACACAAGCCAAAATTGATGGCTTTGCCAATGCTTGTTTTAACAGGACATCAGTGCCAGAAACAAATAAAGTGCACCAAACAGCTGTGATGTAGCCATTCACTCTCAGAAGACTGCTTAAAAATAACACTTACAGGCTAAAGTCTGATGTTAATGCTTGATAGAGTGACGCCAAAGAGATCTCTGGAGGACGTGTGTTTGGCTGGAAAGGGCAGGTTCTTGGTGGGAATGGCCATAGAGATTAGCATGGCCACAGTGATTCAATGGGTGGATGGTTAATAATGGAACAACATCCACAAGTATTATGTCCCTCCTCAGATGTCATCTCCCTCCTAATTGTACTGCAATGCAGTAGTTTTGACTTTTGGTGGTGATTAAGCTCCGCCTAAAAAACAAAACTAAAAATAAAGCTCCGGAAGGATTGTCTAAAATGAAGGTGGTCCTGCTGGGATCTGAGGTCAGTGGGGAGCACGTTCCAAAGGTCCAGTCACTGGATGGAGAGGGATTGGATGCACCACAAACTGCCTTGCCACTCTTTCACACTTCACTCCCAGGCGTGTACTATCTGATTCCTGCTTCTTTAAAGCTGCATGTTCTGGTGCTGCAGCTGTATTCCTGAAATATGGCCCACATCCATTGATCGGAGGTAGCCCAGGCCCAAATGTTCACCCAAGCCAAGCCGTGGGAGGACAACCACACCAATGTCAATGCAGTGGCTGCCAACTCTTTCAGCTTGATGACATCAAGAAGCAATGGAAAATCCAAAAGAGGCATCAAACAGAGTGATTAGCAAGGTGGCTACCCACCACAACCAGTGCCTGGCCATGGCGAAGGTAAAACAGTGACTGTCATCAACATGGCTGCCACGTCTCTCAGCTTGATGGCACCAAGAAGCACTGGCAAATCCAGAAGAGGCATCAAACAGAGTGATTAGCAAGGTGGCTATCCACCACAACCAGTGCCTGGCCATGGCGAAGAAAAAACAGTGACTGTCATCAACATGGCTGCCATAGCTCTCAGCTTGGATGACATACAGAAGCACTTGAAAAACCCAAAGAGGCAGGTCCAGAGCCTTGTCCATACCATCGAACAAAGTCACTAGAAAGGTGGTCACCCACTACTAGCGGTGAGTGAAATTTACACCCACGAAGCGAAAAGTGTGAAATCTGCACTGGAATGTACTTCCACCCATTACGCAAAATCAGCATTACGGTTACGTCGCCACTGAAATTTCACCCAGTTTTGTGTGGTTTCCCGCAGAGCGTGGTGTTTCATTCCCATGTCAGTTCCGTGTAGCGCAACCAGAAACTTTGCACAGGCCGTTTTCTTTCAATTTGTGATAGGTGTGCGCAGTGTCGCGAGAAAATTTGTGCATGTTTTCTTTTGATCCGTACTTGTTTTGCGACACGAGAACTTTTGTGTCAGTCTCTTTTTGATCTATACTAGTTTTATGCAGCAGCATGAAAAACTTTGTGCAGGTCTTTTTCTATCTGTTGTTATTTAGTGCAGCAACACAAGAAACATTCCACAGTTTTTCGATTCATGATAGGTTTGTGTAGAGTCACACAACACTTTCTGTTGGTCTTTTTTTGATCCATGCTAGGTTCTTGACACGAGAAACTTGGTGCAGATCTTTTTCGATCCGTGGTAGTTTCATGCTGCAGCACGAGAAACTTTGAGCTGTTTCCCGTGATCCGTTCTACTATTGCACACCTACATGAAAAATTTTGTGTGGGCTTATTTTAGACCCTTACTAGTTTTGTGTTGTGGCGCAAGGAATTTTGAATGCTTTTGTTTAACTGTTTAACCGTGTTTAACCACACTAGGTTCACGCAGCTTTTTGTTTGATTTGTACTAGGATCTCACAGCGGCACGAGAATCATTGTGCTGTCCTTTTCGATTCGGGTTAGTTTCATGCATCAGCAAGAGAAACTTTTTGCTACTCTTCTCAATTTGTGCTTGATTCGTGCAATGGCACAAGAAACTTTGTGTGGTTTTCCATAATTCGTGCTAGTTTCGTGCAGCGACACAAGAAACTTTGTGTGGTTTTCCATAATTCGTGCTAGTTTCGTGCAGCGACACAAGAAACTTTGTGTGGTTTTCCATGATTCTTGCTAGTTTCGTGCAGCGACACAAGAAACTTTGTGTGGTTTTCCATGATTCATGCTAGTTTTGTGCAGCGACACAAGAAACGTTGCGCTAGCATTTTTTCTAGACCTGTACTAGTTTTGTGTTGCAGCACAAAAAACTTTGCACGTTTCTTTCCAAACCATGCAAGTTTCCACAGCGGCATGAGAAACCAAGCATAGCTTTTTGTTTGACTTGTGGTAGGTTCATGCAATGGACACCTGCACAACATCCAGTGATATTGCTGCATTGATTTCCTAATTGTGTGGCAAGTTAAAGGAATCATAGCCGGTCTGATAGCACAGCGAGTAGAGCGTTCCCGGCAGGGCCAAACTCAGCCCTTCATCCTTCGGAGGTCGATAAATGAGCACCACACACGTGGGTAATAATAAGCAGCCGTCAGATACCCGAGGGTTTGTAGCGCTATATAAATGCTAAATTAGTATTACTGCTGAACGAACAGATACATTTGCACATTTATGCTGAGGATAAATAGTCATAGGTAGCTACAATGCTTGGAAAAGTCTATTTCTAAGGTCCTTATTGTGCCAACGGAATGAAAACAATCTCTCATAAAGGGAGTTCCTTCATGCAAGTGATATGTGGGGCTTTGGGCCACCAGTGCTGTGGGCGCTGGATATCAGACACTGACATAGATTTGTCGATCAGACTAATTATAGTAAGGGGAAGATGAATCCAACATAATATTGGGCCCCATTACAAGTTTGGTGGTGTGGTCCAGAATGGTCGTAATGCAGTGGTACCACTGCATTAGCGCTGCATTACTGCACCACCAAACTCTAGGGCTGGAGGTAAGGATGAGGAATAACCTCCAGCAAAATGCTAAATAGACGGAATTACCTCTGCCGTAATTCTGCCGAAATCTCCATGCAGTCCAATATTAATGGGGACTAACATCGCCTTCGACCACGTGTAATGCAACGGTAATTCCTCTGGACCAAGTTGCGGAAAGTCTAAATCCATTCGGTGGTGTTTCGGTAGATTTACTGACACGTTTTAGGCTAGTCTATTGCAAGTGCAAAATTGCTATAAGGTGGAGGATCTGTTTACTTACCTTCCCTGTTACCCATCTGCTTTTGTCCTTTGGTGCAATTCTGAAAAAATAGTAATCAAAAAAGCATGCTATTTGTGTTTCTTTTGTGTCATAAGGCCACGTGGGGAATAGGCAGAAGCGCTGCTAGGTGGAGGCTCGGGGGGCTATAGCCCTGGGTCTTTTGGTTGTAGCCCCGGATAACAGCTCAGGGCTAGCTAGCCCTGAGTCCCAACATAAGCGTAGCCTCAGATCTTTTCCAGACCTAGCAACACCCTGGGAATAGGTAGGAAGATCCACAGTGTGTCCATTTTCTAAAGCCATGAAACACAGACATTACTCCACAGGCAGCAACTGACTATGATCTCATTGGGAGCGGCCCTCTGTGCCACATTTGTGATGGTCTTTTCAATACCCTTTACCATCAGTGACAGTCTTTGCTGATCTCCACCAAACATGCACACACACATGGTGGAGAGCTCAAGGACTCACCCCATGCACCAGGAAAATGCCCATTAATCTTGGTCAGTCCATTTCCGGTGCTTTGCAACCACTGCATGCGGCGAAACCAAGAATCCACCACAAAACATGTCAGCAGTTGGGTCTCTATGATGAGGTGTCTGGCTTCTACAGAATGAGCCAATCACGGCCATGCATACAATGGGGAGGGTAAAGAAGAGGACCAAACTCAATGAGTTCTCCCTACTCAGGAGTCCCGGATCAGAAGTGAGGCGCAAATCATGAAAACAGACCTTCGGAGAAATGTTGGCCATGGTAACCATGGCAAACAGGTATAGTGAACAAATGCAGAATCTTCATGGTGCATTACTGGCAGTGAGGGAAAAATAATGTCTAGCGCTACAGACCCACAGGTAGCAAAGAGTGGTACAGAAGGATGAAAGACGGAGCTGGCTCCGCCGGGATTAGAATCTGCATCAGTAGGCTTGTGCACTGGTGTCAATATAAGCGCTCAACTTGCTGTGCTATCTGATCGGCCTGTAAAAGCATCATCATGGGCAGGCAGGACTGCAGCTAATGGAAACTGTAGGGCAAACTTTGTGAGTGCAACAGTTCAGGGAGTGTTGATCCCAAGCTGCTGCTCACTGATGATGCCCAACAAGGAGGAAACACGTCTGTGGTTGCTTGTGGTCTCGTGCAGGAAAGGATGTGCTCTAGCTGTTTGCACTGGACTGCCCCATTTGGGGTGGGATCAAGCCTGATTTGCATGTGGTCTTTCTCCTTTTGTAATGGTTTGGTAGGTGGAAGAACAATGGTCTGGAGGGTTGCCCAGAGCAATTGCCAGAGGTATAAGATTAATTCAAAACCATCCATCGCCTTGAGGTTTCCTAATGTGGTGTCCACTATGTATGAATGCTTGTGTCTGTCCGCAACCATGGCAGTCACCGCAACTGGCATGGCAGCCTTCTTTGGCACGTTGATTCATGCACACTCGGCCTGCTAGCTTCCAATGCAAACAAAAATACAAAATATTGAAAATTCTCTGTGGGGACCACTCTATTTGGAGGTGACAACAGATTCTTACAGTGTGTGGAAACCATGTACACACACTCTGATTCCTCACTTTGGTGTAGAGTTCAAACAACTTGCAGCAAATCAGTGAGATTTTGCCACAATCGAGGAAGGGCAAGGATTGCCCTACCACACGTGTTTTCTGGTTTCACGCACCATCTATGATGCGGCAGTACATGTGCAACTGATTGTGGTCCACATACAGGAGCATTGATATGGTGCTCAATTCCAACAATTTATTTTCCGTCTCCAACGGTAGACATTTAACATGTGTGTGTGTGTACATGTGAGCTGAGAACATCATTTCACGTGACGTACCCGTGACTCGCAGGACACTAGGACGAAGGGCACTCAAGGGACCATGATGTGGGGGAATCTGGTTTTACACCTAGAATGAGACAATTATCTCTATTCCCATTGTCCTCGCCCCAGAAACTAGCATCATTCACGGCCCATAGATGCCTACGTGGGCGCCATCATCACCGAACATCCCAGGCACCTGCCAACCGAATCTTCTCGCACGTGACTTTGTGCACTGATCTCCACTGGCAAATGGTGGGAGCAGCAAAGCGTCCCATGGTCTGGCTCGGGCCTAGGCCGACTAGACCGTAACCATCTTCTGCTACCAAAATGTGGTTTAGCACCTTGTAGAATTTTGTGTGCTAGATGGAATTGCAAATAATGATCTCAGACCAAATAATCAGACCGGCTCAAGGCATATGGCAAAGTACTACTTGATTCTCATTTTAAAAAGCAGGGAGAACAGACAGGCATCGGACTGATGCATGCACACTCTCATAGCAGCTTGATTATACAAAGGTCTTGTTCCCCAATATGTGTCATCTATAACGTCATTCTATGTGGCAAATTATAAACCTATTGAGGGAAGGGGTTGGTTAAGCAAACGTATCTACATATAGAATAGATATGGGTTAGTACTCCATTGGCTTCCCCTTATCTACAGGACACACCTTGAACTACCTCTAAATATGTATTGTACTGATTATAGAGGACAAGATAGAAGTGGATTGGTCTATGCAACATTGAAAGTTAGGTTGTCCCTTAAACCCACTGATTGGCTAGAATGCTATCCCAACCGTGGACTTTCAGCTACTTAGCAGCACATACGTGAAACAAACTTAGGTGTTTGAATCCCATCAGACTACTCCCTGTTTTCCTAATTAGTCCATCATCTCTCATCGGCCGGCCATAAGCCAAAGTCTTCTGTCTGTAGTTGTAGCCTGCTCAGTGCCATGTAACATTCAAGGGAGTGTGAGCACACCACAATATTTGTCTGATGCTTTAATGAATAGCCCTTGCTTCAACTCGAGTCACATTTGAAGAGACCACACATTTGCCAATTTCACCTTCGTGTTCACTGCTATTTGATTCAATTATGAAGGGTGTTGTTGCTACTCTTGGCCTCTATAGACTTGCTCACTCTACCTTGCACATATGTAATACACTTTTAATTGTCCAATACATTGGCTGTTGCAGATGTTTTCTTCTTCTTTATCTAAGAGAAATAGTGCCCTTTGTTCGTAGCTTATGCTGGTTATCTCCCCTTGTGACTTGCAAAATTCCTTAAAATAGCATTCTTGGTACTGGGCCAACAAAGACTTCCTGTTGTTCTGCACACTGAGCTTTTCAGCCTCACCTTATTCTGCTGCCTTGTTCCGTCTCTGAGGTAGCTTGGTTGAATTCGACATGAGCCATTGTCCATTTTCCTATCATGTCCGTCCTTTCCACGTTATATATTCCTCTCTATTAAGCCTCTATAGGTTTTCTAGTTACCTTTTGTTACTGTATTGTTACAGTTAATGACCAGTAAGTTGCCTCATCTTCTGTATATTCATGATTACTTTAGCTTTTAGGTACATGTTTCTCTTGGTGCTTCAGTTACATTGTCACCATTAAGTATTTTCATATTGTTTCAACAAAAGTTTATGTATCTTCTTCATGACATCACTCTGCCTTGTCAGATTTCACTTTAACATTCCATGATGTCCATAGGTGTGTGCAGACATTGTTCCATGTGGCATCCTTCCACACTTTCAGTGCAAATGTACTTTCTTTATGGCTGTCTGAGAGCATAATGTCTCCCATGCACTCAATGTGGCACAGGAACAATACAGGGGATCCCATGTATTGCTCTTCTTCTACTATTCCAATATGGCAGAGGTCACAGAAAGGGATTAGTCTGAAAGCATCCCACCTGCTCCTCTACAGAATGGGATTAGTCTGAAAGCATCCACCTGCTCCTCTGCATTCCCCCCTCTGATCAAGTTCTCAACCACATTCCTTTCTTCATTTGCTGTTTCATTCTTCTTTATCATTTCTTCATATGATTGTTTCTTTGGGATCCACATCTTTGTCACCCTCCTCAGTAGACCTGCATTCTTTATATGTTCATCCACACATCAGGTCATGTGACAGCACTCTCTTGATGGTGGGCAGTATATCCAACATCCTACATATGTTTTATGTTCCTTGGGGTAGTAGAAGCTGGTTCCCAGAGGAGCAAGGAAACATTCCTTTATATTCTCATGGATACTTCTTTCATTTTGCATCTGAAAACCAGTTCCAGAGTCTATATCAAGCATTATCTTCATCCCGATAGCTTTTTTGGCTATCTTCTGGCATTGCCCCAAAATGACCTTTATGAGAGAGAATCCTAGCAACACCAACACTAGTATTGCTCCAAGTTTTTAAAAGCATTTGCCATCCAGTTTGGTATCCATGACAATAAAGATGAAAACCAGTCATCTCCTGCTGTCTCATCAGCTTCATCCTCCATATTTTCATGCAGGGACGTCAGCATAGGTATTGCCTCTGTCAGGGTTTCATTTCCTCCATCATGAGATGGTAGGAATGTACAACAAGAAGGCCCGATCTTGGCACACTCACCTCCTTCCATTGTTGTAACCAGCTCTGGGACATATCTGTTCTGGAGGGTCATCAGCCTGATTGCTCGCAATTCCTCTCAGAGAGCATTAAGTCATTTTATTGTTGCATTGATCCTTTGCAATTGTTCCCATCTTGGAATCTGTAGCCACTTGGCGCTTACTGCTGCTTGAAGTCCTGGCACAAATATAGCTGTCATTATCATTGCTGTCTTGCTGAAAAGTTTATGCTCATCTGGAATATTGTCATAGGCCTCCGTTGATTTTGCTGAGACGCAATTCTCTCTCTTCAGCCGGTAGATATTCAGTGATCTCTTTTTCCTTTGGTGTTCATTCATTGTTGGAAATGCATCAATATGGAGGTCACTTTGGGGAATTACCAATGCTGGAACATGTACTGTTACCATAGAACATATTCCTCCCCAATTCTTTGGCAACTGCAGGTCCTCCATTCATTTCCGGGACTTCAATAATCTGTCCACATCCTTTGATTTTTCCAACCAGAATCAGGCCATCATTCTTGAAGCATGCTGTTGCATTCCTCAGTGGTATTATGGCTACTGGTCCTGCTTCGCTGTCGACCAATGTAAGTTAATTTGCATACTTGGCCCATGTTTTCAGGTATTAGTCACTTACTAACTGCACTATGCATGCCGATTATATCTTCAATAAGGAAGCAGGGCAAGCCAATAGTCCTTCTTCCAATCTGGTACTAATGTAAACACTTCCATATATCACTAGCCGAGTTCTTCTCTCCACATCTCGGCTCTCCCGGTTTTTCAGTTGTGTCTGAGCAATTCAGCTTCTTCATCTGGACATCCTTTATTCATTCTGAAATCCATACATTTCTTGCTTGTCCTTCCTAGTCCATTTTCCATCCTTCTCGTTTTCACATAGGTATCTTAATATGGGAATGCTAATTTGGATTGGCATTGTAACATAGCCCATATTTCCTTCCTTTGTTTGTGCATGCTGATAGATGACTGAGGCATTGTGCAACATGTGTAGACATTTCTCTTGCAATAAATGTTCTTGCTGCATTCATGGCATACAGCATTAGGGAACACACATAACAGCTTTCCTCTGAAGTTCTTTCTTCCACCTCTTTCATATGCTAATACCATAGATTATTCTTTAAATTAACTGAATTTTCAAGATACATATTTAAATTTTCTTGATTCTCCTCAACATTCCTTTTAAATCAAAATAGACTCCTGGTTATATTGTAAAACTCTGGCCCTCATTCCAACCCAGGTGTTAAGGGATTAACAGCGCCGTTGGCGCCGTTAACACTCAACGCCTGATTTCCACCTTAACGCCTGTTTTTAGCAGGCGTTAAGTGCCAAGGCGCTAAGCGTCCTTGGCGCTAATTACGGCACTGTAATTTACGGTGCTGTAATTAGCGCCTTCCCCACTCCCATTATGCCCTATGGGGCAAAAATGGGAATGGGGAAGGGTAAATGGGGATTGGGGATTTACCGCCCCACTCACCTTGGAATGGGGCGGTAAATCCGCCATCCACCATGGTGTAAACAGAGTTTACACCATGGTGGTAAAGTAGGGAACTTACCACCTGGGTTGGAATGAGAGCCTCTGTACGTCTAGTGGGGAAAATAATAGATGTTTTATTGCACCCTTCAATCCTGTATCACTTTTTATAACATTTTGAAATGACATAATAATAATAAGGAGAGAAACACAAATCATAATACCAACTGATTTCACCATCAGGGACATCATTTGGGTTACCAGGAGTCACACCTGCGACCCCTAAGGTTTCCCTCACTATCTCATAAAAAATATATGTTATTATTATTATTATTATTTTAATTGAAGCTCCTTGGCTGTGGCCAGCACCATGTTGCATTTTGTTTCTGGAGTGGCTGGATTTCTTGTTCAGGCCTTTAAAAAAAACAAATTTAACACTTTGAGCAGTGACACTCAATACGAAAGAATAGAATAATTTGTCTTTATGGAATTCTATGAAATAATTGCTAGACTCATTAAAGGTCTCTTTCAGACACAATTCACGGGCGGTAGGTGGTGTCACTGATAAAGTCTTTTCTTAAATACCTCAAATTCACAATGCAGACAAAAACGTACAAAACACATTTAGAGTACAATAAGTTTCCGAGGAGAAAGAGGAAGCGAGCGCGCCGAGGGACAGGGCCTGCCTGACCCCGTCCCAACAAGTGCCTGACTTGCCCATGCTGGGCGCATCGCGGCATGAAAGCGAGGCTAAACCTCGTTTTCACTACAGGAACCGCCGGCAGGCGGATCGCCGGCCAACCCAAAGGCCATCCTAAGGCCTGTTGTGTGCCTGTTTGGAGCTTCAGGAGCCAGGGGCCACAAACTCTGCCCGTGCTGCTCCAGGTAAGCCACCTGCTGCATAGAAAGTCTAATTTTACAGAATAGTACTTACGCTCTTGCCTAACCTAACTTGTTGCCACCTCACACGTTCGCATATATCTCTGCTGCCCCTGCCTATGAACGTACTACACTTTACACTGTGCCCAGCAAATTGCGTTGCACTGCTGCTGATCGCCCATCTGTGCCTCTTCGCATCTAGATGTCTCTGAACTGTACCTACCCCCTTGTTAACTTAATCTAGGTACCCATGATCCTATGCAGTTGAGCCCTTTGGTCGCTAACGGATTACTTGAACTGTGTTGTGCCTTATGGTCGCTAACGGACCACTTGAACTGTGTTGTGCCTTATGGTCGCTAACGGATTACTTGAACTGTGTTGTGCCTTATGGTCGCTAACGGACCACTTGAACTGTGTTGTGCCTTATGGTCGCTAACGGATTACTTGAACTGTGTTGTGCCTTATGGTCGCTAACGGACCACTTGAACTGTGTTGTGCCTTATGGTCGCTAACGGATTACTTGAACTGTGTTGTGCCTTATGGTCACTAACGGACCACTTGAACTGTGTTGTGCCTTATGGTCGCTAACGGATTACTTGAACTGTGTTGTGCCTTATGGTCGCTAACGGACCACTTGAACTGTGTTGTGCCTTATGGTCGCTAACGGACCACTTGAACAGTGTTGTGCCTTATGGTCGCTAACGGACCACTTGAACAGTGTTGTGCCTTATGGTCGCTAACGGACCACTTGAACTATGTTGTGCCTTATGGTCGCTAACGGACCACTTGCTTGCGCATGCCATTTTTCAACCTAAATGTGATTACTGTTCTTAGGTGAACCCCTTGCCTACTTGCATCTACTTGCACATGCCATTCTCAGCCTGAGTTGCGAATTCAGGTAAACCCCCTGCCTAACTACACATGCCAAACCATACAATGTACCTCAGCAAGAGCCAAACAACCACCCTACTGTATCTCCTCATACATATATTACACCTTACCACCTTCATTGCCACCATAACTATGTACCCTGCAGAAATGCACCCTGTCCAACCCTAGAAAGAAACACTAGACTACGAGCCAGACTACCCCGTCTCTACGAGCCCATCTACCACAACAAGAGACCCACCCTGCAACACACCCGTCTCTACGAGCCCATCTACCACAACAAGAGACCCACCCTGCAACACACCAAAATCCACCCGAGCCACATCACACCCTGCTACAACTCCACCCTACCCAAACTTATCCCTATAACAATCCAGGATACACCCACACTACCACTATATCCGGAGCGTTGATCAACGCCAGATCAATAATGGCCCACGCCACAGAAATAGCAGACACCTTATCCTCAAACAACCTCGACCTCCTAGCTATCACTGAATCATGGCTGCATGAAGCAGCAGGCCCAGCAACTCTCAATAGCCATTCCAGAAAATTACCAAATAATCAGAATGGACAGGCCCAACAACAGAGGAGGCGGCCTAGCCATCATAGCTAAAACAAACTCGAGCTAAGACCACTGCCTCAAGCACCTCTCAAATCCTGCGAACTCCTAGCAGCCAAACTACCCATCTCCAACTGTCGCACCTTAACCATCCTTCTAATATATAGGCCACCCGGCCCCATTGGCTCATTCGAAGCAGACCTATCCAGCCTCCTAGCCAACAACATAAAAGACACCACCCAAATATTATTGCTAGGCGACTTGAATCTAGGACTAAACGACCCTGACGACAAATCAGCACAAGCCATAGCCAACATGCTAGATGAACACGGCCTAATCCAAAGAGTGCTCACCCCCACCCATAATAAAGGTAGGACCTTGGACTGGATCGCCACTCTAAACTGCGACACCGTCATTACCAAAACCACTCCCCAGCACTGGACAGACCATTACCTCATTGACTTCACCTTATCTCTCAATAAAGAAGCCATCAAAGGAAAAATCATGGCACCACCACTACCCACTAGAGCAAAAAAAAACATAACCCCCGACAACCTCCTACCACTACTACTGCCAACCCTCAATGCTCTCCCCGATAATCTAAAACCAGAACTCCTAGTAGAAAACTATAACAATACCATAAAAAAAGGACTAGACATCATTGCCCCTCTAAAACTGCAAAAAAGCAAACAGCAAGCCCACCTGAACACCTGGTTCACCCCACATCTGAAAGAACTTAGACTGCACAAAAGGAAACTTGAAAGCCAATGGCGCAACTCCCCCACAGAAGAGAACAAATCACAACTCAAACTTTGTGCAAACAACTACAAAAAAGAAATCCTACTCACCAAAAAGAAACTATTCAATGAAAGAATCGAAAAATCGAGCTCCAACACCAGAGAACTATTTGCTATATTAAGGGAACTAGAATCCCGATACTCCCACCAGACAATATAATTAAGGATAAAGTATGGTGCACCAGCGTCCAAAACGCACTAACTAATAAAATCAAAAGTCTCCAAACCAAAATCGCTCTGAAAAAAGACTCTCTCACCACCAATGAAACATCTCCCAGCAACCACGATAAAACAGCCAACCGCCCAGGCCATAATCTCTTCAGATTTACCAAAATATCTATCCCAGAAAAAGAAAAAATTATAGCCTCACTTAAACTATCCAACTGCAAAGGCGACAACTGCCCTCCCCAGATAATCAAGGATGCTGCTAGGGATCTAGCCCCCTTTATAACCAAGCTGATCAACGCATCTTTCTCCTCCAACACCATACCAAGCAACCTCAAAGAATCTTGGGTCCTGCCTCTCCTCAAGAAGCAAACCCTAGACCCTGCTATCCCCACCAATTACAGGCCCATCACCACGGTGCCATTCCTGTTAAAGATAATAGATAGAGTAGCATACCTGCAGATTCAGCAATATCTTGAAACTCACAAACTACTAGGCACCCACCAATCAGGCTTCAGACCGAAGCACGGCACCGAGACAGCCTTAATCGATCTTAAACCCAGATCAATGAGATTAACGACAAAGGGAACACTGCCATGTTACTACTCCTCGATCTGTCGGCAGCATTTGACCTGGTGGATCACGCAGTCCTGTGCGAACACCTGGCCTCAGCAGCCCACTTCTCGAAAGAGGCTATAGCCTGGATCCAATCATTCCTGGACAACCGAACTATGAGGGTCTTCTCCACCCTAGCCTCAGCAGACCCCATTAAAATAACCTGTGGGGTGCCCCAAGGCTCCTGCGTCTCTCCCACCCTCTACAACATCTTTACCAAGCCCCTATTTGACAAGCTGGACAGACTGGGTGTCTCATATACCAATTATGCAGATGACACCCAGATCCTCATACCCCTTTCAGGCAACTACGCTTCAGATACGGCCTTGGTAAACAAAATATATCTCATCATTCAGGCATGGATGGCCACACACGGTCTATGTCTTAATGATGAGAAAACCGAAATCCTGCTCCTCGGATCCAATACCAATCTCAAAAAACTCAGTTCTAACTACAAGGCCTTCAACATTGATGGCAATACCATCACAGTGGCCAAAACAGTGAAAACACTAGGCTTTCACCTTGATGCAACCATGTCACTAAAAAAACAAGTCAACTCACTAGCATCCTCCACCGCCTACACATGCAAGCTAATTAGGGCAAGTAGAGCCTTCCTCACCCAAGCTAGCTGCATCATCATAGCCAACGCCCTAATACTATCCAGACTGGACTATTGCAACGCCATGTACCTAGGAGCCAACAAATGCATAACCAACAAACTACAGACACTACAAAACAACGCTCTCAGAACAGCCCTCAACCTACCCTCTAAGGAACACATCTCCAACAAAAGAAGAGAACACAAATGGCTTAAAATCCATGACCGCATCTCCCTCAAAACGGCATCACTCACCCACAAATGCTTAAACAACACAGCCCCCCCCTATCTCGCATCCAGAATAAAGAAAAAAACGTCCTCCCGCCCCACCAGATCGATCAATTCCTACTGCCTGCAAGTACCCAATTTCAGACAAAAGAAAACCGGCGGCAGCAGCTTCCCTGTCCTGGCAGCCCAACACTGGAACGCCCTCCCACTCCACATTAGGACTGACCAATCCTACTTTAGCTTCAGGCGAAAACACCTCACTTGGCTGCGGGCCAATGATCCTCACGACTAACCCTGCCATCTAATCTGATCATGCCAGTGCTATAACCTGACTACCATGTACAGCCTTAATTTGTAAATATGTAAATGCAACCGAACTGCCCCTATGCACAGTATTAATATGTAAACCTGTAAGCTTTCGCTCAATTATATGTATATATGCACATCCCACACAATGTAACTGTAAATGCAATGCTCTTTTTCTCATGCCTATCTTATTCTGTAACCAAGTTTTTATGCAATCCTATCTTCCTGACCTCTGTTGCGCCCTGTTACCCCTGGGTTTTGCGCGCTATACTAAATAAATAAACAAATAAACAAATATTGGTCTGTATATTTTGCTTCTGGCCTGTAAATGCTATTAGAACACCTTAGCAGGCGTTTGGTATTGCTGATTGGTCACTCTGTGGGCTGTCGGCACTGGTATAGCCTGCAGTTTGAATACAGTCTGTAGTTCGAGTTGTAATTCACTTACGTGAGTACTCAGGGCTGTGCGCAGGCAGGGAAAGCAGCACAAGTGGACGCATTGGTTGGTGTGTCATTTTGGAACATAAAGAGTTAACTTTCCATTCCGAAATGCATGTTGCGAAACCAATGTATCCACGTAGAGACGCGCCTTAGAAAAGTAAAGGGAAGTGAACGTGAATGCAACACTTTTGTGTTGAATGTAAATAGTGAAGCTGTTAGATATGTGGAAAAGGGGCAGAAATCAGCAGCACTATGCAACGTGGAACGTGTGGAGAAGCGTTGTGTCTGGCAGCAATTGGAAAAGGAATTTTTCATGCACCTCTGAACGTGCAGTGCAGCAGGAATATGGCAGTTTTTCAGAAAGGTACAGAAATGTAAGTTGTTCAGCTGTTTGTACCATGTATGTGCAAAAGCATCTTGGAGATGTAAAGTAACTGTATGATTCTGTTAAGTAATTGGAACCTTACATTTTTGTGGGGGCGGGGTAAAAAAGCACACCTGAACTAAGTTTAATTAAAATAGGGGTCTGGCATAGACACACCTGATTACACTTTAGTAGCATGCTCCTCCGATCCTAGCCCCTTCCACCACCCTATAAAAAATGAAACATGTTTAATTGAAGTATAAAACATTTCTCCAACTATTATTTACCATTTTGCACTTCAATTAAACATGTATCATTTCATTCAACTTTAATTAAACCGTGAGGGTGTTCTAATAGCGCTCGGGCCATTAACTCGGTCTTCAGGGCCCATAACGCCCGGTATGGCGATCGCTGCAGGTCTATAAAGCTATAATATAAACTCTCCCACATTCATATAGTGTTTCCCTGGAGTACAACACACTATTCCTGTGTCAGTAAAAGATAACGTCATGTTAAGCTTTGTCATCAGGTCACTTCCTAATATGTTAACTGGCATCGCCCTATAAAATGGTAATGGCATTGACATACAAAGTTTTCCTATAGAGTTTCGCAATTCATCTGTGAAAGGAACTAAACGTATCGACCTAGAGGATCCTTGAGCCTTCATGTCAGTACCTGATATTGGGTATTTTTCCTCAAGGACACAGGAACAAGTGGTTCCAGTGTCTACGAGAAATTAAAATGCCTCACCTCCTATTGTGACCCTGACCCTTGGTTTCTCTTAGAGGTCTGGTGTCACTGATAGTACTGAGCGCTTCAGGTCGTTCTGTGGACTGTTGTATTGTGGGTATAAATTCATCTCCATACCTGTGAAATGATCTCCTCCTATCACAGTCACACTCCCTAATTTGAGTGTGTGTGCTTGTTGAACTCCTGGGGTCATGTTCCATTTTGGTACCAAAGCCTGTGCTTGATGTGGTTGTGCTGTTGTGCTTTCATGGGTATTTGCTCTGGTTGCTCTTGTAGTACTTGCATTTGCAGTAGCATTTCCTGCATTTGCTGGAGTGTGGTGCATATGTCTGAGCCTGGGTGTGATCTTGGGCATAATATTCCTGTGGTCTCTATTATATTGCGGAACATAACTCTTTCACCCACTTGGAGGTTGCAAATTCTGCTGCATGTTTCCTCTGCTTCTGCATGTCCTAGCTATGTGTCCTATTCTTCCACAATTACAGCATTGCTGTGGCTGTCTACTAGTAAATCCTCCTCTTTCCCTAGGGTTTTAAAAATCCACCTCGTCCTACTCCTCTAGGCCCATTCCCTCTTCCTCTTGGTCAAAGGTTGTACCCACTCTGGTCGGTGGGATATCCTGTGTTATTCTGTTGTCCTGGCTGCATCGCCTGTGTCGCCCCTCCTTCTTTACGCGTAAATACTGCTACCTCTATGGCTATGGTTGACAACTTCTTCTGGACTAACGTCGCTTCCACCTGCTTTCTTTTTATTCACCTCCTGCATTAATCAGCAGTGATGTACGATTGTCTATTGTATTTCAGGACATGGCTTTGCTTCAATTCGCAACGGTTTCTTCAATTGCTGTTACACTGGCTCGAAAAGCCTCATACTCGTCTGTTATGACATCATCTAACCTACATTCAATTCCCCTTAATAGATATCCTTCTACGTTCTCTTGGGTTTTATGACCGTCTTCATCTCTTAGTTGCCTGTACGAATTCCCAAGTCGTTGCGCTGTATCTTCTGTGTCCTGCCCTTCAGTCCATGGACTTACTCCAATTGTTCTTGTGAATCAATCAGCACTATGGTCCTATGACATACATATTCTATCTCATCTTCTTTGATTCCCCTGCTCCTGTTCATCTCTTCTTTTCTTCTCATCTTCCTCAGATCATCTTCCTCTCGTCTTCTTTGCAACCTACGTACTTTTATTCTTTGGGCTTCTATCTTTTCTCATTTCTTTTCTTCTAATTTCTTATTTTCTTTCCTTGCCTCATATCTTCTTTGTCCTTCATTTTGCTTGCATTCTTTATCCCTCTCTTCTTTGTATGCTCTTTCCTCTTCTGTCTCTTTCTTCTCTCACTCTTCTCTTTCCTCTTTCTCAACCCCATCAATGTCCTTATCATCTAGCTTAAGTAATATTTGTCTTACCATCTATTCATTCTGAACTATCATAATTCCCTTAGCCATATCCTTTATTTCCTTGTGTTTCTTTGCTTCTTCCTTTATCTCGATGTGTCTCTTCTGTTGGTACTTTCTCTCTTCATGCTATTTACTTTCATTGCGTGTTGATATATGTTTGCGTTCTCTGCTTTTGCTCTCTTACAGATTATATTTTCTGCCATAAGTGGGGGCCGCAAATGTTGGATTAACATACCTGCTGCTGCTTTTAATTCCTTTAAAGGATACATTCCCTTCTCCTCCGTGTCTACGCTCTTATCTTTAGGAGGGGGAAGCGGAGCTAAAGGCATTTTATCCTGCCCTTTTCTGCTGATTGAGCATCCACTGCAACTCGGTTTGGATATTCTTTCTCACACCTGAACATCTTCATAATTCTATAAGGGCCAGCCTTTTCTGTAACTTGTTTGCCCTATATGTGGCATGCAAATACGTTGTCATGTTAAACTGTATTTGTATAATACCGCCTTGTTATGACTATTGGCCTAAGCCCATTCACGTTACATGGAAAACCACGTCTGAAATGTTTCAGTATTTGATCAACTTCACCGCCATATTAAGATTTGTCCGCCATTTTGATTTCAACTCTTGTTTCTGTGTTCTAAAATGGTGGACTGTGTTTTCAACTTGCAGCCGAGCCAAACGACCTTTGAGTTGTGTTAATGTTTAGGCTGACTGAGAGCAGACTGTTTTCATATGCAAAGAAACCTTGTGACTCGTATGAACTGCAATCCAAGTGTTTGTTTGTTTGTTTGTTTGTTTGTTTGTTTATTCACTTAATTACGCGCACCAGACCCAGAGGTAATAGGGCGCAACAATATGCAGATGCAAAGCTTGCATAGTTTTACAATATATGGATATATACAAATGTAATAGCAGTTACAGTAGATAAAGAGCACAGTTCAGAGTGCAAATAGGAAGTACAAATATACAATTTAAGGATGATTCGCTCTGTGGAGCCCTCAGACTCACAGGTAGAGACAGATATGGCTATAAGTTTCAACAGTAGACAATGTTCAAATATACAATTACAAAATGTTCCACTACCATGTAGCAATAGACTCACAAATGGAGCAGATTCCACTTGTTTTTCAAATGTAGCATGCTGTTATGTAAAAGATAATGGGTGTTGTCTGTGCTCACAAACCTCATCCTCATATAAACAACAAGACAATATAGAAGAAACTCATTTCGTGTGTTTTTGCTGAACTGCATTGCAGTGATTCTTGAAACAAGGCTTACTGTGGATCAGAGAACCAATGCCACCATTGTAACTTCATGGACATGCAAACTTGGTTAATCCATTGTACAAGATTGTAATATTTGTCATATGAACTGGGCACAAACCCTAGCATGTAACTTATTAGTTTGGAGAAGGGCTGGACTATGTTTGCAAAAGTGTATAAAAATGTCTGTTTTAAGATGTCCAGCACTCTCACCACCTCACTGAGTCTGCTGGTACACTCTGTGAGGTGGTGGGTGCCAGATTGCTATCTGTTTGCTTTGACTCTGTACAGAAATAAAAGATACTTGTATCTTTTCAACCCGTGATTGCTGTATTTCATTATTTGTGGTACTAACCCTCGATATTTCTTTGGTCTTTCATGTGGCATCCAAATAGGTTCCCTCAAGATTGATGTCCCCTCACTGAAAAGAAGATGCAGCTTTCGGACCATGATCGGAGAGGGATAAAAAGGGGGCCCTTTGTATGAGATGTGACACCTCGACAGTACTGCACAATCTGATCCCTGAACAGTGAGCACGCGGTTGGAGAGGGCATCTTGACGAGGGTCCCCATATCGAGGCAGGCTCTTTGCCAAAATCGCCAACCATGAGGATCCTTTGTAATCTGATCGGACCTACTTTGCATTTTGAAATCATGTGAGTCATGCCCCGATTCCTAAGTATCCTGATATTTGTTTGTAGATTTGCGCTCACGAGTTCAAACAACGCCAGGTAACACCAGTGATCTGATATTCCTGGGAAATTGTCTGCCTGTTTCGGGGATTTATTCCACAGAGACAGACAATATTTGGAATATGGCCGACCGCCGCCTCCTGAGGGTTCACCTGCGTGTACTATGTACTGT
Source organism: Ambystoma mexicanum (assembly GCA_002915635.3). Taxonomy (NCBI): domain Eukaryota; kingdom Metazoa; phylum Chordata; class Amphibia; order Caudata; family Ambystomatidae; genus Ambystoma; species Ambystoma mexicanum. The sequence goes on along the minus strand of CM030325.1, from coordinate 1,023,632,069 downwards.
AAGTACGGCCTTGGTAGTATAGTATTCAAATATATTTGGCACAAACTAGATATGCTTCCGAATTTCAGTGGCCAGTTCATGGTAGTTTTGAAATTGCCCGTATAGTAACGCTCACCTGATTCACGCAGAGGCGCCGGTCTTGACTGGGTGAATGCCGTATCTTCAAAGGTGATGTGTAACACACGGTTGGCTCTTTGGGCTGGACCTCTGTGCACTGTATGTCTGACTCGAAGAGTAAGATGTCTTAGGTAAGTGAACGCCGAGCTCTCCATCTGCCTCGGGGCAGGGTGCCGTAACCAGTTTCTTCACTGGATAAGGGTGCAGGCCTCTTGACCTCAGAGGACTGCTGTCCGTCGTTAACTGCACGAACGGTAAGTTCTGGCACTTCAAATGTCTTAAAAGTCTTTTGTAATGATATCTCTTGTTTTGCAGGGTTCCGGCGATGGCGGATGGCGGGCTGATGAGAGTTGAGGGTCACACCCGCGTGAGGAATAGAAGCGCCTGGAAGCACGTAAGTAAGCGCTTGTAGCCTGCTTCACGATGCGCACTAACTGTCCCTTTTATCTTGCAGGTACAAGTTCGGAGCTTTAGAGAAGCTGAAGGGTGCTGGAATACCCACTGGATTCGGCAGTGGAAGGAGTAATGGCACGTGAGTAATAAAGTTGCCCAATGTCTTTAAACGCACCTTCTTTTGTCTTTCAGATGCGGGATGCAGCGCCGAAGGCCTCCGGAGCGTGCGAAGAGCTTGGTAAGCTTTTGTCTTTCAGATGCCGGAATGCAGTGCGAAGACCTCCGGAGCATGCGAAGAGTAGGTAAGCCTTTGTCTTTCAGATGCCGGAATGCAGCGCGAGGCGTTGGTGACAGCCGATGGACCAGGTAAGAGATGCGCTGCCACTGAAGACCGTAGTGCTAACCTGTTCTTTCTTTGTCTTTACAGGTCTGCTGAAGACTGGATTCCAGGATGGTAAGCCTTTGTTCCTTAGGCCCAGGATCAGAAGCAGAAGACACGATGAGCGTTCTGCTGCAGAGAATGCAGAATAACGCAAAGCAAGATTCATCCATCGGGTGTGGTTTAAATAGCCTCCTGTAGTGCTTAGGTGTCTCCTTCCACAGCCACGCCTAGGTAAGAAAAGAGTTCCTGCTTTCCAGAAGAGTTCCAGTGTTCTGAACCTAGGGAGTGGCTCCTGCCCCACCCAACAGGAAAAGTAGTCCCAAACAGAAGAGGATCAGGGGTTCAACTGGCAGGTAAGTAAGCAGCATGGTCTGCTGCAGGTAAGTCCACCCAAGCATTATGAGCCCGGCGCTTCCAGCGCTGGGACTGGGCATCTTTATGAGCCTGGTGCCACTGGCGCCAGGACAGGGTCCAAAAGGTCCCAATTGGGACTGGCTGGCACTCGGAACCGGGGTTATGGGTCTGCTTCCAAGGGAGTCGGGCAAGTCCTGATCTTTTGGAAGCAGAGATCATGACAGCACCCCCCCTCAAGGCCCCTCCCAAACCGGGCTTCTCCGGGGGTTTGGGCTTGTTAGGAAATGTTCGATGAAATCTTTTGATTAGACGAGGCGCGTGGACATATTCTGCAGGTTCCCAGGATCTTTCTTGGGGACCGTAGCCTTTCCAGTCAATCAGGTAAAATAGTTTAGATTTGGAGATCTTGGAATCCAGGATGCTTTTGACTTCAAACTCGAGTTCTCCATCAACTAGAATAGGTTTTGGAGATGTAGTTAGTCGGGTTTGAGGTTGCACGGGTTTTAATAGAGAGACGTGGAAGACCGGATGTATCTTCATGTGAGGGGCAAGTCCAACTTGACCGCTACTGGATTTACTATGGTAGTGATGGAATAGGGACCAAGGTATCTTGGGTTGAATGTGCGTGGTCCTTTTAGAGGTAGATATTTGGTGGATAACCAGACTTGATCTCCTACTTGATATTGGGGGGCTTCCTTCCGATGTTGGTCTGCTCCTTTCTTGTATTGTTCTTTAGCCCTTTGAAGGTGAGAAACAGCTTCCTTAAAGGCTTGGGTGATTGTAGAATGCAGGTGGTCTACTGCTGGTGTTCCAAGATCTTGGAGTGGATCCAACTCCGAGGTTCGAGGGTGACTACCGTATAAAAGAAAAAACGGGTTCTCCCAGTTCCCGAGTGGACAGAGTTATTGTAGGCATATTCGGCTATCCAAAGGATATCTTTCCAAGCTTTTTCAGTTTGTTGCAGCATGCAGCGTAAATACTGTTCCAGAGTTTGATTGGTCCTCTCGGTTTGTCCGTCGGTTTGAGGGTGGTGACTGGTCGATAGTCTCACATCAATTTGAGCCGACCGACAGCAACTTCGCCAAAAATGAGAAATAAATTGACTACCTCGATCCGAAATTAGAACTGAAGGAAAACCGTGCAGTCGGACGATGTTTTTCGAGAAATTCTCGGGCCAGAGTTGCTGCTGTTGGTAAGCCTTTGAGCGGAATGAAATGCGCCATCTTGGAGAATAAGTCCACGATTACTAGAATCGTATTGTATCCGGAGCATGGAGGTAGATCGGTGATGAAGTCCATAGAAAGCGTATGCCAAGGGCGAGGCGGGATGTCAATAGGGCGTAAGAGGCCGGCTGGTTTTTCCTTTTGACTCTTGTTTTGGGCGCATACTCCACAGGACATTATAAAGTCTCTGATATCTTTTTTCCAAGACGGCCACCAGAAGTAGCGCTTGATCTTTTCCGAGGTCTTGGCATACCGGGATGTCCTTCCATTAAAGAATCGTGATAACAAGAGATTACCTTTTTCTGTAAATCTGTGCTGGGCAGGTATAACCGTTCTTGGAAATATAATAGGTTGTCCTTCACCGTAAAGTCCTTTCCCTGCAGATGCCAATTCTGTATGTCTGCTGGAGTTACAAGTAGCCTGGCTTTATCCTTAACTTCCTCTATGGATTGTGTGGCGATTACACCTAGAATTCTTTGTTCGGGAATGATAGGTACAGGTTTAGGATTGATCAAATGTTCTTCCACTCCCATCCGAGAAAGGGCATCAGCTTTACCGTTTTTTGTACCAGGTCGATAGGTAATTATGAAGTCAAACTCGGCAAAGAATAGTGCCCAACGGAGTTGCCTAGAGGATTGAGCTTTTGCGGTTTTCAAATATTGCAGGTTTCGGTGATCTGTAATCACAGTAACGGTGTGTCGGGCCCCCAGAAGATAATGCCGCCAAGCCTTAAAGGCGGACTTGATAGCTAGAAGTTCCTTATCAGTAATAGTGTAATTGATTTCAGGAGGCGAGAATTTGCGGGACAAAATGCCACGGGATGCAACTGATTGGTTACTGGGTCCTTTTGTGATAGAACTGCCCCATGGCAAGGCTCGAAGCATCAGTTTCAACGATGTAGGGGAGTCTGGGCGAGGATGTTTTAAGATCGGTGCAAGAGATAAATCTAGTCTTCAAATTCTGGAAAGCTTGTTCCGCCTCGGTAGACCATTCAAAACGTTTGTTTTTCTTTAACAAGGCAGTGATGGGCTGGACTATTCGAGAGAATTCGGGGATAAACCTGCGGTAAAAGTTAGCGAAGCCTAACATGCTTTGAACACCTTTTACGGAGGATGGCGATGGCCATTTGAGAATTGCATCGACCTTCTTTGAATCCATACGCACTCCGCTAGGTGATAATATGAATCCCAAGAATTCAACTTCAGTCACGTTGAAAACACATTTTCCAACTTAGCGAAAAGTTTGTGTTGACGCAATCTTTCGAGGACCATTTTCACGTGTTTCCGATGTTCAGATTCCGATGAAGAATAAACGAGGATGTCGTCAATGTAAACAACAACACACACATCTATGAGCTCTCTGAGGACATCGTTCATAAAATATTGAAAGGCGGCCGGGCATTGCAAAGTCCGAAGGGCATGACCTGATATTCAAATAGCCCATACTTGGTGCGGAAGGCCGTCTTCCATTCATCGCCCTCTTTTACTCGTACAAGTGGTAAGCTCCTCTAAGATCCAGCTTTGTATATATGCATGCTTTTCTGACTTGGTCCAGGAGTTCAGGGATCAAAGGTAACGGATATCTATTCTTAACGGTGATCTGGTTCAGGGAGCGATAATCTATACAAGTTCTAAGGTCTCCTTCCTTTTTTGGAACGAAGAACAAAGCTGAAGAAGCAGGGGACTTGGAAGGACGAATAAACCCATTTGCCAGGTATTGATCCAGGTATTGTCGAAGGTGAAGGTTCTCAGGCTCGGTGAGGGCATAAATTCTACTACAAGGAGGAGTAGATCCAGGTATCAGGTCTATCTGGCAGTCATAAGACCTATGAGGAGGTAGAGAGTTAGCCTGATCCTTCCGGAAAACATCTTGGAATTCTAGGTATTCAGGAGGTAACTGGGGAGCCTCCGAGGAAATTGCTGCCAGTGCAACACCAGGTCGAGGGTACAAGTAGAGACACATTCTGGAAACTGAACCGTTCTTGCTCGCCAATCGATCTGAGGATTGTGCTTCTCTAACCAAGGAATTCCTAGAATAATCTGGAACTGAGGGGCCTTGATCACATCGAACACGATCTTCTCATGGTGTCCATCTTGACTTACTAGCGTCACTTCTTGGGTGGTATTGCGTTACCTGGTCCGGAGGCTATCTTCCGTACCATCCACTCGTAGAAATGACGTCCTTTACAGCCTTTGGACAAAGAGTCAGATTCATCCTCAAAACCATTTCATGATCCACATTATTTGCCGATGGCACCGCTGTCGACGTAAGCTTCGAATCGCAATGTAATCGACTCCGGATGTTCAGGGCTAATGAGGACCATAGGTATCATCGAAATGCGAGGTACACGGGAACTGGTTTTTAACGCTCGGCAAGAGGACCTCTATTCTTGTTGGGGCGAGGTTGTTTCCATGCTCAGAGTTTGTGACCCTGGTAACTGCAGCTCCTACCTGCCCTTCTTGCTGTTTCATCCGGACAGTCTCGAAGAAAGTGCCCCGAGTTTCCGCAATAGAGCATAATTGCAGCTGTTTTCCTCCTTTCCCGCTCCTTTTGTGTTAGTGGTCCTTTTCAGGCCCCCTATTTGCGATGGGTTCCCCGGAGTCTACTCCTTTGGTAGGATTTGGTGGTTTGGAAAAATACTCGAGCATCCAAACTTGGAACGATCGGACCCTCCTGTTCTGCAGTCTGTGGTCAATTTGAAACGACTAAGTCAATATAGTCTGAACAGTCTTCGCGGGATTCACTACTTGGGCTAAACAATCTTTGAGCTCTCCACGTAGACCTCTATAAAACAGCGTAATCCTTTTGTCCTCAGGCCATCGAGTTTCCACTATCAGTCTGTTGGAAAGAGGCAATATAAGCCAAAAGGTCTTGATTACCCTGTCGCAATGAAAGGAGCTCAATGTCGCAAGGCCTGCCCCTGTGAATGTCTTGCAAACAGTTTTTCCATACTGAGCTGAAAAGCTTGAAAATCATGGAGAACCGGATTCATCTTGATTAACTAGAGGGATCGACCAGTCTGCCGCATTGCCACTAAGGTACGAAAGCACGAAAGCTACCTTAGCTTGATCAGTTTGGAAAGGCTGTTGGCGCGGCATAAGAAGTGCAACCGGCACTGATTAATAAATACTGCAAACCTCTTTGGGTCACCAGAAAATCGTTCGGGCGGAGCCAGAGGGTACATTCCCAGGTAGTTGTTGATCTGCACTGGGTTCGTAGAGGATGTTGAAAGGAAGATTTGCCCCTGATGCGGGTAACGGAGTTTGTCCGGCTTGTGACTGAAGCAATTGTCTAGCGAGATACGTCTGTTCGCTACTTGGAAATAATCAGTTCCCTTCTTAGAGCATTCGTTTTCCTGACGGGGCTGCATGCACTTCTGCTCTTAGTTTCCCCAAGTAACTGGGCTAGCTGGGTCGGTATCCGAGGTTTCCATAGCGCCTGGGTGGGAATTTTGCGTAGGCTTTGTGTTCTGTAACGCTCACACTGATTCCCGCAGAGCGCGCCGGTCTTGGACTGGGTGAATGCCGTATCTTCAAAGGTGATGTGTAACACACGGTTGGCTCTTTGGGGCTGGACCTCTGTGGCACTGTATGTCTGACTCGAAGAGTAAGATGTCTTAGGTAAAGTGAACGCCGAGCTCTCCATCTGCCTCGGGGCAGGGTGCCGTAACCAGTTTCTTCACTGGGATAAGGGTGCAGGCCTCTTGACTCAGAGGACTGCTGTCCGTCGTTAACTGCACGAACGGTAAGTTCTGGGCACTTCAAATGTCTTAAAAAGTCTTTTGTAATGATATCTCTTGTTTTGCAGGGTTTCCGGCGATGGCGGATGGCGGCTGATGAGAGTTGAGGATCGAACCCGCGTGAGGAATAGAAGCGCCCTGAAAGCACGTAAGTAACGCTTGTAGCCTGCTTCACGATGCGCACTAACTGTCCCTTTTAATCTTGCAGGTACAAGTTCGGAGCTTTAGAGAAGCTGAAGGGTGCTGGAATACCCACTGGATTCGGCGTGGGAAGAGTAATGGCACGTGAGTAATAAAGTTGCCCAATGGTCTTTAAACGCACCTTCTTTTGTCTTTCAGATGCGGGATGCAGCGCCGAAGGCCTCTGGAGCGTGCGAAGGCTGGTAATCTTTTGTCTTTCAGATTGCCGGAATGCAGTGCGAAGACCTCCGGAGCATGCGAAGAGGTAGGGTAAGCCTTTGTCTTTCAGATGCCGGAATGCAGCGCGAGGGTGTTGGTGACAGCCGATGGACCAGGTAAGAGATGCGCTGCCACTGAAGACCGTAGTGCTAACCTGTTTCTTTCTTTGTCTTTACAGGTGCTGCTGAAGACTGGATTCCAGGATGGTAAGCCTTTGTTCCCTTAGGCCCATGATCAGAAGCAGAAGACACGATGAGCGTTTCTGCTGCAGAGAATGCAGAATAACACAAAGCAAGATTCATCCATCGGGTGTGGTTTAAATTAGCCTCCTGTAGTGCTTAGGTGTCTCCTTCCACAGCCACGCCTAGGTAAGAAAAGAGTTCCTGCTTTCCAGAAGAGTTCCAGTGTTCTGAACCTAGGGGAGTGGCTCCTGCCCCACCCAACAGGAAAAGTAGTCCCAAACAGAAGGGGATCAGGGGTTCAACTGCAGGTAAGTAAGCAGCATGGTCTGCTGCAGGTAAGTCCATCCAAGCATTATGAGCCCGGCGCTTCCAGCGCTGGGACTGGGCATCTTTATGAGCCTGGTGCCACTGGCGCCAGGACAGGGTCCAAAAGGTCCCAATTGGGACTGGCTGGCACTCGGAAACGGGGTTATGGGTCTGCTTCCAAGGGAGTCGGGCAAGTCCTGATCTTTTGGAAGCAGAGATCATGACACGTATAGAGTATTTGGAGTCTACATTGTTAAAGAAAAAGGCTAGGCTTGCAGCATTTGATGTAATTAAGAATGGTAAAAAGGAAGCCATGCAGCATCTTAACAGTAAAGAGAAACACGCACGTCAACATATGTCTAACTCCGAAAAAGCATTATTGTATGATCAACAGAAACAGTCGGAATCTTTTAGAAGTATTGATAGGGCTTTTCAAATTGGGGTACCGAAAATATATCCGTCTCAGGACTTTCATGCCTCAGACAAACTAATTGATATGCTTAGAAATGAGCATAGGACTGTTGCTACTCCACTTCCTCTTTATGTGACTTTCCCTGTTGTTTTACCTCTTCCTGTTGCTGCACCTTCTCCCGTTCTTGGTCCTGTTCCTCCTGTTGTTCCTCCTCCAGTTGTTGCTCCTCTTCCTGTTGTTTTTACCCCTTCTGCATCACTGCCCTTACCGCCAGTTGCTGTTCCCTTAACTCCATCTTTACCACCAGTGGTAGTGTCTCCACTACCGGTTGTGCAGGATTTGTCTGAACTTTCTTCTCCAAGTGGTTCTGCTCCACTTGTAGCAATTGAAGGGGCGAGTGCTGATTCAAAAGTAGTGACTCGTAGTACAGTTTCTAAAGCTAGGAAAAGAGAATTTTATGCAAGGGATAAGAAAAGTATAGAGGAAGGTGAAAAATCAGCTGACTTAACTGCAATTTTTGACCAAGAAAGTATTCCCGAACAGAATATTTTGATAGAGAGGATGGGAATGCATTTGGCTGAAATATGGGGTGATTTGACGGACATGGATGTCCCACAAGGGTTGAGGGATTTTAATGTTTTAGCTTACTCATGGGACACTGCAGAGAAAATACATGAGCATGATGAGAGGGTTTTTGAGTTTAAGAGGTAGCTAGATCGGTTACAGAATGATGATATGGATGGCGATAGATTGGACGCTTCGTATGTGCAGAAACTATTTCTTCCTTCTTGTAAACCAATGAGTGAAGAAATGCGTTTTTGCACAAGGGACACGTTTAGATGGATTTCGGATGTTTCAATTTCTCCCATTGAAGTATATGAAATGTCTAGACAGTATGCTCTGGCAATGCAAAGGAAAGTGTTACAGGTAATGGTAGAGTACTTTCAGGATGAGGTTATGAAGAAAAAGGTTTGTTGTCCTGCAGATTTGATGGTCATTTATAGGAGAGCATTTTCGCCCCATACTGCTTTGACTACTTTGTCGCTAGATTTAGCTTTGTTAATTAATGAACGTTCAGAATTGCCTACTTCTCAATTGCTGATGAGGGAAGTTCCACCGACATTTGTTCCTAATGTAGAAATTCCAGCTAATGCTGCAACAGGCGCAGCAGCCACTACTATTGAAGCTCATTATGTTTCACAGTTTGTTAATTTCCCATTTTCTATACAGGAAGTGAATACCATTAGACAGACATTTCCAGATATTAGGAAAAATCCAACAGGATTTTATAAAGTAATAGAATCTGTCTTGCGTTTGTCAGTTTACACGCTTGGTGATATAGATGTGTTGTTCCCTGTGATCTTGCCTGCTGATTTATGGAAACAGATTAGAACTATAGATGTTCTGGCAGGACTCAATGACACATGGGTTATGGTATGGATACATGGAGAAAGAAAGGCTGGTGAGAAACCGCCACAGGTGATATGGACACTGCCAGACAGAATAGTAATAAAATTGAACATTTTGGTATCAGAGAGAAGAATAGTTTGGGACAAGCTTACATCTTGCATCCAGGGGAAATCTGAAGGTGCTACCACATTTTTTAATCGGCTCGAACAAGTGATTTCAGATTTTAGCTGTCTGGACTTAAGTACTGAGTCAGGAAAAGAGACTGTGGACAAATTTGTGCATGGATTGTTGCCTGATATCCAATCACAAATTATGACTTCCGAAAGTACCTGGCAAACTAAATTGCAGTCTGAAGTATTGCACATGGCTCAGTATTATGAAAAGAGGATCAATAATGAAAAAGAGAGGATAGAAAAGAAGAAGGGAGACTTGAAGACAAAAGTATCGTTGCAGCAGATTGTAAGAGGAACTTGAGGCGGCAATACACAGTTGATAGGAGAGTTTGCCCCACAGAGTAATGCGCAGGTGCGTCCTGTACACATGAACCAATGTGCTTATTGCAGACAAGAGGTCAATGCGGAGCACAATGCCCGATCCTTCAGCAGAGATCGAATAACACATATGGTACAATGGGTAGATGATCCAGAGGCCGACCTGGGATGGGGGTTCTGGTAGAAGTCAGTTCGCTCAGAACTGACAGCTATATTCACAAGATAGTCAGCAGCATAGTGTTGATAATAGGAATATTTTTGATAATCCTCCAACTGTCTATCTTTCTGAGGATCGAGCATTTAATGATATACTATTCCGCTACGACAGTCCAAAGCAGAGGTTGAAACCAGTACCTATTTCCGTTGATCAGGAAGGGTCCTACATAGAAATCAAGGTGGGGAATAGGAAGCATCTATTTTTGATAGCTACAGAAGCACAGAAGTGTTCCATTGATCATTTGCGGGTTCCAGATATTCCACTGTCAGGGCAGAACAACATTTCTGTGGGGTTCTCTGGTACGCCAGTGGTTAGTCCGGTCTCTCAACCGGTACCAATTTCACTGGGGCCATTTACTGATTCATGTCCATTTCATTTGACGACGAATTATAGAGAAAATTTGTTGGGGTTGAATCTGTTGAAAGAATTACATGCAGTCATTTATTGTTCTCCAGATGGAGTGCATTTGACGATTTCTCCTCAGCGAACTTCTGTTTCACAATTCTTGACTAGGCCTTTACCGACTGAATTGGATAATGTACTGGCATGTTTATGGGCGGTTGGTGATAATGACATTGGTATTTAACTAATTGAACCTGTTAAAATTGTGTTGAAACCAGGTGTTAAACTACCACATATTCCACAGCATACATTTTCGGTTGACGGTGAGCAAGCTTTAAAGAGTATAGTTTCTGATTTTGTACATTGAGGAGTGATTGAGGAATTTGCAGAAAGTTTGTGTAATAGTCTGATTCTACCGGTGTATAAGAAAGGGGATAATACGATTCATTTCTGTTTTATTATTGATTTACATGCTATCAATAATATTGTTGCTTCACAATTTCCAATTGTGCCTGATGTGACTACTATATTAAAGATGATTCCAGCTTCACCTACTCATTTCAGTGTTGTGGATCTAAAGAATGCTTTCTTTAGTATTCGTGTACATGTTGTAAGTAGATACTTGTTCGCGTTCACCCTAGGGGGACGCTCATTTACATTCACTAGTGTGCCACAAGGGTACACTGAGAGTTCAATCATTTACAGCAGAGCTCTAAAGGAACAGCTTGATACACTTGAGTTGCCTTTGGTGTCCAGTCAAAGTTTCGAATACATAGTTTTGAAATACAATACTTTCGAAACAAAGGGATTGAAAGAAAATGTTTGAATGCTTTTTTTTTAATGTGTTCTTTTTTCAATATTGTCGACAGGAGGTCGCCTATTTAGGCAATCTCCTGTCAAAGGAGTGAAGAAGACTGACACCTGAACGGATACATAGCATCGCTAGCATGTCTGTCCCAAATACACAGAAAGAGGTCAGAGCCTTGTTAGGCGTGGCTTTGTACTGTAGACAGTGGATCTGTAACTTTTCATTAATGATAAAACTAATGTTGGCATTGACATAAAAGGGCATTCCTTTGCCTTTACCTTAGAACTTGGATTGCCAGAAAGCTTTTGTTCTGCTCAAGGTTGCATTGTGTTCTGCACAGGTTTTGGGCACAGCAAATTATGATAAGGCCTTTGTGTTGTATGTGCATGAATGTGATGGATGCGCTTTGGCTGTGTTGACGCGGCGACATGGAGGGAAAAATAGACTGTATTGTTATTTTTCCTCCATGCTTGACCCTGTTGCATGCGTTTTGCCGAGATGTTTGAGAGCTATTGCTTCTGCTGCAGCATCTGTAAAACAAAGTGAGGGTATGGTTCTGGGTCACTCCTTAACCGTGTTGGTACCTCACTCTGTAGACTTTCTATTAAACAGAACGCAAATGCAACATCTCACATCAACACGATTAACAAGAAACAAGCTGATTCTATTTGCACCACATATACAAAAGAAGAGATGTTGCACATTAAATCCGGCCAAACTATTGCCTCTTCTGCAAGAAATTGCTTGCAGTGACAAGATGTCACATGACTGCCTCTATGTCACAGAACAAGAGACTAAAACCATGTGTTGACAGAATGCCCCAAAATGGGACATATTTATATGCCATTGATTGGCCATTTCACTCATCATTATAATGCAATTAAATCCATCACTTTCTGGTCTTACTGTCTAAATACTGAATACAAAAATGTACAGTGGTGGGCTTCTTTCGAAGTATTGGCCTACTTACTTGATGGCATAGTCCGAAAAGAAAACTTTGCCACCCTTTCCTCATTTTCGACTGTTTTGATGTAGGACCTTATTGGAATATGATGGAAATCCAAAAGGATTTATTTTGATTAATGTGGGAAGCTTGTCTTGTAAAAAATTTTTATACAATTAAATTAAGTAATAAAAAAAAAAAAGAATACAAAAGAATACAAAAGTTTACACATTGGACTTGATAAAGTGTGGTGCTATATCAAAAGTAAACTTGGAAATGGGAATTGAATGAAACCTTGGGTTATGCCTACTTTTTTAGCCGGCTTGTAGTACTTCTATAATGGACAATTTGCACTGATGAGTGACACCCTATTACTAATTGCATCTGAAAATGGTGTTTTAGTATACTGTACTATATGTGTACTAATGCTTTGGACTTGCACTAAATCTAATCTTATTGTATATGTTTTATGTTCATGTCCTTTTGAAATGTAATAACTTGTGTATGATTGTGAACTTGATATGCTGAATTGTACAATCAGCTGATTCAAAGGATTGTGTATTCATGTATTGATTTGTAAAAGTTCATTTTAGAACTAATTGCATAAAAATGAATTCAGGAAGGTGTTCCATTTACCAGGGATCTCACTACAGCTCCTAACCCGGATTATAGGACTCCTGTCATGTTTCAGTGTTTGTTATTATATCAAACCAATTGTATTAAAGGGGCCTTCAATGATTAAAGACTAGTCAACTAAACTGGAGCAAGTTGTCCACAGACTCTTTAGAACTGCCTGCAGTCAACTTTGCAATATTGAGTTTTATGAAACACAGAATCCATCGCTCAGTTATTTCCACAAAGACAATAAGTCAGAATGACATTATATCAATCGACTGAGAAGTATAAAATGAAAAGGCCTTCCAGAGAAGGTGAAGATATTGTGGGAATTCTGCTTTCCATGTCGGATCATGTTTCATATAGAGTTCCTTCCCAAGCAAACATTACCGCAGAGGTTTGTTGTGGCAGTAAAAGAGTGGTTTCCAGGGAGTCGGGTCTCTGTCATTCAATCCTGAAGCCCCTTTCCCCTCACTGGGACTTCATCAAGAAATTACTTTTTGCATCCTGTCTGAATGCTAAAGCAATCCATACTCGTACCCGGAGAAGTGCGCTCACCCGATTAGGTGGCTGGAACTAGTATACCACCTGCAGTTTCCAGCCGCTAGAGGCCCTTCCCTGGGTGGTGATAACTTGATCATGGGGAGGCAACGTGGCGACACTCCCGATTTCCTCTCCCACCTCCCAAAACATCCCACTCCCTTTACCCACCCCTTCCCACCCTCCCCACTTACCTGCTGGCCAAAGATGTGTGCTCTCGTTCCGGGGCTCCTACGGCCCATGGCCGCCATGGAAATAGAAAAGGCACTAAATCCCCCTTGCTATGGCGGCGGCCATCTTGTTTTTCTTAACTGGAGTTTGGGCTCACTCAATACTCGCAGGGACCATTGCTCATTAAATATATATATATATATTTATATATCTGCACCCTGGGCAAACCCTGGGGTGTGCATAGCTATCCCGCTCATGTCGGGGGCACACATGACCAGTACCAGTCCACAGCGCTTGGGCCTTCCTACACTTGGGCAGGCGAGCCGTTATTGGCCATACCCGCCCCCGATGCACGGATGATGTCTATAGCCTTCAGCTGAGGCCAGACCAAGGTTTTAGCCACATAGGTATTGCATTGGGCATTCCTCCCCTCTTCCAGCATTCCAATGATTACGTTTCATTGTCACGAAAAAGACAACGCAGCTTCTGTTATCCTACTTCCAGCCCACCTACTCCTGGTACCCAGTAGCCCTGAAATGGTTATTGGTGGTGCATGTATACTTAGATGTATTCACTGTGTTTGCATACCTTCTAAACGTCTTCTATGTACACATTATTCTAAGTGTACTGTTAATCTATCTATCTATCTATCTATCTATCTATCTATCTATCTATCTATCTATCTATCTATCTTCTATCTATCTATCCACCTATCATTAGGTCCATCCATCTATCAATCCATCTATCTATCCAGCCATCCATCTATCCATCTGTATATCCATTCATATTCCCATCCATCCATCCATCCATCCATCCATCCATCCATCCATCCATCCATCCACCCACCCATCTATCCATCCATCCATCCATCTATACATCCATTTGTTCACCTAGCCATACATACATCCATCTATCTATCTATATATACACCCATCCATCCATCAATCCAACCTAGTTTAGACTCAGCTCCCCCTACCAACTACAGACCTATCACCAACATCCCATTCTTGCTTAAAATCATTGCTAGAGCGGCCTATCTGCAAATCCAAGACGTCCTTGAAAAGCACATCATCCTAAACCCTCACCAATCTGGCTTCTGCCGTAAATATGAAACTGAGACGGCCCTCTTAAACCTCAAAAACTGACTTGAGGAACCTATGGATGTGGGCAACCTCTCGCTCCTCATTCTTCTCGACCTCTCAACCACCTTCAACCTCGTCGACCACCAAAACCTCTGTCACGACCTCAGTTCCTCTGCATATTTTTCTGTGGAGGCAGATAATTGGATTACAGCATTCCGAGCCAATAGAACCTCCAGGGTCTTTGCCGGCGAGGCAGCTGCCCCCCACCGCCACTCAGATCACCTGTGGTGTACCACAAGGCTCCTGTGATGATACCTACATCCTCGTCGTCCTCCCCAGAAACCACTTACAAGGTACCCTCAAAGATATCAATGTCTGTGAAATCATTCATACCTGGATGGTCTCACACAGCCTCGGTCTGAACGACGCAAAACCAGAGTTGCTTCTCATTGGGTCCCCTGCCAGTCTAACCAAACTGGAACCTACCTTCAGCACTTCATCATTAATGGCCAAACTATCCCAAGCTAATAAAACAGGGAGAGTGGGATGTGGGGTGATGCAGTGGGTCTCCCCCCGCATATGTATTAGTGAAAGAGGGTCAACATTTTTTTAAAAAAGACATCAGTATTTTGGGTTTCAACATTTCTTTTTTTAATTGTTCACATAGATCCGTCTGAATAGTTTGTAACAGGATTGTCCCTCTACTGTGTGACTACTGTTGTTTACTGTGCCATCCATCTTTAGTATTAAGCGCCGTGGGGAGTATGCTCTGATACATGATATAGTAATCATGGCAGTGCCAGGGCATGGGAGGTAGAACAACATACTGTTTTCAGAGCAGAATCTTCAAGTACTACCTCAGGAGGTGGCCGAGAAGTCCCCTCTACTGTTTAATAATCCCTAGGAAAACACTGCCCCCTAGGAGCACATAGCATCGTAGACACAAACTGGTGCCCTGGTCCATAGAGTCTCCTCCCACCCCAAAATTGTTGAACGTATTCAGTAACTGCGGTGCTCCCTCATGAAGAGGCAGAGGCAACTGGTGGCAGAACACAGGAAGTGGATGCTTGCCCCAAAAGGCCCCTCCTCTGGTGATCCGCCCATGGGATGGGATGGCATCTACCTTGCTGAACCCTGGTGGCCGCTGGAGAGATTTTGAGGTGAGTAGGTGAGAGCTGGACACCCAACAGCAGGAGGAGAATTCTAAAATAGAACATGAATACTGAACTTTGAATGTGCCATGTAGAGAGCAATGCACCCCAGAAACGTCTGTCAAAGACAATGCAGACAAACTCACTAAAATTCCCATACCCGCACGTCAATAGGTATCTATGTGATCACTGCGCCGCCCATAATGACCACTACGAAAATGTCGGCCGAATCCCCTCTATCTGCCGCAACGTCAGTTCCCACCCGCTTACGTGGGTCGAAGCTGGCACCACAGGGTTCTTTTATAAATACATTTTCATTTTTTTCTTAAACTTAGACACCCCTGCAACCGCCGACCCCCATTACACTGACTAAGGGAAGCAGGGGACACTCCGGCAACACAATCTCACTTAAGTCGGTGTAGTGGGGGGTCAGGATTTTTGTACAGCGCTCAGACACAATATTGGTTTAGTTGCCACAATCGTGGAAACATTTTGGTACAATTCCCGTCAAAAGTGCATGTGCCATACACAAATGCTACTTGTATCAAACCAACACTAGTGCTTCAATATAGCCATGTGTCGAGAGACACGCATGGCTTGCGACTCACTCAAAGGTCTCTCTAACTGGCAGGTGGTGCAATGTGCAGCCTCTGATTCTGAGTGCAGATACTGACTGTACCATCACTGTCTCCTCAACAGGTGCCAGAACAACAAATGAGGCACTGGTGGGGGAAACTGGTGACTGCCTTTAATACATCTAGCACCAGCTCCTCTGGTGAAACCACCACTATCACACCTGAAATGCTGGCAACACTGGCACAAGAGAAACCATCACCTCTCCTTCCACAATGCCTTCTAAGGCATCTGTCACCACCTCCTCTGATGCGGTGGCCACAACCTCGTCAACACAAAACCACAGTTACCAACTCATTTGTTGACACTACCATCTCTTTACCAAGAACTTCAGCTGCCAGATGTTATTACTGCCATCCAATGGTTCCTACCACTATCAAGCCAACCATGAGTGGCACGGTAGGTGGCAGACACCTCCATCTGCCACGCCAGCAGAGAGTCTACCGTGATCTCACACCACCTCTGAGCGCGAGTAGGGCAAGACAGTGGATGCTGATCAGGGTCCCCTCCTCCTACTTCATCCACTGGTCCAGAGTAATCCCTCCTGGAGATTGGTCTGCATCTTCAGGCCATGGAGATAAGGCACGATGTGCAGAAGGACTTTGCAGGGCAAAAGACAGAGGCCATTGGTAGGATGGCAATAAGGAGACTGGAGCAGGTTCCAAGGAACCCAAATCAGACGATCTGCTGCTCAGTAAACCAGAAGCACTGAGTAATTGCCATGCAAAGTAGAAACACACAGGATGCCAGATAGTAGACAGGAAAATCCCTTTGGGGCAGTAGCCTCCAACATGTGTCTCTCCAGATCAATCCGTACCAGCATTGTCAATGGTTAAGGCTCATGACAGTTGCACTCTAAACATCTACAGAGTCGCATGTTGTAGACCCTTGTTACGGGGCCATGTTACATTCCCTCAAACAACACAGAATGAACACATCCCAAGCATTGTGCATGTTGCTAAAGACCCCAGAACACCACCCATAACCAAATGCTCCACAATCTCCCTGTGCTTGGATTCTTCAGTTGCCAAGATCCTAATGAACCAGTCTGCTTGGGCAGCAGGACTATCCCTCAGCCTCTGGGACGCGGCATGCCATGGACTATGACACAATGGGTGATCAGTGTTGGGAGAAGTAGGTGGGCTTGTGATGGGTTTTGTTATGGTGATAGTGGCTGCATGAATATTGTTTTAATTAGGGAGGAGGAGGATGTGTGTAATGGGTGCTGCTTTAGGGAGAGAGTGAGTTTTGAGAGGGGATTTGGGGTAGATGAGACATGTGTATACTAAATGCCACAGTAAAACTATTTCAGTACTGTGTTTTTCATATCATGAGTTGTATACATATAATTATAAAGGAAGTATATAGGATGTGTTTGACAACATTTACCAGGTCTAGCTAGGGGGCACATAGAGAAACCTCAGGTGCTTCTGTGCCAAGCCGGTCCTCAACGATCCTTGGCGTCTCCGGCGCTACTCTACCTTTCCATTCAGGTAACTTCAGGCTCATTACCTTCTGTCTGCGTGTGGCCATAGTTACTGATTGGGCATTATGGGCTTCCCAACCAAACAAAACGTGTTGCTTGTTGCTAGCAACTCGTATTGTCATTGTCAATAAATATAAAAAAATGAAATTGGACGCTAGAAACGACCTTTCTCAGACTCCGGTAAGCCTCACCTGATCTAACACTAATACCACCTTAACCCCGCTGCACAACCCTGCTCTGACCTCACTAGAACAGAACATGTCCCAGCTCGAGGACCCCGCAAGGTCCCTTCCAGCACTAGAAGACTCAGCGACCAGTTGTATACCAGGATTCTTGCTGAACAAACAGGAGTCGTACCAGAAACAAGTACCCTAAGAAAGTGTGCGCCCTTGACTCGTTCGATATTACCCGTGCATACTATGAGCAGGATCCGGCTCTTTCTGGAATATCTACGGGGTGGACCAAGGTTCCTGCACTGTTAAGCCAATGAAAGAACTCAGAGAAAACCCCCACCCCTTTTCAGGGCTGGTGCTAAGATAGAAAAATGGCTCTTTTCAACACTAGGTCCTTGAATAGACATGCTCGGGATATCAATGATCTCATAATGGACAATAATCTAGATATATTGTGTCTCACCGAAACATGGATCTGGATCATGGATACCAGCGGTCCTGTAATCAATGTGGCTGTCCCGGAAGGGTTATCGATCTGCTTTAAGAACAGGGACCATGGTCACGAAGCGGCGGGGGGGAGCATTTATCAAAATAACTAAATAGAATTTTTCACCTTGCCATGTTTTTGCTAAGACTGTGGGCCTCATTACGACCCTGGCGTTGGACCATGGTGCTATTAGCACCATGGTCCATGCCGGATTCTGCCATGGTGGATGGCGGAATTACCGCCCCATTACAAGGTTGGCGGGGCGGTAATTCCCCATTCACCATGGCCCCTTCCCCATTCCCATTTTTGGCCCATAGGGCACAATGGGAATGGGGAAGGCGCTAATTACGGCACCATAAATTACGGTGCTGTAATTAGCACCAAGGTCGCTTAGCACCTTGGACTTTAACGCCTGCAAAAAGCAGGCGTTAAAGTGTGAATCTGGCGTTAAGGGTTTAACGGCACTGCAGCCTTTTACGGCGCCGTTAACCCCTTAACGCCAGGGTTGTAATGAGATTTTGCACATTAAAATGACCTAGATGAACTGTAGTTGCATCAACTTCATTCTGATCTATCACCCGACGTCAACGATGGCAGGATTCAATGAGGACATTTTCCAACTACTGAGCAAATTTTCCAACCCTAAATGTGCTACACTTTTTCTAGAGGATTTGAACCGGTGGCGGGGGAATCCTTCAGATAATGAGGCCATAGTGCTTGGATCAGCTCTGAAAAACATTAATTATCAAGTTCATAACAACAAGCCCACTACCGCAAATAACAATATCCTTGACTGGGTAGTTACGAGAAATCTTCCGATACGCATCGGCCACACTACCCTGTGCATATGGTCGGACCATCATGTCATAGACTTCCAAATCCACTTGAAAGACCTTCCTCTGAAAAACTAATAACAATACCAAAACAGTTACCAGTTGAAATTTCAAAAGGGTAAACACTCCAGACTTTCAGGCGTACCTGGATTCGATCATGATGTGTGCTGCAGACACAGATTCATCAGAATCTCTGGTGACCACCTTTTCCTGTGGATGTAGGGAGATGTTAGATAAAAAGCCCCCCTTCGACCAAAGTGGGTGAGGGAAAACACTGCCAATCAAAAATGGTTTACACTGCAGCTCGGTGGCCCAAAAATAGAAAAACACAAACTCGAAACCCGGTGGCTGAAATGTCTATCTGAGGAAAATAGAACTGCCTAGAAAGTTGTAGAAAAAGCAATCAAATTTTACATAGTGGATACCAAAAAAAAGTACTTTAATACTCAGATCAGCAAGTCCACAAATAGTACGGGAAAACTATTTGAGATCTTAAAATGATATGATATGATATGGCATTTATAACATGTCTATGCACAAGTGCTTCAAGGAACGATGAGGCAAGGGAGGGGAACAGAGGGAGGACAGACAACGATCCTACTAGGCCAGGTGTCATTAAGATTGCGCAAGTGCGAGGGAAAGGGGCAGAGACAGTTCAGTACAAGATGCTAACAATAAGTAAGTAACGGCCAGCATGTGGTAAGTGCAGTACAAGATGATAACAATAAGTAAGTAATGGCCAGAATGTGGCAAGTGCATGGGTAAGTGCGAACAACAGGTGTCAGGGTCTAGTAAGGGGACTGTAGGGATACAGAAGCAGTCCGCGGGTGCAGGGTTTGCCAGGTGGGCAGCGCAGGTGTGAGACGCTAGCAGGGGAGGGGCCTGGGCCTGAAATCAGAGGGTATCCAGGTAGCCAGTGTGGTTCAGGTTTCAGCCAGGAGGTCAGCAGAGGTGAGGAGGAGAGAAAGCAGAAGCAAAGAGAAAGGTTTTGAGCTGCTTCCGGAGATGGTTCTCCTCAAGTCTACGGGAGGCAGGGAGGTTGTGAAGGCACATTTAACAACTGTTCTGCCCACAAACCAGGACTGCTTGATAGTTTAGGCCACATTTGTGGCAAAAGTGACAAAAGCAAAAGATAAGATTAAAAACTCTCTGCCCACCTCTGTCCCAAATGAGGATTGTTTTGCCTCTGGATCCGATGGCCCTTAAATATTCTGCTATTGACATTCTCCCCAATGTCAATCTCTGATATGCAGAGTATGCTAAATTCAGTGCGACCTACTTCCTGTCCTGAAAACATCTTCCCGCCCATACTGATCTCGTAGCACAAGGCATCTATTTGCACCATTCTTTAACAGACTAGTCAATGCATCCTTCATGAACAGCTCGGTTCCTGATTCAATGAAGGCGGTCACGGTTACTCCACTTCCCAAGAAGCCTGGCTTGAATCCTAAAGACCCAAAAAACTTAGGCCGCTAACAAACTGTAATTTTCTCCTAAAATTCCTTGATGAATTAGCCACACTCCAACTCCAATCCTTTGTGAAACTGAATGGCAACCTCCACAACAGGCAATCAGGATTTCGACCAGTACAAAGACGGCACTTGTTGATCTCCAGTCACATATGTTAAAAATCTTGCATGGGGAAAAAACAGGGATTCTGGCCTTACTAGACCTGTCGGCGACATTTGATTTACTCGTCAATGACCATCTTTTACACTCCCTAGGTCATCTGGGAAACTGCTCTAAAGAGGCGGGAGGATGGTTCCGCTCCTTTATTTCAAATCGAGTGTCTGGAATTCATTGGGGAGCAGCTTCCTCTCCAGCGGCCTCCATCCAGTGAGTCATAATCCAGCAAGCTGCCTGCCTCCCGTTCTGTTCAACTTGTACATACACCCATTTTGTTCACTCCTCAAGGACTGTGGTGTGGTCTTTACAAACTATGCTGACAACACGCAGCTAGTCCTTGAAGTCAGCAGTGACTACTCCCTTGACTCTGCCAAACTCACCGACACATCCAATCTAATCGAGTCTTGGATGTCCACAAATTGGCTATGTCTCAATGGTAACACAACAGAGTTTCTCATCTTCGGTTCACAGCAGGCTCTCCTTAAACTGAGCCCAGATTATTAAAGCTAAAGCTTTAAAATCAAAAATAACCTAATCCTAGAGCAAAGCAAATTCAGAACCTTGGGCATCCTGTTGGAGGCCTCCCTGAATGCAGATGTCTATGTTAACAAGGTTAGCCAGAACTGTAAATACTATCTTTGCATGCTCAAGAACATCTGCCCCTTTTGAACCGAAAATAAAACAGCATAATCCTTGCTCGAGCTAGTATACTCTCAAGGTTGGATTATTGTAATTCCTTGTTAACTGGTGGTGCCTCCAGTTCCAGTTTGGAAAAATGCCAAATTCTACAGAATTATGCCGTGCGCATCATCAGGAGAAACCTGAAAAGGGACCATATATCAGATCATAGGAGGACCTTCATTGGCTCCAGGTGTGGAGAATGCATAAACTTTAAAGTGGCACCCTGGTGCACCGTTGCCTATTTGGAACGGCTCTGCCGTACTTAAAATCCTTGATCTCCCGTTACACTCCCACCAGAAACTGCTTTCATCTAACTGGTTTCAAGTGATCGAACAGACTTGGTAGATCTTTTCCAGTAAGCGTGGCCAAGTTCTGGAACAAACTGCCAGTGGCGCTTAGGCTGGAAGAAAATACGAGGGCTTTTTTGTAAAGCATTAAAAACATTCCTATTTAAGTAATTGACCACTCAATCTCTCCTGCCATTTCCTGCTTCTTGATTGTCCCTCTTACCTGTTCATATGATTGTGTAATTGTTGCGCCCCGATGCCTGCAGGCTTTTGCCGCAGTATAAATTAACATATGAATAAATAAATAAATAATGTTAACATTCATCAAGGTTGGAGGCAGAATGGGAAACACTGTCCATGAGATACTGATGGGTGATTTGTACTAATTTGCACCTGTGAATGTTCTGAACTGGGCAGGCATGTCCTTTGCATTAGGGCAGCTGTTTCTCCCCTTAAGTCCTCATAGATTCTGTGCCCCAGTGTGACAAATAGCCATTTAAAGGTCACATAGATCTGTAGATTTGTGATGGGCTTACATTCTTTTTGCATGTATAGGCTTTTCTTTTGCATCCCTGCTCTTACATTGGTTTTGCTAATGTTTTCAGGGACCAAGTGGTTACAGATGCAACACACTTTAATAGACTACAACTGAAAGGGGAGGGTTGTATGGAGCTTTAAATAAAAAAAAAATGCAAATGCAAACATGCACATGTAGTTAATGCACATGCTTAAATATGTAAATGCAGAGATGCAAATGTACCAATACACATATGCTTAAAGATGTGAATGCACGCTTCTAGGTGGGATGTCAAATGCAGTGGAACCGACAGAACACTAATGGGGAACCCCAGTAAACATCACACAGGGATGGAACTACTTTGGAGGCAGATCACATAGTCAGAGTCGCCCTGCCTTGTGTTAGACAAGCGTGGCACAGGACGCGCACTACACTGCAGTTAGGTCAGGGCTCTATCCCCAGAGACACCCCTGAGAGGGGACACTAAGGGGATTATAAAAGATATGGGCGATGCCAGATGTGCATCCTCAGGGTGCTCAACAGTGGGAGGCTTCTTTGGGGGTGGGATCCAGCTACAAGTCTCAGAGTGGGCCGAGCAATTGCAGCTGCCCAGGGGACAGTTTCTGAATTACGCAAGGCTGACAAAGGCCTATGCGACCAAACGGAGTACCATACCAGACGAGCCCCCAAGTACTCTGATTCTCCACACTATACTCACCATAGGCACTGAAAGACAGGACAGCAAATCCCAGACCCCCCAGACCCAGTTATAGGTAAATGAGAAATGGGAGTGGGAAATGGAAACAGCATGCGAAGGAAAGGAGTGGAAGAAACTAGGCCTACAGATCAGAAAAGTGTCCAGAAACTCCTGATTCAGATTAATTCAATGTAATATCCTACAACGTGTCTATATGACCCGCACATGATACACTCCAAGAACTCACACCGCTGTCCCAGGTGTAAACAGAACTCGGCAGCTTCTGGCACATGGTGTGGGTGTGCCCTATAGAACACGTCTTCTGGCATTATGTGACCACTAAAATAAATACCCTATTTGCGGGACTTCTTGAATGTTCTGCCAACATCGAGGTCCTGCGGGGAGGGAAGAAGAGGGGGAACAGGAAGAGGATGGCAACTTTCCTGTTGCTGTTAGCAGGACGAGGAATGGACATTTCCTGGAAATGCTCGAAAGGCCCCTTGCTGAACCAGTGTCTGTTAGATTTACAAAGGTGGGTGGCAGCGGAAAAACAATGAATATATGAATTGGGGAGAAATGAAGGAGACAGTGATATGGAGTTGGCATGGAAGACCCTCCTTAACTTTCTGGCAAACTCTCCGGAGGACCTCCAACCTTGATACATGTGATTGGAGATGTTATTGGTTGATGTTGGGGGACCACCAAGGTTGGAACCACAGGACGGAATTATACTCCACATCGCATGTCTCTTTTGCACAACATCACTGCTGGGAGGAATACTCATTGCATGGTTTACATATGGAGCAGGGGGTGGAGACATATGCTGCATGTGGGATGTCTTGGTTCTTTGCTCTGATAGCTGTTTTTAAAAATGCTAATAAACAGATTTAAATAAAAAGATGAGAATTCACAGATGCAAAAGCTTAAAGCTGTAAATGCAGAGACCTCCAAGACATGCAACCGTTTAAGTGAAGTGATGCACATTTCTGGTTCCCCCACCTATAGTGCTTGAGGGTTTATCGACAACAAGGCAAATTTAACTAGGAAATGGACGGCCTCTGCAGAGCAGTGTCATTCCGGCGGCTTGGGGTTGCAAAGGGATGGGGCAGCTTAGGAAGGGGGGGCGGCTGTGGGGTTGCTCACGTGTAAAGTACTGGTCTCTGACATCAAGGCAGCCTAAAGTTTGTAAGTCAGAATCTTGCAACAGAACCAACTTAGCCTCTCATCCGTCTCAGGTGGATGGACTACCATAAACATGCGATAAGAATAACAACTCTTATTGCACGGCTTGAAACTGGAATAATCCGGCATCGAGAGCTATATAGGAATGCAAATATCACCATCGATGCCCTGGCTACTTGATCAAGGAATATGGCATTTACCGGCTTGGCCCAGCAAGAATCTCTTGTTGAAAACTTTGGAGCAAAGTATCTTGTCCTAAAATGTACTGATGACTGAGAAATTCCATACGGAATGAGTGGCATTGCATGGATGAGTAGCATTGCATGAAGGAGTGGCATTGCGTGAAGTGGTTTGTTCTGTATTGATTGCATAGGTGCCTTGTAAACACACATTACAGAACACAAATGCACTCGACCAACAACATTGTACATTTTGTGAAAGTAACTTTTGAATTGCAATAATTTCTAAGGAATAATTGTACCTGTAAAGCCAATTGTGTAGATTGCATAGTTTCTTTCAACCACTGTGTGACAATCCAAAAGGACAAGGCTGAGAACCAAAGAATAACTATTTCCATCTACGAGCTTGGCCAAAAACATTTAATTGTATTTACTTCGAAAATTATTCAGCACGCTCAGCATGTTTGTGAGAGGAACAGGATACAGGATAGTACAGGCTATCACCACCAGTGCAAGGTCCATGGATTCCCAGTATGCAAAGATGAGCAACTTGGTATTACAACTGTATTCTGAGGAGAGAAAATCTATCTGCAGTTTAAATGTGATTTGTATTCAAGGACTCATCTTTATGATGTGTTTTAGAGTACACACAGATTAAAATGGTAAAACCTGCTACACTATTCTCAAAAAGGCTATATCTACATCGGGGGATTCACAAACCTCTTACTATATGTAGAAGTACTTGTATTCTGCAAAAGAAGTTCAGTAACAACAGTGCCTATGTAAATGGCTATCCTGTCTAGCAGTTTAATAATACCGTTTCATGTTTTCATTTCCAAAAAATGCAAATTTTACTAATCACACAAAATAGAATTCCTCGTAAAAATATCATAAACATGATCATATCACATAAAGAAACACAATACATAAAAAAGCAATTTAAGTGCACCAATATAAGTGGGTCCTAATAGTATGATGTATCCTAGGTCAAAGGTGGGGCTCATTCACACTGTGATCTTTTTGCCATAACAATTCCGTCTATTCCATATTATTTTTGTACTCTATAATTTCCCAATTTATACAAGTTTCTGTCCATTAAACACAAAAATGTAGGACATTCTTCAGGGGTGTATAATTTCTTGTGTCCGTCCTATTCAAGGCAAATCTGAACTCTGTTGAAAGGTCTTCTAACAAAGAAGAGGTACCCTGTTAATCAAAAGGAGGCACTACATTTGTGCTCAGTATAACACTACAGGTCTTTCACTTGGACCGTTTTTAATCACCCTTATCCCATAAAGATGTGAAGCATGTTGTTATTCACATACCTCTTTGGCTCGTAGGATAAATGTCCCAGAGTCTGTAGAAACCTTGAATGGTTATAATAGGCGGGTTCCAATTGATTAGGAAATTCTTGCCTTATTTTCCTCTATCTTCTATCCTAGTAAGCAATGAAAATTAGAGTTAGACACTTTTGACATAAGGAGTGCACTTTCATACTGCACTACTGAAGTAAAAATCTTACCAAATAATCACTGGATCTTAGGTTATCCATCATCGTGGGTGTAGTCACGAGTAGTATGGTGTAGACACCATCTAGTTGGCTGTAGTATGGTGTGAAGACTACCATCCTCTAAGTAGATCTCACTATTCCCTGCAGAGTGAGCAAAGAGACCAACAGGCCTTGGTCAGTCTCAAATCAGATATCCAATGCGAGATGCAATTCAGAACAAACTGGATATGTTGTTACCAAAGTAAACTCCACTTACTTGTGTATTGATAATTGTCACTGGTCAAGGATACCAGGTTTACACAATCGGTGTCACAGGCATCAAAACATGGCTTAATCTGAGCTCATCAACCTCAAAGTTTTGTATGGTCTGTCAAAAAATAGAGACACAAAAATCCAATCAGAAACAATGTCAGTTTCAATAAATATGTCATTATCCTCTGAGTACTTACTCATTTAATTCTTGTCTCCCAGTAGGTCCACAAAAGGTACTCCTTCTAGACGCCAAAAGATCTATTTCAAAAATGCCTGCAATAGTAATTGCAGAAACTGACGTCATGATGTCACCGGGTGTATACGCGATGAGGTCATTGTGCACTCGAAAGTGTTTTCTAGGCCTCGCTTCTGATGGGAAGTGTAGTTTAGAAATCTCTGACCAAGGTAAAACATAATCAAACCTCAGGAATCCAAATATGTGCGGAATGCGACCCAAAAGTTGTTGCACCATGGTACTGATTTTAACACATGTGTAATGTATACATTATATAGAACAGTTCTCATTATACCTCAACATATGGGCTCCTAAATTAAACTTAGCTGCACTGTCTGATAGAGGTGATATATTTGCCTTTTAGTACACAACACAAAATATATGTAATAGAATGGCATTAGTCCCATTTTACGGTGTTGTATGAGAAAGTAGCCCTTTGTACAATATTAGTCACTTGATGTAACACAAAATGGCACTTTAAATGTAATACAGTGTTACAGGAGGTTTGCAAATGGATTCAAGGCAGACATAAACCCTTTGCTGTACAAGTATGATCGAGCTACCACAAATGTTTAAGAGATTATTCCATTGGTTGTCCAGCGTTAGTTGCTTTGTGCACCACAAATAGAGATTTAAATGTAATACAGTACTGCAAAGGTTTACAAATCAATTCAAAGATCCCCTGCTATACAAAGATGATTGAGCAGACAAAAATTGTTTAGGCATTATGCCATTCCACACCCTCATTCAAACCGTGGATTTGGCTTTTAGTCAAAAAAATCAATTTTTGTTCCAATTGTAGTAGCTTTCTATTGATCTGTTCCTGTGATTCTCCCTTAATGTGTTTAAGGATTAACCATTCAAAATAATTATAAGTATGCTTATTTTCGAAGAAATGTTTGACCATAGGAGCCTGTTCGACTCTGTTCCTAATGCAACTTTTATGCTTGATCATCCTTGTTTTGCATGTTCTGTTTGTCTTGCCTATATCGATATACTGACAAGGACATATTAATAAATAAATTCTATTGATCGTATTGCAATTCGTATGTTTAGTAATTTTCCACACTTTTTCAAGTCCCAGATCTAGTCAAAGTTCTTTTAGTTTGGGTACACATTACACAATTCCCACATGGGTAATGTCCTTATACCCGAGGGAGGCCCATAAATTAGTCTGTTGGCATTTCCTCGTCTCTTGTTGACAACATCATTCCTCATAAATAAGTTACGCACAGTAGTGCTCTTTTTAAACGCTACAAGGGGGCTTCCAATTTCCTTGGTCATGATTTTTTTCTTCAGTTTCTATTGATGATACTTTTGCTTTTGTACAAGAGGTTACTGAATGTATTCACAAACACTAATGGTTTCTCCTTGGTCTTCTCATCCCTTTGTATTTGGTGGTCCAACAGAGCTTCTCGGTTATTATTGAATGCTCTTTTGGCTGCTCTCTTGACAAAAGGGGCAGGGTACCCATGATGAACCAGTTTGTCAATAAGGCTGTTGGCTCCGTTTTCATAGGATTCATTGGTACTACTATTTTTCTTCAAATGCAAAAACTGTCTAAGGGCAGGTTATTTTTGACATGTTGTTCATGATGATTATTGTAATGCAATAATGCATTTCTATCAGTGTTTTTAGTATAGGGTGTTACCAACAGAGACCCTTGAACATGATAAAATAACATATCTAGATAGTTAACCTGTTTGTTACTGATGTTACTGGGAAACTTAAGGTACCTATTCTGTTGATACAACCAGTTCACAAAACACTGTGATTCTTCTTCACTTCCGTTCCATATAACAGAAATGTCATCTATGTAACGTAACAACACAAAATATTTTCATGAAATGGATTCAAATTTGTGTATACACTACTGTTTCCTCAAACATATTGATGTATAGGTTTGCCACATTTGGGGCCATTGTGGCCCCCATCGCTATTCCCTCAATTTGTTTGTAAAATAGGCCCATGAAATGGAAGAAATTGTTTGCAAGGGCCTTTTCAGTGCACCATTTTATGAAAGAATTGGAAACTGGGTGCTGATCGTCTCTTTTAAGTAGCGACTCCTCCACTACCTCCAATGTTGTTACACCAACATACCCCAATTAGCAGGGATAACAAGGCTTTAATTGTACAGAACACAACATAGCAGCAAAGGATTCTGCTGCCCGAGAGAGCTCTGGTTCTCTGAGTACAAACAGAAGTTTAAAAAGCCCAAATAGCGTCATCACATACAATAGAAACTGGTGCCACTCTAAACATGGTCCTGCTCCATAGGGGATGCCACGCAACAATTGGTTGGTTCTTCCCCATAGATCAGGATCCATGTTGGTCTGCTGGGATCATCTTTACGGTGAAGGTCGAGGCACTTATTAAATGCAATGTTGCTTCTAAACTAAACATGCTAATCGTACTTACTATATCAGTGTGGCATGCCCCTGGGAAGCTTAGAGAGATGGTGCCAGGGGGAAGGCACAGTAAAATACAGTCATGCTGACCCACACATGAAGGTCTTCATTGATGCCACACCTCCCACACTCAAGATCTCCACCCTGGGTTTGATCTTTAATTCATCCCTCCCTGTACCTCGTATTACAAAGGATGTATTTTATGCTGGGAGAAAAGCAGTTGTGCATGGAATGCAGAGGGAAGGGGGTTGGGTCAGTGGTGTGGGACTGACTCTGGGCTGGCTGGTTGCGGGATAGAGGCCTGCTGGCAGCTTAGTGTTGATGAATGGATGCTGCGCGGAGGCTGGTGGTGTCTCACTCCCTTTCAGGGTGCATTCCTCTGAATGATACTAAATTATTGCAACAGTAGAGGGAAATGGGGGAAATGGACTTCCGTGGAAACTGGGGGCGTGCTTTCGCTCTGCTGTGATGGTTTTGGACCAAGGCATATCTTTCCATGGAGCTTGGCTGTGAACTGGAGACTTCCAGCCCTTTAAGATGAATAGCAATACCCTGGAGATGGAAGGGAATGCAGATTTTAATCAAACATCAGTAATTCAGATGACACAAATAGATTGGCTAAAAGTTTGTCTGTTTTAATGTGAGTAAGTAAAACAGGGAGTACTACGAACATCAGCAATCGCTCGATACTCAACTGTCAATCATTTCCTAAAAAAGTTGGGTTCTTAAACCCTAAATTGATCATAACTGACGTGTTGACCTGCGTCATTACCAACGTCATCCTGGATGACAAACTTCTAAAACCTATCTGGAAGCGGGATTGGCTCTAAGTGAACTACTAAGTTTAGGTGTAATATCTGTATAGAGTAACAGAGAGAAATAATTGGATAGTCAACAACAGGTGGGGCAACTAAGCCCTCCCTTCAAAATGGCCAACATGAACGTCACTAAATGTACAATATCCCATTTGCTACACAACTATAGGACCCCCAACTACGTGGTCCTCTGCAATTGGTTGGCTACTAACCACCATCAATAACTTTCCACCTACGTGAGCAGCATGGAGACTGAACAACCAGATGCGGGTGAGATTGTCTCTATACCAGCTTCCCACCAATTAAAGTACACTCCATCATCACCTCAATGGTTCAGTGTCAATTAGTGTTTGAAGTTGGCCTTGAGTTTGTACTGTTATCTGGGATTTTTTAAGGAGTATGGGTACTGTCTGGCTTCCGTGCGTAGGTGTGATCTCCTCATGCGTCCAACTTTCTTCCATCACGTGACTGTACATCACGATTTGAGCCTTTTCGTGTATTTGATTTTATTCTCTAATAGTCCTCTGAAGTCTTTTGTTTTCACTTGATCTTCTTGAAGAGGAGCTTCTGTTCTTTCACATTAATTGTATCCAATGTCAGCCAATTCTATTTCTGATTAGACCTTGGCTTTCTTGGCTCATCCAACTCCCTAGCTGAAATATATTCTGTTTAATTACATTGTTTTTGTAACTGCAACACTGAATTGAGGCCTTCCTCGTTGTTCAAGACTGCTATATAGGTAACGGAACACTCATTCTTTATTTAATCAATATGTAACTATGAGGAATGTATGTATATGTTGGCGCTTGCCGCAATCTATTTACTATAAGCATTTGGCTAGCTTCAGGATTGCTTTGCTGCCTGTGTTTCATTGCATCTGTACAGGTTTAAACTAACTAAGTATCTTTATCATGCTTATGGCATATGTTTCTTTATCTTGATCCCAAGATGTCACTTATCCTTAGTGCTTCTTTTTTTCCCATAAATCATCTTCCTCTCTGGTCTGGTTATCTTCTATGTGGAGTTGATTCAGTTTCGTATGACATCACCATTCACCCCGGTCATTCAGTTTCTTTATTTCATCAGGAATCATGTTCAAATGGCCATCATATTGTCTTGTATGTAGGTATGGTTTCTTCAATGGGTACTTCACTTCCCATATTCTCTTAGGTATAGGTATTCTTATGGGTACTG
The DNA here is from genome assembly GCA_002915635.3 of Ambystoma mexicanum. Taxonomy (NCBI): domain Eukaryota; kingdom Metazoa; phylum Chordata; class Amphibia; order Caudata; family Ambystomatidae; genus Ambystoma; species Ambystoma mexicanum. The sequence continues at coordinate 1,023,601,597 of CM030325.1, read as the reverse complement.
AACAGAGTCATTGCTCTTCTTCTTGCTTTCTTATTGGTGTAGTATACGACACATAATTTGGTTCATAATTCTCAGGTGATGTAGGTGGGGCAGGGGGAGTGGGGGTACTTGGCTCTGTAGAGGAGGTGCCAAGCTCGATTCACACTCCAACCATCCATTTGAAGTACTATGAACGTTCACGCCAAAATATGTGATGTATGATGAGCAAATAAATCAGCAGAGAGCCACAGGTGGGCTCTGTCCAGTATCTATCAGAATAACAGCACCTGTTGAAGTACCGACACCTAAGAAATCCTGGACAGTAAGGTACCCATTGAGAAAACCATATCGACAAATGAGACAGAATGACAATTGTCAGAATACAAAACCTGAAGAAGCTAAAAAGATACTGAAGGAAGACGACTAGTGATGCCATATGGACCCAAACGGACTCACATATAGAAGATAGGACGACCTGTGAATGATGAAAAGAGACGAAACACCATGGATAAGTGACATCCTTAGCCTAAAGTGAAATAATTGATGTCAAGATGTCAAAAATTATGCCATGTGCGCAATGAAGAAATTCAGTTAGTTTAAACGTGTACATATGCGAAGTAACCGCAAGAAGCACCGAAATCGTGAGGCTTGCTTATGCTAAGTAGTAAGATAGATTGGGGCAAGCGCCACCTATACATATCTACCTCAAAAGGAGCACTTTATATAAGTATACTTCCACTATGCACAAGAGCAGAATCAACCAAAGGTTACTAAAGGTCTCAAGAGGAGAGCTTTGCAGCAAACAAATCGAGAATAAAGACAGAGAGAAACTCAGACGAAGATAATTGTGCCAAGAAGCCAAGGTCTTATCGGCTGGAATAGACCAACAGTGGATACAATTAATGAAAAAAAGAACAGAGTATCCTGTGCAGAAAGGTCAAGATAAGCCACAGATGGCAGATGGCAGATGGCTGCAGAATTAAATCAAATACTTGACATTGCATGAAGAATAAGAGGATTTCACAGTGTAGAAATCACGTCACCAGACGAGCGAGAAGGGATGAAACTTTCACACCTACGCATGGATCTTGGCCATGCCAAGGCGCCTTAACATTTCCAGACCAAAAAGCAGACTTGAGACCAACCACAAAGAAATAATTGACAGATGACCACTGAAGTGATGATTGATTGTAGCAATAATTGGAGGGAAGCTGGGGGTACAGACAAGCTCCCTGCACCTGGCCGGCTATTCTGCACACTGCTAGGCAAGTGGAAATGTATGAGTGGGGTTGATGCCAACCCAATCATAGCGGACCATGTAATCTAGGGTCCTATAGTTAGTATAACCAATGAGACATCATACTTTTAGAGACGTTTACAGTAGCCATTTTGAAGTAAGGGCTCCGATGCCCCACCTGACATTGGTTATCCAATCCCCTTCCCCCGTTACCATATACAGATATAGTGCCTATATTAAAGTTACCTTCCTAGAACCAATCGAATTGCATGCTAAATTCTGAGAGTGACGCACCAGTGATGACGAGGTTTTGGTATAAGTACTATGTTTTTTCTGAAATTCATTGGAGTTAAAGCGAGAAGGAAGATCGAGTGATGGCTGATATTCATGAACTGCAAATGAAGAAACAAGGCAACTCTGCCTTATTAAAACTGGCGCATCTCAGTTGGCCCTTCTATAGGGCTGCAAATTTTCGAAAAATTCGATTCCTTCTTCAATATCTTATTGCAATCAAAATATGAACATTTTGCAATAAGATATTGAAGAAGGAATCGAATTTTTCGAAAATTTGCAGCCCTATAGAAGGGCCAACTGAGATGCGCCAGTTTTAATAAGACAGAGTTGCCTTGTTTCTTCATTTGCAGTTTATTAAGGTCCGGGTGCTATAGGACCAGATTTAAACTGGCAGCTCCAATTTTACCTGACATTGAAGGTGAATTATATATATAATTTAAACAAGGAAAGAAAGAGAAGAAAATAACTTGTGGTGCCCGCCTCTCCGATACTTCTGATATTCATGAACTCCCTGTTTTTTGTACTTGTCATTAAACGGACTCCCTTTGCCAAACTATTGAGTTGTCATTATTGATTTGATGCGAGAGTATTAATCTGCATCCCCGTCCATCTCAAGGGTGCTGCTCCTCATCTTAAAGTGCCGGTTGGGAAACCCCCAGTCCTACGGGCCGACTGGGGTCCCTACTGCACAGCTCCTATTCTACAGCTGGTACAGTGGAGCCACACAAGCCTGTGTTTTCACCATATCTACAAACTGGCATTTCTTTCTATGTGTCTCCTAATGTCATGCATCTGCTGGTCGCACAATATTACTTTTTCACAGAGTTTCATAGTGCGGTTCTCTCCCCCTTATACACTACACTATCTCTTAGGGGATTTGCCTCATTTAAAAGTGCTTAGGGGGTGGGATATACTAATTTCCATCCAAACAACACTGAATGAGCTACTTTTTTAAAGCCAATTATAATTTTGTATTGAGACATACAATGCAAAATGTACTACATTTTAGTGCCACTTTTGTCTATAATAACCTTTGAAAAATTAAGTATCACTTAAAATATAATGACTTACGTAAGCCAGTCTAGAGTAATCTTGGCTTATAGTATCATTGCAAAATACTATTGCCTAGGGTCATATCATGCATTAATACAGCAGGTTGAGGCTACAGTCATAAATTAGGCGATTACACAGCAAAATGCAGGCGGCTGAGGGAATTAATCCTATTAAAAAAGAATTGTATGAAGTGCAAACCCCTGCAGACACTTATCTTTCAATGCACAAACAGAGTCATGTCTAATGTGTAGGGTAATGGTGGTTTGATCATTGTAGGCGTTACTGGGGAATAACATATCTGAAGCCAAAAAATGCATGCAAGCTGAAAACTACAGAGAGGTGCACTAAAGCTGTGCAGGCATTCATAGATTGAACATTGGCCATAAACATAGATTAAAAACAGTACACACTCACATTTGTATTTAAAGCTGCATATTTAGCATTATTCAGCACTTCAAACACAAATGCACACACATATATAGGGGCTGATTCATGGAAGTTGTGTGCCAAAAAAGGGGATTTGTGTGCCATTCTGCCCGCAAATCCTTCTTTTAACAAATGGGGATTTGCAGGCAAAATTGGCACACAAATTCCCATTTTTCGGCGCACAACTTCCATGAATCAGCCTGATAGAGTGCAAGTAAAACATTATGTTTAGTAAAAGTCACACATGCATGTTTAAAGAAAGCTGCACCCACATATGTTGAACTAAATGATGTGTGCTTAGAATTGAAAATCAGATCCCTGAAAGGTTTACTTCGAATTCAAACCTACAGAAAAATGCAAGCTGCCCATTGTCTATAGTTAAGTGGCTTACACAAAGCCTGTACATTCAATAACTTGCACCAGTATAGGGAAGTCACATTTATTGTAAGTCTGTTCTGAATATGAACTGTTCAAGTACACTTTTCCAAAACCATACTTGTCTTGATACTGGAGAAAACCAAATGTTTTAAACACATTTACCTCAACTTGAACTGCTTTCATTGAGTTATACTATGCTAAATGTAGAATAGAAATGTAAAATGCCTAGTATATTTTAAAGTACAATATATCTATATGAAGAAGGTTTGAATGCATGCTCATATGGACTGATAATAGTGATATGTGTATGGGCAGGTAATTTGGCTTTTTTGTCTATTGGTTTTGCTGTAGTATTGTGTTGATCTCCATAATGTAAAGCAGGAAACCAAGTTAGTTGAACTTACATTATTCTTGTAAGTACATTCCAATTTCTGAAAAAATATTCCTACAGCATGCAACAACTGCCATTTCAGCTGCATTGTGTGTTCTATACTCAAAACAGCTTGATTATGTGTTTATCCCCTCCAAAAAACACTTAAAGCAGACCCAACAATCAGGGAGAACAAATGCCTCATATCTCACATTCATTTACTTGGGAAAATATTTGTGATACCCTAAAAGTTTTTCATGAAATCCAGTTTGGCTTGTGAGGCTGAAGCAGTACTGAGACATTGTTTGCATGTAGCAAAACGTTCCTGTTTCCCCAGGACAAGTACTGACGAGTGGCATACATTCTGTCACTATTTTAAGCTTTCTTTGCAGGTGTCAAAAATAAATCCAGCTCATTCATTTCAGGGCTTCATGGTGTCATGGGCATTTGTGGAGCATCACTCCCCTCTATCACTGACATTTCACCTGGGACCTTCAACGCATATGTCAAACCCATATGTCAATCCATAATTGAGTCCTTCACCCTACTCTTGCAAATGTCTGATGTTGACTCTCAGATCATGATGGATATCCCTTCCAGCGTTTACGAAGATGTCTCAATCAATCCCACAAAGATGAGAAGATTGGCCGATAGACAACATTTGCAGCCTAAACCGCTCCAAAACTGAACTTTTCTGTTTTGACAATCCTGATCCACACACCCTCTACTTTAAACAATTTATTTCCTGGGGATTGACAACATTGCCTGTAGAGAAACTAAGACATCTCGGGGTCATGTGGCACTGCCCTATGTCAAGCATTCATCAGATAAACCATTTCGACAACCAGTCATGCTTGGAACCCCACATGGTCTTGGATATCACCCGATACCCAGAAATGTCCCAGAAGATTACATATTTCAAACACTTGATACTATAAGATATGACATTCACATCTGCCTCTAAATGGTTTTAAATACATATGTGATTAGTTATCACCAAATCAAGGCAGCTAGACTACTCTTGGAACTTAAACGGTAGGAGTCTACCAGCACTGCCCGACATGCCTTGCATGGTCTCCCTGTAGACAATGGCATGCAACTCTATACATAGATCCCAACTACCCAGCCTCCTGTTCCAGGGTATTGATCCCCAGGAGGAAGCTCAGAGTTGCACCCCTACAATTGCTGATTCCTCTCCAACCCCCAAGGATAAGAGAAATAGACACAGAGGGTGATGAGTGTTAAAACAGGGAAACAACTGTCTGGGGATCTCTGTTATAAAACTTCTTTTGAGACTTTCTAAAGCAAACTCAAGGCTTGGCACACCTCGTGCATCCTTCCACCACCCCCAACGAAGTTGAGACCCTGTGGACTGTGAGATCCAGGTCTATGAGAAATGCCCTGAACCTGTTAGCTCATCTGGCTGGCTGGTCTCTCAGCTTAACTGGCTTGTGATGCTCGCCCACACCCTGTTTTCCCATCTATAGATGTTTCTAATTCTAACATTGTACATTAGGCAGCTATTGTCACCTTTGTGCTGAGTGCTGTGTCCAAGCTGACCAAATGATGGATCAGGGATTCTGTGAGATGTCTCTTTCTAATACTTAGAATTATATAGTGTTGTATTGTATGTGATAGTGTAATGATGTATGAGGGTTTTTGATATGCGTACGGTTTATTTAAACCAATTCATGATTAAAAAATAAATAAATAAATAAGTAAATTAATTGCATAACGCAACCTTGATATAAGAAACGAGCATAGCATATCATTCGAATAGCAGATCAGGGCCGCTTGTTCTCAGTGCATCCAGACAGGCGGTAACAGCACCACTTAATTAGGGTAGAGATAGAGAGAGGCTGATAACACTGCTGTTTATATGACGCGTTCAGTGTAGGCAGACACACTTACAGCAAACACTGCACTGTTTGTAGCACGGCCTTGATGCAGGCAGACACTTTTTAGTGGCCATGAGACCCCATAACGCATGTCTGTGGCTTATCTTGTGTGCCTGACTCCAAGGCTGGCACAAGGGTCCCGTCTAGCAATGCCAGGAATTCGAGGTGCAAGCAGCTCATTTGGCAACGTGTTCTGAGCGCATGTGACACTGGAGTGCCTGTGCCCAGAGCATGATGGGAGGTGGGCAATCATATCGCGGTAAGGGATGGGCCCTCCTCTATGCCCCCTCCATAAAGATAACCCCCCACTTTTCAGGCGAGCTGGAAGCAGCAGACTGGAGCAGGACTTGGTTCTGCTACTAGGCACTTAAAATAGCCTGCGCTTTCAATCTGCATATTACCTACAATGCTCCGCTCTGCGAGTGCCAGAATTAATGTAGAGAAGCTGGAGGGTCTCCAAACACTTCTTCAATAAACACATGTTTACTTGTTTTCTGTGTTTGGCATCGGCTAATGAGCTCTATTCTTTAATTATTGTCCATAAGGTCATCTTGGGTGCGACCCTGCCGCATAACCCCTGCCCTGCCATATGCGTGTTTGCTGCCCTGTGTCAGAGGTTGGACGTGAGACCTCATATAACAAACTTTGGAGATCACACAGAAGTCCCTTCCAGTAACGAGAACGATAGCTGGGAGAGTTGACTGCTTGCTGCAGCATTTTGTGTGAATCGTGCAGAATCCTAGCTGGCGTAGTGCCCAGTTTCCGGATAATGCTGCAGTCTCGCACTGCGCCACCATCAAGGAATAATGGCGCTGCTTCACTCTGAGCATGGAAGGGTTGGCTTGCATGGCGTCAAAGGGAAATACTGCACAGGGAATGGCTTCTTATTGTTTTCTCCCTTTTTACTTTTGGCTACTGGGTGGTGAATTATCCGCTATGAAGCCAAAAATATGAGCACTGGGGTCCAGATAGCAGGAGGTGGGATGGGACGAGGGGGCACAGTTTGTGGGCGTCGCTTGTCATTTTACCCACCCGGGAGCAGTTATGGCCGTGCGAAACACGACGGCCATTCCCATGCACTAACCTCCCACTCTGCCCAAAACCACACCTTCCTAAGATCCGCAAGATAGCACTAGCACACAGTAACATCAAACTATTTATGTGCCCACCATCGTTACTTTATTTACATCTGTAGGTCAGGTACTAGTGTAATAAAAACATATCTTAACCAAGCATACTCTCAATCAAATAATATCAATGTTTAAGCAATACATGTGTGTCCTCACATCTGTTCCTGTCATTAAGGTCCTCGCAAAAGCAAACATTGGCAAAGAAAACCGTTCTTGCTATTTCATTGGAATTATATAGACATGTGCCAGGCGCTGTGTTCACGTGCCCACATACTCACATGACGTGTTAGCTGTTGACATCTTAGGGCCAGTTAATACCACTATGATAGTGCCGGAAAAATGCCTGTCCCATGCCTGCACAAAAGCTAAACTTGTTGGCAATGCTTGTTTTACGTGCCACCGCGCACGAGCCTTGACTGTCACCAAGTTAGCTGTTTTTGCATCTATCTCTCCAACCTTCAAACGAGAGCACCTTGCTCCCTGCACTCACTAGCAGTGGCCGTTCAATGTGTCCAACCTTGTGTATGTGTGATTGTCCATCCATCTTGCGCTTCCTTCCCTTGTGCAACTCAACAACAAAACACAGGTCCTAGGTCATCGCGCTGCTGGCCCCTGCTGGAGATACCATCTATGAATGCCAAGAAGGTGTTAGATTTGGGTGTTAAAAAAAGACACATGCCCTGGCAAACACAATAGTTTGGTATTTGCAGGTGTTCGTTGCATTTAACATGCATCCGGCTGCTTTCATTGGGCGGGGGGGCGCCGCCCCCCCCTACAAAGAGAGAAGAAGAGAGTCTCTCTCTTCTTCTCGAGACTAAATGCAAATTAAACTTGTGCAGAGCGGCAGATTAATTATTTATTTATTAATCTGCCGCTCTGCAAGGCTGGGCTGCTGGCCTGGGCCTGGCCTGCTGCTGCAGAGTCCAGGGGGGCGCGTCCCGATTTAGTAACATTTCTTCAATGTAGAGGGCGTGGAGCTTGTAGCTCCACGCGCTCTACGTAACTATTCTCCCATTTTTCTCCCCCCGCAGGTTTTTCAAACTTAGGTGGCCTCTCCACTGGGTACCTGATATGCATTACTGTGTTCACTGTGTTCTGAATCTGTGGTAAACTAGGGTTTTTCTCCCCCGCAGGTTTTTCAAACTTAGGTGGCCTCTCCACTGGGTACCAGATATGCATTACTGTGTTATGAATCTGTGGTAAACTAGGGTTTTTCTCCCCCCGCAGGATTTTCAAACTTAGGTGGCCTCTCCACTGGGTACCTGATATGCATTACTGTGTTCACTGTGCTCTAAATATGTGGTAAACTTGGGCTTGCTGCTCTCTTCCTGCCCGCTCGTGCTTGTCCTACCACTCCCCCCCTCACTCCCTCCTATCCCATGGTGCTCTCTATCTCACCTATGTTTTCTAACTGCTTCTCCATTGACTATCCTGTTCTCCTCACTAAATCTGGTAGGAAAAAGTTTAAAAAGGACATCCTGGTCTCCAACCCAGGCCTCCCTATCGCTGACACCTACACCAGTGCCTCCTCTAAGGAAACTCTCACTGACATCCTCTTTTTCGTGCCTTCACCTGACCTATGGACCCTTCATATGGTCTCTGTGCTCTCTCCTTTCTCCTCTTCTCCCATTAATGGTGGCACCTGCTGGGACGTCCTCTTGGCCTCCTTCCACTCCTCTAAGGCCATCATTAATGTCTACGCTAATGGGACCGTCTTGGTCCAAGGCCCCCAGGCCAATCTTCACCTCTTTGATAGACGCTCCCGCGCCTCATCAACTTCCTTTCCTCTCCTGCTGTCCCCCCTCCTCTGTCCTCGGCTACCTTGCCTCTACCTCCTCCCTGCCCCCCCTCAGTGCTCCTTCTTCTCCTCCGCAGGGCGTACCTCTGATCTGTACCCCTCCCCGGAAGTCCTTCAAAGATGGCAACCTTCTCCACATTGCCACTCTTAACTCTCGCTCTGCTGTCAAACATTCCTCTGATATCTGCGCCACTTCTTGAGGAACTGGACCTTGACGTACTCGGTCTCACTGAGACATGGTTCACGGCCAGCTCTGTCACCAGCTTTTGACACACTCCTACCTGACGGCTACAAGATCCTCTTCGTGCCCAGCCCAACCGTGCTGGGGGGGTGTGGCCCTTATCTTCCCTGAGTGGATTCCTGCCACTGCTATTCCCACGCAGACCTACTCCTCTTTTGAATGTCTTGTCTGCCGACTCTCTCTCTCTCTAACCATTCCCTTACCGTGGCTACTATCTATCAGCCACCTGGTCAAATTTCCTCCTTCCTCTCCGAGTGGGCGGACCTCTCCTCCTCACTCCTGTCCTCAACCACTCAACTCCTCTTTCTTGGAGACTTCAACATCCACCTGGATGCCTCCTGTCCCCCTCTGGACTCTTTTGCGACCTCTGCGACTCTCTCTCACTCTCTATTCTCCCGTCTGGGCCAACCCATTCTGCTGGGCACACTCTTGATGCTCTGATCTCTTCTGACTTCCCCTCTCTGTCCCTCTCTCCACCCCTCTCTCCTGGAGTGATCACTTTCTCTCTTCCTCCACCTCACCCTCCCTACCCCACAGGCAAAGCCACCCTCATCACTGCCATCTTCCTTCTCGGTCATCCGACCCATGAAGCGTGTGTCAGTTGAGGCTTTCGCTGCCACCTTCTCGCCCCCTCTTCCCTCTCAGCTGACTCCCACCCTGACACAGCCCTCTCCACTCTCTACTCTGCTATATCTGATACTCTTGATATCCTTGCCCCTGTTATGAGAATCCGCCTGAAGCCCAAAGCCAAATGTAACTCCTGGTATGACTCGGATCTGGTCACCCTAAAACGCAAGTGCAGGGTGGCAGAGAGGAAATGGTGTGCTTCATGTTCATCCTCTGACAAACTGGCCTGTCGCCTGCTCCAAAGGCAATACCGGCTCTCCGTTCTCACCAAGAAGAGAGCCCTTATCCAAGTCCGCATCACTTCGGCATCTAACAATTCGGCTGAACTCTTTAAAATCTGCAAGGAGCTGGCCAACCCTGCTGCAGTCTCTACCTCTCCTCTCCCCTCCCAGGCCCTCTGTATGGCACTGGCCTCTCACTTCATTTCAAAAACTCAGGACATCTTGTCCTCACTCTCCTCCCATCACCTCCCCCCCTCTATTCCCTGCCCATCCTCTGGCCCTTCTGCAGCCACCCCTCCTCTCTCCTTCTCTGCCTTTCCCCTTTTTTCTGCTGATGAGGTTTCGAGACAAGTCCGATCTATGAAAGTCTCGTCAACACAGGTCCTCCCCTGCTCCTCCAAAACTATTAAGGACCACATCGACTCCTTGGCTCCTGCCCTTGCTGACTTCTGCAATCACTCCTTCGCCTCTGGAGTCTTCCCATCCCCTCTCAAACACTCCCTTGTGCACCCCCTCCTTTCCTGGGCAAGCTCCTGGAGAAACTTGCCATCTCCCAGCTTAATCTCCATGCTGAATCTGTTGGTAGCCTTCATGACCATCAGTCTGGCTTCAGAGCAGCCAGAAGCACGGAAACTGCTCTCCTGAACATCCGTGAGGACCTGCTCTCGAACCTTGACTCTAACATTCCATGTGTTCTCATTTTGCTTGATCTCTCTTCTGCCTTTGATACTGTCAACCATACCATCCTGCTCAACCGTCTCCGTGATAACCTGGGTATCACTGGTCAGGCTCTGGCATGGCTGACCTCTTTCCTCTCAAATCGACCCTCCCAGGTCCAACTGGGGTCTTTCCTGTCTGACATCTTTTTCTCTACCTGTGGTGTCCACAGGGTTCTAACCTCTCTCCCTGGCTGTTCAACCAGTATCTGGCACTTCTCGCCCACCGCATCGCTGCTCTCTGCCCCAACTTTCAGTGCTATGCAGATAATACCCAGCTCATTTTGAGACTACCCTCGGCCTCGGCTTCTCCTTCCCTCATCTCTGACTGTCTTTCTACTATCCAGGAATGGTGTGCCGCCAACGACCTCTGCCTTAATGCCAGTAAGACCGAGATTCTACTCATCGGCACACCCACTCCCTCCTTCCCTGCAGCTCTCTGGCCGGCCTCTCTTGGCCCTCTTCCAGCTCCTACCTGCAAGGCAAAAAACCTCGGGGTCATCTTCGACTCCACACTCTCCTTCTCTCCTCACATTTCTGACGTTTCTAAGAAGTCACACTACCAGCTGCACCTACTCAGAGGTATCCTTCCTTTCCTCTCCTTCCCCCAGAAGCTCACTGTCTCCAGAGCCCTGGTTCTCTCGAAGCTGGACTACTGTAACAGCCTCTATCTAAATCTGACTGCCTCTACTCTCCGCCCTCTGCAACTCATCCAGAACAGGACTGCGAGACTTGTCCTTGGCCTCAAGCCCAGGGACCGTTTCTCTCCAGGACTGAAATCGCTACACTGGCTCCCTGTGGCTGCGAGGATTAAGTTCAAAACCCTCTGCATTGTCCACAAAGCCTTCTGGGGCCTGGGGCCAAATTACCTTCAACTTTCCCTTTCTAAATATCTTCCTTCTCGAGCACTTCGCTCTTCCGCCTCCAACTCCCTCAGGGTCAGCTGCTTCTCCAAGCAACGAGTTGGGGGGAGATCTCTCTCCGCGGCAGGGGCCTCCCTCTGGAACAGCCTTCCTGCCTCCCTGAAACTTGAGGAGAACCATCTCCGGTTCCAGAAGCACCTCAAAACCTTCCTCTTTGCTTCTGCTTTCTCTCTCCTGCTAAATCACTGAACCTGCACTGAATCAGCAACTGGGCCACTCACCAATCTCGGTCCTTGGCCCAGCCACTCTCCCCTGCACTGCCTTCCTGGCAACCCCTGCACTGCGGGACTGTCTCTGTATCCCTACAGCCCCCCTTCCCAGCACTTGTCTGCACTTATCTTGCACTTGCCACCAGCTGGCCCTTATTATGTATCTTGTTCATTACTAACCCTGTATTGCACTTTCCCCTCTCCCTTTCCCCCTTGCACTTTTCCCGTCCCCCCTACCCATGCACTTGCATGATCTGAATGACACCTGGCCTAGTAGGATCGTTATCTGTCTCCTCTTGTTCCCCCCTCCCTGCCTCGTCGCGCCTTGAAACACTTGTGTATAGGCGCGTTACAAATGCCATATCATATCATATCATATCATTCAGGAGGCTGTCGGGGCGCTGGAGGAGTGGCCACACCCTCTTGGTATTGTGCGCAAACAGCGCATCACCAGAGTGAGTCCTGTAAACTCCTCCCTACCTGTATGCTAGCAGGCCATGCAGCATAGCAACAGGTAGGTTATGGATTATCATTGGCTGTTTGCCAGCCAATGACAATCCGTGGGTGGAGTCAGGTGATGGTCATGAGCACTGTTGCGAGGGAAAAGGAGGGAGTCCCCTTAAGAGAAAGGGTGTGTAAAGGCGGGAGAGAGGAACCTTCTCTTTCTCGTTCTTTCTAATGTTAGGCCGGGCCTTGCTGGTGTGGTGGTCATGCGCGTGCCATGGATTTCTCGCCCAGGCCCAGATGCCCCAACCCTTACTAGGCCCATCCATGTGTGCTGTGGCTGCTGCCTGCCCTATGCCGATGGAGTCAACCCCAGACTCCAGCCCAGTCTCCAAGAAGAGTCCAACAACACTTTGATTTAAGGTAAGTACTTGTGTTAATTGGCCTGTTGCCGGCTTGCATGCTGATGATAAACTCTTAATCTTCAGTCACCATGCGGCATGCGGCATGGTGAAGACTAAGGGCCTCATTACACGGACGGCGGTAAGGGTTAACGGTCACCGTTAATGGTACCGGTGACCATTAACCCTTACCGCCTTACTATGAGGTTCTTTGCGGGTTGGAGACTTTAACGCCTGCTTTTTGCAGGCATTAAAAACCAACCCGCAAAGGGACCAGGGAGCTAATTACGGTACCGCAATTTGCGGTGCCGTAATTAGCACCTTCCCCATTCCCATTATGCCTTATGGGGCAAAAATGGGAATGGGGAAGGGCAATGGGGGAAGAGGGAATTACCGCCCCACCAACCTTGGAATAGGGCGTTAATTCCACTTTCCACCAAGGCGGTGCCAGTATTTTACCGGCATGGACCAAGGTGCTAGCACCTTGGTCCACCGCCGTCCATGTAATGAGGTCCTAAGAGTGCTTAGCTTAATGGTGTCGTGTGTGGCTGGCTGCGGGCTGCGGCACTCAGCCCACACCATGGTGAGATGGAGTGCCGTGCTATGTCACGGCTTGCGCCGTGGCCCATCAACCATTGTGCCCGCGGCCCGGCCTTCACCAGGATTCCAATCCTGGTCCTGGACCATGTTTGAAATCCTGGTGAATGTCGGGCGGCGGGCAACATATGCGGTTGAAACAGTCAAGTTTAAAACTGCGTCTTTAGAGAAATGTGGCTGAGTCGGCCACATTTCTCTAAATACGCAGTTTTAAACTTGACTATTTAGTCTGCATCGGCCAGGCTCCCTCCAAATGAAAGGACAAGGTTTGGTCTTGGGGTTGGGGGTGCCGGCAACTTTGAGCACATTGACTGGGTGGGAAGTGCGGCCGTAAACCATTGCGGGCCGGCATTAGGTATTTAGATGACATGCTACGATACACTTCCGGGATACCTGAAGCGTTCAGCTAGTCACTTTATGTGTCTCAGATTCAAGCAACTGTGAGCACTGGGCGTCGGGGGGCTCCAGAAGGGGGAATCCCCAGAAATGAACAGACCTGCCGCCTGTGTAAGGTGGGTAATTTGGAAAGCTCGAAACACTTTTTTTTTAATTTTAAAAAGATACTACGCTCAATATCCATAAGAGGTTTATAGGTCTATACCAGATAGGCCTAAGTATGCCAGACAATGAGGAGCCCGTCAGGAAACCGTCCGTAATCTCGGAGTTCTGTGCAGGTTATGGGAGGGCTGCAGTCCTGGGCATGTACCTTAAGAGGTGCGAATGGTGTGCGATTAGAAGTGGGAGGGTGCACAAGCCTACATGCTGTGGGGACAATGACTTACACTTAAGGTGGACATTAAATGCATTTAACTTCCCTGTGTATTCTTTAGTCTTGATAGAACTTTTCTAAAACCCAGGTTTGTGGTGGAGCGGGGGAAAGGCAGAACCCAGGTATGGGTGTGAGTTGAAGGATGCGTGTGGGTGGGGTCTGTGTGGAGCACCGCGGGTGGAGCAGCGATTTACACATCAGCCACTAAGCATGACCCGAGAGGCTGCTCCGCTCCCCCCCCCTCACACCCGATTCAGAGCCTGCCTCCTAGACTGATGGCTTCCCATATAAACATAAACTTATGCACTGTAAATGATGCGTCTAAACGTTATGGCTTCCACTAAATATGAAGAAGTTTATACCGAAACAGGTTGCCTCTGCGTACCTCAACATGCGCACGTGGCTGCTTTCTGTGTGCTTAGGGCAAACTGAATGTTCTGCTCCAGTGCACTCCTCGGAGTTGAGAGAACTACGCGAGGAGAAGCCTGTTCCTTCACCAGCCAAGTAGTATCTACACTAAAAAGTAGCCATGCTGTCTTTGTGCTGCATTATAGCCAACCTCTAAAACTCCCCTCCGTCGAGCAGCTATTTTAATTTGTATTAATGGCACTGGTGCAGATTGTGTGCTGCATACGACAATGTTTCTATCATTACGGTCTATATAATGAATTTCTTTATGCATACACCATATTTCCTGCTCAATACAAGCTTGTAAAATACAACATCACACTTGCACAAATACGAATAATGTACCACCATTAGTAGGTAAAACCTAATGCTTTTTGTCATATTTCAGTGGGTTTGGAAAGTAAATTTCACATTTTGGAGGCTATTTTTCAAAATATTTTGCTGGGGGAGAACCCCCTGTACCCCCTTTAGGTGGTGTGGGCTTGCACGCTCCAAAATTCCCCCTGGGGAAATTTAGGCCCCACCACCTTTTAAACTCACCAGCCGCCACTGTGCATCTTCTACACTAGGGGACGGATGCAGTAACACGTCTTGTGTCTCATAGTCTGCTCCGGTGGAGCCCCACCATATTTTCTAGTGCCTTGACCTCATTCTGTAATTGTAATGGGTTGTTTATAACGTGCTTAATACCCAGAGGTTTCTAAGCGCGGACCCGGGGATCGAGCCTGTGTTTCACCGTGTAGTTTTTTTTCCAAGGCGAGCAGGTTGCCACTGAGCTACCCTGCCCACACATGACAATGCCTCCTTCACTAGACTCTAGACTTCAGCACTCCTCACTGAAACTCAGACCACCCACATTCAACCAGGCCAAACTTCAGACAAGTATTTTAAATCATTTGACTGAAGATCTCTCACATGGCTTATAAGTGAACAGATGGTTGGAATTTGTTTTCAGCCTTAAGCAGCGTTCGTAGAGGGAGGGGGTTATTGCTAGAGGCAGTCTTAGGAGATATATAGGTGGGTGAATGAACTGGAGTGGAGGTAGAGTAGTCAACTGGGAAAAAGGGGTTAGGCGTGGACATGAGTTACTAGGAAGTCATAGTGTTATATTTGGGGTCGATTTTGCTTACACAGCAGGGTGACACATGTAGCGCTTTGAAGCAGCTAGCAACACAAGTGCCATGTGCTGTGCGTTTAAGGGAAGGGGATCCCTGTGAGGGAGAGCAGCTTGTGTAATTGTGAGACTCACACAAGTGGCTGTTGGGTGTGTGCAACACCTCGAGAATACGGGAGAAAATAGCAGTACTCGTTCTTGTCAGGAGGAGAAACCAGGCATTCTGTGTTTAAGTGTAATCAGCATGCATGCCAGAAGAAAACAACTTGGTGCAGCTTGTGGGAGAGTTACACTCAGGTGATTGTGGTAGGTGGCACAAACCGTGATTCACAGAGGTGTATTATACATAAGGTTTCCTGTTTTAAGGGGTTTTTTTTTTTTTTACTTCCGGGTGTGTTTGTCCAGTGTTTACGAGGTCCCTTAGCGGGAGCCGCTAAAGGACCAGGGAGCTAACGGGCCCGTTATTAGCTCCCTCCCCATTCCCATGAAGCCTTATGGAGGCTCTAATGGGAATGGGGATGGGTATTTTGAATGGGGACTTACCGGGTCCTCCAAGGATGGAATGACCTGGTAAGTCCCCATTCAAGGAACCCGGACACGAGTTTGGAGGCAGCCAGGGCGCTAATAGCACCATGGCTACCTCCAAACTCGTAATGACCCCCATGGTCTTTTATTGTTTCTTTGCGTGCATATGTAGGGTAATATCTAGCAGCACAAGATGTTATAAACATTTCATGTTAATCCAGTCATCTCTAGCATTTCTACAAGTCAACATTTTTGCAATAAGCCATGCAATACTTTTTCAGGGACTCTTTACTCATCCTTGCCTTTTCTTTTCTTCCCATAAAGAATTTAAGTTGGGAAAATGACTTTCCACATTGGCACTGGACACTGGCAAGGCCAAACTGATAAATCTGGCCACTGTTGGTGCTTTCCCACCCAATACTCACGTACCTGGAGATGCAGATTCTCGGGCACAGGCTTTGCCAAATAGGCATTAAACTGGGGGCACACAGCCTCAGTGTCATTAAAGTTGTGAAAGATAAATGCATACTTTCCAAAGTCTGGACTACATTCTTCTTTGCGGAAGGGATCAAGTTCTTTCACGGCACACCACAAAGAGGCTTCACTCACTTCGAATGACATAGTGGCTGATGGGATGTTCCTACACAGCATTGTGAGCTATTTTACATGCATTATTGAGTAGAATATCCGAAACTTCTCCTCCACACTCCTTTGTTTGCCAAGCGGAAGACATTCCAATAGTGCACATGTTACAGGGCCATATTCACAGAAAGTGTCACCCAGGCTTCTTTCAAATAGGAGTTTGACCTCCACACCAATGACATTGTACACTTGGTAAATATATGTGTTTTCAGATTCCATCCTCTTCGTTATATCGACTGCAGCTGTCACGTTGTCTTGCAAAAATGTAAGAACACAGTAGACTGTACATTTCTTGACATCACTATCAATGTGCACCCTCAAATCCTCACATTTATTGCCTGAGGCATCATCACTAAGGAGACAATCGGTAAAAGGTTGCCACATCAATATTACGGTGTTCACTGCCTCTAATACAGAGAACGACCGGCTAATGGAGACAGTTGGAATAACCTTTTCTTTCATGCCATACAAAGTGCATAATGTTAGGTATTTGCGTTCAAGTTAACGTGCATATCGAAACAGTGCACCAGAATGGACCACAACGTCAACTGCAGCCCTAATAAAATCTGAGGACTTCAAAGCTGCTTTTGAAACTCTATCAAGCAGGTGGCAAGGGTCTTGCATGTGGAAGGCCCTTAAATGGACATCACCGGTAGATCGATCATCACGTAACTTTTCCATATACTACAAACGCACACTACATCACTCCAATCCTTCCCAAACTTGCTCAGGACTTTCTGGAGAAATGCCACAACTGAAACTGCATTGCAAGTGTCAGCCACCTCTAACTATGCCATGATAGTACAGCGCACCCATCCACTTTTTCGGTCACAAAAATTGAAGAGGGCGGCCACTGATGGATCACCATGCCTCTCGGGCATATCATCGACAGTGATTCACAGTTTTACGTCACCTTGGACTAATACTCTGATGTGGCCATTGTCTGTCATCTTAACCTCAGGTAGGTATTTCTCGTACATCTGAGTGTATCTAGGCAATGTTGAGGCTGCTGGAGCCCGCCTGCGGTAAAGATTGCCAACTGGGCCATCTGGCTGGTGCAGGCTGGTCCCAGTCTGCACTAACGGGTGTACAATGTAATGTCCCAACACTTATTCCTCCTCATGTTTTCTTTTAAATGTGCCAGTGTCGCCGTGAGGGACATTTGGCACAGAACACTTTCACATTTTGGCGGATCTTTCAACCGTAGGGGGTCTTTGAAGAAACATGCTCAGCGATTCGGCTTGAAGTCTTTCCATTTACTAATGAAATTGTTACTCTGTAAGCCTTGCAAATTAACATTTTTTTTTCCATTGAGTTTCACTGTAAAATCTTTGCGTTCCCGCGCATAGTCCTCAGTGGTCTTGGTTTTGAGGATCATTGCTCAATGTCAGAGCAGCCTACTGGAACAATTACAGAAGAAGACGACTGAAGCAGAAGAAGCATGACACCAACTCTGTCCTTCAAATTCAGTCCCAGTACCTTACCCTGCAATATCTGGTCTTCAAGTCACATTCTCTCACCCCATTGTCAAGGACCTATGTCCTCTGCTCTGTAACATTTTGTATACATTTTTGTACCAAAGGTGCATTGCTTTTCCTGTGATTTCGATGCATAATTAAATAAAATTAATTACAATCTTTAAAAAAACATCAGTTGCCCTCAGCTAACTTCCTAATGTTAGCTGGTGATGGCACACGAAACTGCTATACTATGCTATTTTGCTGCTGTGTTTTATGGCTAGAGAAGAGCTCCCATGCAGTAATGTAGATAACAACAAACAATATCACAACATGCAGGGCATGTGCTGGGTCAAGTGAACAAGCCTGGACATACTAATGTGTAACTGACCTTTGGTGAATTCAGATGTCTACGGTTTGGTTCTTCAGTCCAGTGACTTCTAATCTGATTGGTTAATGGCAAACTTCGCAAATGCAGTTGGAGATCTGGGTTGTTTGCTGCAAAGGAAAAAAAGACATTGGGGCTCATTATGAGTGTGGCGGAAAGGCAGCAATGGCGCCGGTAGTTCTACCGGTGCCGTTGTTACCTCTCCACCACACTACGAGTTCTGCTCGCCGGTCCCGGACTGCAAGCCTGGTCTGACCAGGCGTGCATACCGGCACCCGCGAGCAGTACTCATGATTGCACCAGCACAGTTATAAACGGTGCCGGTGCAACCATGCTCCCTACCCCCATTCTGCCCTATGGGACAGAATGGGGATTGGGAGGCCGGCCATAAAGGCACCCGTGAATGGGCAATTACCGGGTCTGCAAAACTCGGCATGACCCGGTTATTGGCCATTCTCGGGTGCCGGAAAAAAAACAACTCCGGCGGCAGCCGTGCCCTTACGGCTACCGCCAGCGTTATAGTGAGGGCCATTAACATAAAATCACCGACTGGTAGCAAACAGTCCCAGTTTACCCAGCTGACTACAAACTTTCCCCTGGTGCCAGAGCATTTTACGAAGGGCAGCCAATCAGAGAATTCAAGCAAATGCTCAAAATGATGTCACATGGTGAAGGCGGTGTCTTTTTAAAAGTATCTTTGGACAGACATTGCTCAAGGATGGCTACATAAGCATGCCTCCCTGATACCTGCATCACCATTACTCACTTTGACCAGGAATGGACTCCTAATTCCACATCCTTACATTGACATCTGCTCCCAGAAATGCCTATCTGACCCCCACCATCCCCAGATATGCTAACCACGCCACGACAACCACGTCACAAGGTAGATTCATTTCAATAGGTCGACCACAGCTGACTGCACAATATTCCCTGATGATGACACTAAAATCCACTAAAGTAAGCTATGTTGATACTCTCTTGTGTGGCTACAGAAGAGCTGGCATGCAGTAAAGGTAGATGGGTAAAGATACCACAGCAATCAGGGCTTCAGCTTGGCCAAGTGACCATGCCCAGTCATACTAATCTACAATCACCTACCTTGAGTGAATTCTTATGCCTCGGGTTTGCCCTCTCAGTCCAGTGTCTACTATTCTGATTGCTTGATGATGGCAGCCTTCTCAAATCCAGTTGTGTTTGCTGCAAAGGAAAAAATACATTAACATTACAACACTGGCAGGTAGTTAGGAGTACCAGCATATTAAAATGTCTACATGCCTGAATATGCAGCGTTCCCTGCTTGCAGAGCATTAGACCCCAAATATCAATTTCACTTTCATCAATGGACGATGAGGGGCAGACACACACACATATTGTTTGACAGCAGCATCTACCTGTCCTATGACCTTAAAAGGCTTGCTCCTGCATATGAGCCACATGTCCCACCTGGTTATATTTGTGTTGGTTGACTGATTAGGCAACCATATTATATCAGTGATGATGGCTGTGTGTGTGTGACCTGGATGGGTAAAGCACCCCTGCGATACTCAGTAAGTGAACATACCTTAAAGTGAAATATACAGATTTATTTCAATTGACCTTTCCCCTTAGAACAGGGGTCTGCAATCTGTGGCTCTCTAATGTTTTGGAATACGACTCAATGATCCCTGACCACTGACTATGCTGGCTAGGACTGTTGGGATTTGAAGTCCTCAACATTTGGTGAGACAACATTTGGAGAGCCGAGTCCAGGGCTGGAACAACTATAGCACATAGATCTCCAATCAATCACTTTTGGGGACAAGCACACTGTAATATTCCTGCACTACCACCACTGAACAGTCATCACCAAAATGAAACCAATTACATTGAGAACCCCAATTCCTCCCTCCCCCGGCCTCTACTACAGGGAACAAACTTTGCCTGGTACCCCAGAACAATAGATGCAGTCAGAGAATGGGCCTTGTACACACATAAAAGCTCACACATCCACCATAGCAGAAACAAGCTACTTCCCCTGATACCTGCAAGAAGAGGTCTCTAATCTAGATGCCTTTGGGGTTTGCACGCTTAACAAATGTAAAAATAAATACATAAATAAATAACGCGCTGCCCTCTGGATGGCAGCCCCAACCTGGCTGTCCTCCAGCGCCTGCGCCCCTCACCAACAATGACTCCCATGTTCCAAGGCCCCATGGCAAGGCCTGAACATACCTTCAAAGTATGCTGGCAGGGCACAAGCGACGGCTCAATCCAGGAGGTGGCAGCAAGGCATATCCTAAAGGTGAAAAATGGTATCATTCTGACTGCCAGTGAACAAAACCACCTGGCGTATATATGTCAAGGAACAAAAACAAGTGCCCAGATATGTGATGTCATCCGTGATGTCATCAATGACATTTGTGATGTCATCTTTGATGTCCTGGGCGTTAGTCTTAGCAGTGCACGGTGGTGGCACGAGTTATGGTTGCTTAGCTTACCATAACTGGCGAATGTCAGGGGGTTTTCGATTTTACTTGGAACCATAACGACCTTTTAACAAAGTTTTTTGAGTGCATTTCAAAGGTTTTTATTAGTGCAACTTAATCATAACGTCCCTTTAGCAAAGTTTGTTCATTTAATTTTATAGGTTTTTATTAGTGCAACTTAACCATAACGTCCCTTTAACAAAGTTTTTTCATTGAATTTCATAGGTTTTTACCAGTGCATGCTATTTTCCTACAACTTACTAATATCATACTTACCAATGTAGCAATATTTGTGTCCAATTTCCAAAGTTTCACCTTACAACTCTGCCATTTCCCACCATTAGGAATAATTTTGAACACTTCTATACACTTCTTGCAACAATTTCAACTAGTTTTGCATACGTAGACGTCTACGAACATCTGACTTCATAGCAGACTTTCGGACAGTGCCACATGACCATACGCTGGCGGGCGGTATTATGATGTGTCTTAGAACCCGTCCGCACTTCACGATAAGATCTCTGCTTGGCGGACAGTTCGGAACTGCATTTTCTACTGATCTAGGAACTTCCAACTTCTCTTGCACATCTCCAACACCTATTCCTACTCATTATCCACAGTACATACTTTTAGCAAAACTGCTATTTATCTTAAAATGCCATCAACTAATGCCATTCCTCCTCCCCAAGAGCCACCACCACTGCTGTAGTCAAGGAGCATGAGAAACAGTGCCCCCTAACTTAGAAATAACACACGCGCAACATTTTCCCTTGTCCACCTACCCTCCATATTAGTGTTTGGTTGCTCTT
Organism: Ambystoma mexicanum; assembly: GCA_002915635.3. Classification (NCBI taxonomy): domain Eukaryota; kingdom Metazoa; phylum Chordata; class Amphibia; order Caudata; family Ambystomatidae; genus Ambystoma; species Ambystoma mexicanum. The sequence goes on along the minus strand of CM030325.1, from coordinate 1,023,580,075 downwards.
CCATCATTTCCCTCCCCACCTTTCGTTATCAGCTCTCCTGCCAAAAAAAATACATCCAAAAACAACAAACAACATGTTCCTTTAGGATCCACCTTTCAAAGTTAAAAAATAGAACTTAAAAAATAAAAATGTATAGAGTCCATCTACTTTATATTTCTCAGTAAAGTACATAGACCAAAAAGATTTTCCAACATTTCCATTTACATTTTGTGTTATGCTAATGGGAATATTGTGGCGTTCATCCTCTGTTCCAGGGAGGAATGAAAATCCTTTTCCAGGAAGGCCACCACGGAAAGGGAACGTGATGGTTTCATACAGGGCCCCTCTTCACGTTCCATAGTAGCCTGCAGAAGGCAAAAAGAGAACCCTATGACCATATTACCACAAGTACATGTTTCTTCCCTTTCAAATCTATCCTAATTTCAAATAACTTTACCACAAAGCCAGCCCAGGTGGACATGGGCACTTTAATCCTATTATTTTGGGACCCCTCCTCTAATTTTGCCCCTCTTCACAAAATCCTACCAAACTTCGGAAAAACATTCATATCTAAATGTTTTATCAGTTTCCCAAATTAAGTGAGGATTCGTCAAATGGCACCTAATTTATAAGCCTTTACATTATTTTGGGACCCCCCCTCTAATTTTGACCTCTCATGACAGAATCCCACCAAACGTTGTATACTCACTCAGAATCAGCCCAGGGATATCCATGCAAAATTTCTTGCAGTACCATTAAGTGGCGCCAAAGTTATAAGCCATCCAAGAACTGCATTTCACCAACCCTGTAATGCCAAGGTGTTCGGGAACTTTCACAGGACTGTTCACGAACATCACGACTGTTCGTGGATTTTAGAGGCAAAAAATACATGTTTATTTTACTTCTTGCAGCCATATCACATCCCATCCTCATCACCCCTCACCTCCCAAGAGAATATTTGATAACTTTTGACAAGTGGAATGCTGCGTTTTTCATACATTTTTACTGCAATGTCCGTGGACATCGGCCGCTGTACGCGAGTCCAAGATGGCGGGCGTTTCCAAAAATCTGATGCACTTCACGCTCCTCACCATCCAATCAGCGAACATGGACATGACGCAGGCCGATTAGCCAATCAGGACACTGTCCGCGGAGCGAACAGGGAAGTGTGTCCACGGACCGGACATAGATATCAATAATTTTTTGTGACCTACTTTTTGGTAATTTCTAAAAAAAACTACTGGACGGATGTTCACCTTATTTACAAAAGCACGCTTTCGGGACCAAGCCGCTGCTCCTGCCGCAAATTTGGTGAAAATCCATCCAGCGGTTTGGGCTGTAGGCATGAGCAAAGTTTTTTTCCCATTCAGTCTATGGGAAAAAAAAAAATTTGGGACCCCTCATATAACTTTGTCCCCCTTGGACCAAACCTCACCAAACTTTGCAAAAATATTCAGAGTGGGCCATACACTGAAAAGTTTGGTGAGGATTTGTCCAGGGAGAACGAAGTTATAAACCGCCCAAAAAGTGCTCTTCCTATGGGATTAGCAATTTAACCACTACTACCGTGGCCGTGTAATATACTTCATTAGAAATATTATACATTAACTCTCATAGTTCACTACCATCACTGAGATGCTATCATGGCCCATCATAAAAACATTCACCTGTTGTACCTCAGATCATTCAATAATCAGTTTTCTTCAATTTCACTATAATCAAACTGGAATCCAGACCTGTTAGAAAAGTAGGAGATGGTAAACAACCTTGTTCGCCCTACTCTACTTCTGTAACTAAAAGTCAAGAAAGTTTTCCTTACCTAAAATAGGGTAATCACACGCACTGTTCTTTTTGTCAACTTAGCCCGTGAAACATAATTTCCAATCCGATCCCTAGGTACCGGATGTAAATATATAGGGCTCCTCATAAATGGTTGCCGATATGTAAAACATACCCTGGTTTCATAGACAGACCCTGTGTTAATAGAGCCACTTTCTAGTTGTCAGCGTGCTCATCTCCCCTTCCCTATAGATACAAAGATAAATCATGTCTGCACTAAGTGCTGTGTGTTCATAAGGATAACTCGTGCACACTCAGTCGTATCACAGCTTACCTTTCTGCACATAGACTGGCACGTTCTTGAGATAATGAGAATTTCAAAAATCCTACTCCATCCCAACAGGATTATTGATATTCCTAAAAGTGAAAAGTAGATCTCAGTTCTCTCATACTGATGGGCGCTACACATTCAATAAAAACCTCTATATAATGGGTAAGAGAATAAAACTTGCAGCACGACTAGTATGCTTGGTTGTATCAGACATACAACGTGGTCCATTTTCCTATCATGGCCGTCCTAGCCATGTTATATATACCTATATGACAAGCTTCTATATGTCTCCTTCGTACCTTGCATTACTGCATATCTACAGTTCTTGATCAATAAGTAACTTAATTTTCCATGTAGCCATGATTACTTTAGCTTTTAGGAACATGTTTCTCTTTGTGCTTCAGTTACATTTTTACTCTTAAGTATTTTCTTATCTTTTCAACATACGTTCATAAATATTCCTTATTACATCACCTTGCCCTCATCGGATGTCACGTAACGCTCCATGTTGTCCATAGGTGTGTGCTTGTATCCTTCCATGCAGCATCCTTCTACTGGCTCAACGGGAGGTTACATTCTGTATGGTTGGCTGAGTGCATAACATCTCTCATGCACTTGATATGGTATGGGAACAACACAGGGGGTCCCATTTACTGCTCTTCTCCAACCACTCCAGTATGACCGTGATGAGGGTGTGGGACCTTGTGAGAAGGCAGCTATCTGCTCCTCTTCAATATCAAATGTGGGTCACAGGAGACCATCTACATGCTAAGTGGGGCCTCAAAGCCTTGAAGGACCACCCTCACCACCTTCTCCTTCTCCCTCACTGAGCAACAATGCCACCCCTGCTGCTAAGCCTAAGTGTCTGTGTGCTGCTTGTCATTCTGCTGATCAAGCCAGAATATTTAGAATGGGACCTAGGCAAGAGATTATGGACTGCACTTCGATCCCTATTATTGGGTGAATGGAGGTCTATAATGGAATCCTTGTGCTAGCATCAATGCTTCCTCCAATCCCTGCCAGTTTGGTTTACGCAGCGCTATTGTTTTCTAGGATCTTACACATTATGTGTTGACTTAGTGGAAGAATCTGATTGTAACAGCACCCCTTTCCTGGTGGTAACCTCCCCCCATGTGTCCAGGGGATGGCAGCCACTATCTGATTGTGACCCTGGGTCGCAGTTATATGAGGGGAGGGTTACATGGGGTGAAACAACCTCTGGTATCTTCCTTCCCTTTCTGAAAATACATCTCCACCTCCCCATGCTCTAATAGCCTATTCTAGCACCTTCCCTCTTCCAACCATGGAGGTTGGAATGAATCTGTCATTAAAATCCAAATGCCAACTCTTAGTATCCTTTTGGCCTTCTGATATTGTGAACAACATGTTTCCTAGTGCTACATACTCTTCCTCCAATCCTAGTTTGCCTTTAAAATCCATTGCAAACACACAAAGTATCTTAGAAGGGGACTACTATTCCCACAATCCCCACAACACTGGAACAAAGAAGAGGAATTGAGTAATCCAGAGCATGGAAATCCACTAGCACAGGCAGTGCTCTTCTGGCAGCCAGCACACACCTGTGCCCGGGACCTCTAAATCACTGAAGCAAGAATCAGAGAAAGGCTGTGTGTTGCTCCTGTTCATGCAAGAAGAAGCCTGTGGAGCCAACCAGCTCAGAATCCTGAGTAGAGAAGACTACTGGAAGCAGGGGACATGCGGCTGGAACACCAGAAGACAGCAGAGAGCTCCTGGGCGTTTGCCAGCATCCTAGAAAATAACCTTTATCACTGGGATCCTATGCGAAGCAGACAAGAGCAGCTGGACCATCTAGAAGCAGGGAACCAGTGGAAGAACAGTTGCAACGTGAAAGGCAGCATGAGATCCTCACCGCAAGACCAAATAAACAGTGGCAAATGGCATCAAGAACTGCTGAGTCCATGGAGAGACAGAGAGAACACCAGAGCTTGCTTTTCGGCAACTAGGCCAAAGTGAAATAAATGAAACTTTTGAAACTGCAGAGTGTAAAACCAGAGAGAGAAAACGGAAAAAAGAGTTTCCAGAAGAGAGAGACTTTCACGTTTGTCCATGTATGTTATGAGTATATGAAAGAGAGAGTGTAAAGCCAAAATATAGGAAATCAAGTATATTAGCCAAGAAGGCAACAAGACAAGCCCATCAAAGTTGGGATAGTGAACAGGGGCTCACACCCAAAATGCCCTGGGAAGAGGATATACCAGGCAACTATATGTTTGTTCATTTAAGAGAAGACCTGGCAGGAGAGCCTACCAAGCAGTTTTAAGTGGAAGTTTACAGAAAGCCCTGGTAGGAGATTACTCCAGGCAATTTTCAAGCCTGTATTCTTAAGAGGCCCCGGTAGGAGAGTGTATCGGGCAATTGTAAAAGTATGAATCCAGCAAGCCGGGCAGGAGAATATTCCAGGCAGTTGCAAGGGTGACAAGGAAGTCCTGTTAGGGAAGCATAAGAGGCAAGTTGAAAGTAAGCAAAACACAAGAAATAGCCAGTAGAATGCAGTGGTCTAAGAGACTGGAGAACCAAACCCCTTGCCAGGAGAGCACACCAGGTATTCCGATTAAACATAAAAGAAAGACAATTAGCTTGGAGATGATTTTCGTTGTTGACCCAAGGAAACATCAAGAACTGCTACTAATAACACAAGAGAGTGGCAACGAATCCAGGGGAGGGAAGAACCCTCTGGAGCCAGGAATTCTATCCTGGAGAAACTTATATTTTGTGGAAATTATACATCGTTGTGTTTCTTTGGATCATGTACCAAATACTCAAGTCCAAGACATTATCCTTTTCACTTTAGAATTCCTTTTTTTAGCATGTGAGGGTCAGAATACTACTTTGGCCATGGGATGGTTTTGTTTTGGACATTTCGACACTGACAGATCCTTAGTCTTGAGTGCGGGTAGGGAAACTAGGCTATTGTAGGGACAATAAGGCCTTTCCCCAAACCGTTTTTGTGTTCTAATAAAAGTCTTTAGTCAAAATAATTTCAAACTTGTGTTCGAGTATCATACCTGACTCATCATATTTGGTGTCAGCAGTTGATTCGGGCTCAGTTGACACAAACTGGAGGACCCTCAAGTTTAAAAAATGTAGCACCAGTGCTTGTGATCCATCAATAGCTATAGAACACTCCATCGGCTTTGACTTATGCAGCAGTTGGGGGAATTGATACAACCCTGGGGCCAAATACTAATACCAACTGAATTGATCCTAATGCCCCTAACCTATATTATATTTGCCTCTTAATCTGGGATTGCTTGGCGCCATACCCTTGACATTATAGCGGGCATCATAGATCCAGATTACAGAGACAACATACAAATTCTAGTTCAAAACAGTGGGGAGGAGGCCTATCAGGAAAAGGCACAGGGACAGATTGCTATAGGGATCCTGGAAAAAAGCCTTATTTACAAAAACCCAATAAATTAAACACCATGACAAAACTGACAGGGAAAGGAAAAGGCTTTGGTCAGTCAGATGATGAAACCCCAAAACCACCCAAGATATTACCACCTACCCAAATCTATTCCTGATTTGGCCTTCACTCAGAGGAATGATTCTTTACCCGCAGAGCCTTTCCTTCAGGTAGTACCTAAAGTGGAGGGCAGAGGCAAAGGAGCACCATTTCTTTTCTTGAAAGCTGGCTTAGTATATAGAGGAGATGTTGTTCCTGATGGTTTACCTGGTCACAAATAATGGTGCAAAAGCCATAAATGAATGGTCCTAGAGATTGTGCATTATCATATGACAGGGTGTCATCTAGGTGCAGCTTAAACTCAAGCACAACAATTGACTGCGTTCTATTGGCCAGGGATTTAAGCCGATGAAGAAATGTTTGTGTTCACTTGTGCCCTGTGCCAGAAGAGCAGTTTTCAGATACCCCCTTCTGTCCCTTTGCAATCCTTACCAATCATCGATGAACCCTTTTTGGGTATAGGTTCGGACATAGTTGGGCCCCTTGAACCATCAAAACTGGGGAACCGCTACATCTTGGTGATAGAAGGCTGGGTACCTCGTTACTCTGAAGCATTTCCAATGCATAATAATAAGACCCAACAGAATCACATTTTTTTTTCATGAGTTGGATTACCAAATGAAATATTAACAAATCAGGGAACTACCTTCATGAGCCGGCTAATGTCCGAGGTGAAGGGGATTTCACATTTAAAAACTCTCAGAACCGCCATTTACCACCCACTGAAGGTTTGGTGGAACATTTCAATAAGACCTTGAAACATTTCCTGAAGAAAAGAGGTGAGGTGGATGGCAAAGACTGGGATGTCATGACACCATGGTCCCTTTTTGCTGTTCGAAAAACCCACAGTCCTCATAAGGGTTCTGTCCTTTTGAGCCTCTTTATGGTAGCGAGCCACGAGATGTATTTAATATGTTATAGGAAATGTGGGTAGAGTGGTAAAGAGTCACCTGACCACTTTCCCAAACGACCCAACAATTAAAAGAGCACATAACCAGAGTTAGAACACTTGTCCAAATCCACACGGTCAAGGCACAGGAAAATCAGAACAACTATCATGATAGGAAAGCCATACTCAGGTCCTTTTTGATTTGGGCAGAAGGTCCTTGTTCTCCTTCCGTCATTTCAGAGTAAGGTAAGATGCTGTCCAAATGGCCTGGACATGATGAGGTAATAGAGCAGTCAAGGCTGTGTGACTATCGGATGTCCCAACACTACGGAAGAATTAAAACACACATATACCACATACATCTCCTCAAGGAGTGGAGAGAAGACTCAATTGAGAATACTACTGTATTCTTCACCAACGTATTTGCTGAAAGGTCTGATAACAACAGTCTAATGCCTTCTGACCTGCCCCAGAACTGAAGAGACAACCTGTTGGATTTGTTTGGGCAATTCCCGAACGTTTTCAGGGCTGAGCTAGGTAGAATTAAGGGAGTATTTTATTATGTCCATAGACCCCCAAGGAAGCTGGTCCATTTAACATTTAAAACCTTACTGGATACCTTACTCCAGAAAGGTCATGGAGGAGGTGGAGAATATGCTGATATTATAGAACTCTTCTCAGAGCCCTTGGTCCTTGCGTTTAGGAAGGTAAACACTGTCTCCCAGTTAGACTGTTGTCCTATGCCATGGATAGATGTTCTAATTTGGAGACACTCTTTTCCTCTCCACAATTGATCTCATGAAGGGATACTGGCAAGTCCCCGTTAATCCAGAGGTGAAGGAGAAAACATCATTCTCCAACCGCAATGGTCTATTTCAGTTCAAGGTGTTGCCTTTTGGACTACACGGGGCACCAACCACCTTCGAAAGGTTGATGGACCAAGTCCTCAGACCTTAGTTTCCTTCTTGGGTTCTTTTATTGACGATATCATCATTCACAGTACGACCTGGAAAGAACATCTACACCATTTATGCTTTGTCCACAGAGCCTGACGAAAAGCTGAGCTCACACAAAATCCAAAGAAATGCCAACCTGCCCAGTCGGCAGTCAAACATCTTGGATTCATTGTTGGCAATCGGCTAGTGCAACCCCAGACTGAAAAGCTAAAAGTTGTCCAAGCAACGGCCATTCCCAAAACAAAAACAAATATCTAACTGCATTTTTAGGTTTTGTGGGGTAATATAGGCATTTCATCCCTAGTTACTCAACCATCACATTGTACCTCACAGATAAACTTACAAATGCATTGCCTCAAAGATAGAGTTGAAGAAAGAACACCAACTGTGTAGAAACCGTGTTCACTACATAGGTGGCAGATGCATAGAAATAGACACATAGGTGGCAGATGCATAGAAATAGACACATAGGTGGACAGATGCATAGAAATAGACACATAGGTGGACAGATGCATAGAAATAGACACATAGGTGGACAGATGCATAGAAATAGACACATAGGTGGCAGATGCATAGAAATAGACACATAGGTGGCAGATGCATAGAAATAGACACATAGGTGGCAGATGCATAGAAATAGACACATAGGTGGACAGATGCATAGAAATAGACACATAGGTGGACAGATGCATAGAAATAGACACATAGGTGGCAGATTTCATCAATGAGTTCATTCTACAAACGGATGCTTCACACGTTGGGTTAGAGGCAGTTCTCTCACAAGATCATGATGGTATGGAACACCCTAGTCATTACAGCAGAAAAGAACTATGCCACTATTGAGTTGGAGGCATTGGCAATACAATCAGTGGTATGATCTATTAAATACTACCTTACCGGCAGAACATTCAAACTGATCACAGATAACTCTACATTAACATGGATGACCCTCCACAAGGATACCAATGCAAGGGTCACATGCTGGTTCTTAGACTTGCAGTCCTTTTGCTTCACAGTGGAACATCGTAAAGGGAAATGTAGACTTCCTTTTCAGTTTCCCAATAGGTCCTAAGAGAACCAGCAACATTAGGGCAAGGGAATGTTAGGAATTTGAGGGTATTATCACCCCTTTCCCGGTGCTAAGCTCCTCTCGTGTGCCTAGGACACAGCAGCCGCTACCTGATCCTGACCCTGGGGACAGATATACGAGGGAGGATCACATGGGGGCATGGACAACATTCGGGAGTGGGTGGTGGTATCTAATGGGACATGGTATCCCCCTTGCCTTTCTGAAAATACATCTCCAATTTTGCATGCCCTAATTGCCTATACTAAAACCTTACCTCTTACACCCATGGTGTATGAAGGATAGTATGAATCTGTCATTAAAATCCAAAGGCCAACACTTAGGCCCTTATTCACAGAGCGTTGTCCAATGGAAGTTTGCCATTATAAAACACATCTGGGAATTAGGCCCTTATAATCCAACTGGAATTGTAAAACTGTGAAAGACACTATTCTCAGTCCTCCATACTCTTCCTCCAAACCTAGGTTGCCTTTAAAAACCATAACACTCACACAGTATTTTTAGAAGGGGACTACTATTCCCACAATCCCCACCACACTGGGACAAGGAAGATGAATGGAGTAATGTCTAGCATGGGTAGCCACAAGCACAGGCAGCGCTCTAGTGTCAGCTCGCACACACCTTTGCCCAGGACACTTAAATTACAGAAGCAAGATAATGATCGAAAATCAGATAGAGCGTGTTGTCCTCTTTGTGCGAGAAGAAGTCTGTGGAGACAACCAGCTTCAAATCTGGAGGCAAGAAGGTTGCTGGAAGCAGGCGATGCAGGGCGGGAACACCAGAAGCAAGCAGAGAGCTCTTGTACATTTATTAGTGACGTTGAACACCACTTTGCTCACCGGGATACTATGCAAAGCAGACAAGCGCAGCGGAAGCCTCCAGAAGCAGGGAACCAGTGGAAGAACAGCCGCAATGCGGAAGGCAGCAGAGAGACCGTCACCGGCAGACTGGAGAAACGACGGCACATATAATATAGAACTGGTGACTCCATGGAGGGACAGAGGGAACACCGGGGCATGTCGTCAACTAAGTGAAATAAATGGTACTTTTGAAACCACAAGGAAAAGGTAAAGGTTTGTAAAATCAAAGCGAGAAAGACAGAAATTAGAGAGAGACCTTAAAGTTTGTCCATCTATGTTATGAGTATATGAAAGAGAGAATGAAAAGCCAACATATAAGAAGCCAAATATTGTAGCCAAGAATGCTACAACACGGAGCCACCAAAGGTGGTAAAGTGAGCAGAAGCTCACACCCAAAAAGCCCTACCAAGAAAACATACCAGGGAACTATATGCTTGCGCTTTCAAGAGAAGCCCTGGCAGTAGAGTATACCTGGAAGTTTCAAGTGCAAGATTACAGAAAGTTCCGGTAGAAGATTAGTCCAGGCAATGGAAGCCTTGGCAGGAGAGAATAGCCATTAGGCTGTGATGGTCTAACAGACTGGAGAACCAAACACCTTGGCAGGAGAGTACATCAGGTATACCAACCAAACATATAAAGAACATAAGCATATGTTGTTGACACAAGGAAACATCAAGAATTGTTATTTATAACACAAGAGAGTGACACGGAACCAGGAACCAACTTTGTGGAAATGATACATCTGTTTGTTTCTTTGGAAGATTTACCAGCCACTCAAGGCCAAATACATTATCCTTTCCACTTTAGAATTCCTTTGTTTAGCAGTGAGGATCAGAATAGTACTTTGGACACAGGCGTTTTTTTTTTGGACATTCTCACACCGGAAGTTCCTTAGTTTTGAGGTTAGGTAGGGAAACTCCACCAGTGCAGGGACTTTGAGGCACTTTCCCAACCCCTTTTTATTTTCTAATAAATGTCTTCAGCCAAAATTATGTCCAACCTGTGTTTGAATATCGTTCATGGCTCATCACATTAGGGACATCATTTAAACAAGAGCTTTCCATTTCAAATAAATATTAATAAGTACAAATATATGGTTGTTCTGAAATGTCAGGCACCTTGAAAAGGTAATATTTTCTTTCCTGGCAATTTGCAAAATCAGACTTTCTGTTAATGGTGTTTTGCAGATTCATCTCGTTATGGCATGGTGAGGTCCCCTTTGTTGACCTGCGCTATTTGTCCCTACTGAAATGTGCATCCTTGTTCTGTAGGGTTTTGAAGAGGCTCTCAACAGACCGACTTGTTTCCGTGTCTAATTTATTATCTTTGCTGGGACTGAAGCTATCCCTGTGGGGTGGCTATTTTTATTGCCTCCATAACCACAAGTGGTTGTTAATCAGTGAATAATGTTTCCCTTATAATTTTATGATTAAATGAGTGTAGCTATGACTCTTCCTCCTTGTAATTAGGAAAAAAGGCATCGTATCATGCAGTTACCACAATCTCTACTGCGGAAAGAGTCCTTAAACGATGGTCCTTATAATGCCTTGTCCACCACCCTCTGGTCGATAATAACAATAACAATAATAATAAAAATAATAATAAGCTGTAGGCAGCGTTTCATATCTTGATGAAGTGTGCACTCGCCCTCTCTCGCTTTCTCTCTCGCATTCTCTCTCGCACTCTTTACTGCTCTCTCTGTCCCTCTCTCCAGCTCATTCTCTCTCTTTCGTGGTCTCGCTCTCTCTGTATTATTGTTCTTTCCCTCTCTCTTGCTCTCTGCTTCTCTTTCTATTTCTCTTTCTCGCTTACCTTTTCTCTCTCATTCTGTGACTCTCTTGCTCTCTCTCCCGGGCTCTTTATCTCTCTCTCTCTGTTATCGTTCTCTCTGTTTGTATTATCTCTTTCTCTCCTTCTGTCTCTCTCTCGTTCTCTCTTTTCTTCTCTCTCTCTTTCCCACTCTCTCTCTTGCTCTATTTATCTCTCTCTTCTCTTTCTCATTATCTCTTTCCTACTCCCTCTCGTCGATTTTTCACTAGCTCTCTGTATCTATCTCTCTCTCTCTCTCTCCTCAGGTTCTTTATCTCTCTCTCTCTCTCCTCTCTCCTCTCTTTCTCTGTCTCTTTCTCTACTTCTCTCACTCACTTCTCTCTCGCTCTTCTCTTTCTCTCTCCACTATCCTCTCTCTCTCTCGCTTCCTCACTCTCGCTCTCTTCTTCTCTGCACTCTCTCTCTCTTCTATCGTCTCTCACTCTCATCTCTCTTCTCTCTGCTATCTCGCCCTCCAATTCCTCATTCTCTCTCTCTCTCCTCTCTCTCTTCTCTCTCTTCTCTCTCTCTCTCCTTCTTCTCTCTGTCTCTTCCTCTCTCTTCTCTTCTCTCTCTCTCTTCTCTCTCTCTTCTCTTTCTCTCTCTCTCCTTCTCTCTCTCTCTCTCTCTCTCTTCCTCTCTCTCTCTCTCTCTCTCTCCTCTCCTCTCTTCTCTCTCTCTCTCTCTCTCTCTTCTCTTTTCTCTCTCTTCTCTCTTTCTCTCTCTCTCTCTCTCTCTCTCTTCTCTCTCTTTCTCTCCTCTCTTCTCTCTCTCTCTCTTCTCTCTCTCTTCTCTCTCTCTTCTCTCTCTCTCTCTCTCTCTCTCTCTCTCTCTTTCTCTCTTTTTCTCTCTCTCTCTTTCTCTCTCTCTTCTCTGTTCTCTCTCTCTCTCTCTCTTCTCTCTCTCTTCCTCTCTCTTTCTCTCTCTTTCTCTCTCTCTCTCTCTCTCTGTCTCTCTTCTCTGTCTTCTTCTCTTTCTCTCCCCCTCTCTCTCTCTCTCTCTCTCTCTCTCTCTCTCTCTCTCTCTCTCTCTCTCTCTCTCTCTCTCTCCTCTCCTCTCTCTTCTCTGCTCTCTCTCTCTTCTCTCTCTCTCTCTCTCTCTCTCTCCTCTCTCTGTCTCTCTCTTCCTCTCTCTCTCTCTTCTCTCTCTCTCTCTCTCTCTCTTCTCTCTCTCTCTCTCTCTCTTTTCTCTCTCTCTCTCTCCTCTCTCTCTCTCTCTTCTTCTCTCTTCTCTCTCTCTCTCTCTCTCTCTCTCTCTTCTTCTTCTCTCCTCCCCTCTCTCTCTCTCTCTCTCTCTCTCTTCTCTCTCTCTCTCTCTCTCTCTCTCTCTCTCTTCTTTTCTCTCTCTCTCTCTCTCTTCTCTCTCTCTCTCTCTCTCTCTCTCTCTCTTCTCTCTCTTTCTCTCTTTTCTCTCTCTCTTCTTCTCTCTCTCTCTCTCTCTCTCTCTCTCTTCTTCTCTTTCTCTCTTCTCTTCTCTTTCTCTTCTTTCTTCCTTTTCTTCTCCTCTCTCTCCTTCTTCTTCTTTCTTCTTCTTTCTCTCTTTTCTCTCTCCTCTCTCTCCTCTCTTCTCTCTCTTCTCTTTCTTTCTTCTCTTTCTCTTCTTCTCTCTCTTTCTTCTTCTCTCTTCTTTCTTCTTCTTCTCTCTTTTCTTCTTCTTCTCT
>CM030325.1:1023517069-1023567194 GCA_002915635.3 Ambystoma mexicanum | reverse complement strand
CACGTGGGACGCATCTGTTTCCACGTAGAAAGTGTATGGAGGATAGGTCCATGGGACCCCCTCCCCGTCATGCCCCACCTGCGTGAGGCTCGTGGCGCATCAGAGGCCCACCATGCACCTGTGCTCAGATGACAGGGTGGATGCTGATCAACACACAGGGCCAATCGATTGTACTGTAATACACCACGGACACCATTTTGAAATCTTGAAGACTCAATTTTAGATAGAAACAACCGAAACCCTGCTGAAACAGTCTGCTTGCAAAAACTGCAGCTTGGCCCCTGCTCACTGCGCACAGGAAGCCATGCACTCCCCCGGCGCCTCCACCCCATGGCAGATCCGCTGGATGCCCATTCTCACGAGCAACCAGACACAAGCAAATATCAGAACAAACACTATATCATTTACCTTCCGCAGTACATCACTGTCCCCGAAGTGACCTGACTTGCGGTTCAAGTTTGGAAAATAACAAGAACCATCCCAATTGAACAGGCCTCGACCCAGCATCTAACCCCTAACATTTAAAATATATGGTGTCAATACCCTCCTTGTATGAACCCCTACCTATGTTCCCCAAATGAAGTGTTAACCACATACCGAAGCCGAACTTTTCACAGAGTGTTGTATAAAATATAATACGGGTGTTGAGGAAGGGATAAAAGTTTATAGTACTGCTAAAGCAAGAATGACCTTAGCCTGTCGTAAACGAAACCATGTGCCTTGCAGACTCAATGAAAGGGCTTGATACAGCCCACCTAGTGCTACCTAACGATTGCTGCTAATGTACAAAGGAAGGCGAAAAAGCATTACTGAGAGAATTTGTGTGTCATCTTATGTGGTATATGTAACACTGCCAGACTCTCATAGTCGCATATGAGGTAGTACATGAATGCATAAACACTAGAAATGTGTAATCATCATAATATTACTAACTTGACTAACCGTCCCCTGGTATTGTGTGCAGCCCAGGCACATAGAAGTGCGTATAACCACAAGGCCATCTCCACCTCCTCCCGCCAAGGCGTGCCAGGGCTTGCTGGTGTGCGGGCAGCACGGCCTCACCTCCCCTCATTCAGTTGGACCCGCTTCAAGTATTCACCTCCCCCATATCCGAGGCCGCCATGGTCGGCCAAATGAAGTATTTACAACCTGGTCAAAACCCCACCGCCTCAAGGGGCCAAAGGTGCACCCTCACTGATCCAGTAGTACTCCAGCTCACCCCAAGGTAATGGGCCTTGGAGAATAGAATAGATATTCAACCCTGGACTAACATATCATAAAGCAATTCCTCACCACATCTAACAGGACAGACCGACAAGGCAGCTCACCTTGTGCCCTCAGACCAGACACATAGGTTTATGACACTAGGTCAACAGGACAAAAATAGTAGTGCACTGATGTATTGGTGAAGCTTCACATTGCATTTGTTTCTCTAGTCTCCTATTACTTCTTAGAGTAACCTATTGTAGGATTTACAGGACAACTGGAATCATCTAAAGGATGAGTGTTCGTGTGTGTGTGGCCACAAGGGCAGAATGTTAGTGCAGCCATCAATCAACGACACTGACTGCGCCTGGCCTGGCAGCTCCATCCCGATGAGCCCAGCTAATCCATCAATCCCACGTTGGCACCACGCGGATGTCCACCAATCCTGTAGTGGCTCATCACTGCCTCAGCTATAGTTAGTGGACGCCACCCAATCCCTGAGACTATGTGCCCCCTATAGAGTGTAGGATTTGTGTCTTGGTTTTGTAATAAATAAGACTGTCTTTGCTATTGTTAGACAGGGCGCTCTCGGAGCTTGCAGAGTCCTTTGCATGCCCTATTTGATTAGATAAAAACCCTTTACATTCACCCGCACTTGGTCTTGGTCTCATTCCCTCCTGGGGTGTGTCCTTTATTGCCTCTCATTGCGGGGAGGGTACTGCCTGTTGGGGAAGCTTTCTTTCAAAAGGCTGCTTCTCAGTTGGATGTTGTAAAATAGGGGCCCTTGTAAAAGCCTTCTTCAATTCCCGAAAAATCTGTTCACCCCTATATATGGTAGGATTGTATATTGACAACCAGGTAATTCCCATAATCTCTCCAAAGGAGGAGCAATTAATTTGAATGTCACAACCTCCTCATGCCCCTGCAAACATATCATCCGCATTGGATGGGTTTGAGTAGTGATGGGGACTGAAGTTAACATTGAGCCATCTACCAATCATACTGGTTCAGTTACCCCTTTCGCTTGTGTGGGCAGCTTTAATTTATCTGCCAACAAAACATCTCTAAAATTACCACTTGCCCCAGCATTGATCATGGCTAAAAGCATCACTTTGGTTGTGGAAAAAGGTGTCACCAGCATGTTCAGATCAGCCAGAAACCTAGACTAACTGGTGATTACAGTTCCCAAAGTCACAATTAGATGTATTATATACCCCTAAAACTACCTGGAAATTACATGAAAATGGCATGAAATTGAAATCAATCCTCAGTCGGATGGCTGTGAAAAATGTCTAAAATGATAATAGTCTTTTAATATTAATTAGGAATGTTTCTTCACCATATGAGGGTTGTGTCATCTCCCACAACCATCTATCTCCCTGGGCTCCCCTGTGACTAGAGTTTTATTTTAATGAATCCCTTTGAAGTCAGTGTGGGCTCTTTTGAAGGGGGTGCAACAAGGGCCCATGCCTTTTTGTCATGTTTTATCCAAGGATTGCCTTCTTTGCAATCCCTTGCTTTAACTGCCTTCAGTGCCAGCCAGTCTGCAGAGTAGGGAAGTTTGACGCCTTCAGCACCATCACATTTTATTGTAGGATTGTTAGCTGGGTTGTGCAGTTTCTGTCCCCAGCCTGAACAGGGGTGCAGGCCGTTTTTGCTTTTAATGTTTAAAAATCTTGTTTTCCATGTCACAGAATTCTTTGATTCTTCCTTCGTGGGGGAATTACATTGCTGATGGTCTATTGATAATGACAGGTAGGCCATTTTCCCATGGTTCTTTAATTTAACATGCACAAAAAGAAAAAGCCAGGCAGTTTTTGTTACAATGTTTAAATTCTTGCCACTCATGTGAAATAAAAGCAAAAGCCAGGCCGTTTCTGTTGCAGAGTTTAAATTCCTGATATTCACGTGACAGGGAAAGCAAAGCCTGGCTGTTTTTGGTTGCAGTGTTTAAATAGCTGCTGTTCATGTTCATATGAAAGGACTTCTGTTCGGGGCCTTTAAATGCACCCCACATGCCCCCACCCCCGTTGCTTGTCCATGACTCTTTGTTGGGGAAGAGCAGGGCAGAGTTGGGTTTCTTAGGTGTAATTTCCCTTCATCAGGGAATGGCACTCCGGTAACCCTGTGTTGGGGCTTTAGCATGGCACCCCGTTTTCTTCCTTCTTTTGGGAGAGGGCATCCAGCCTCCCCTTACAACTTTGGGTTGGAGGGTGTGGCACGGCACCCCCTTTTTTCCTTCCCTTTCAGGTGCCCTGGGTTCTCCTCGGGCTCTGCTCTCCACTTCAGGCTGGAACTTAAGGAGGTTAGTTCTCTAATAGAAGATAAAAAAACAAGTTTCAGTTCTTTTTACAAACATTTTTCCCAGAAGATTTACAAGAATTTACAACAACAATAACCTAGAGTGATCATTGGACATTCTAGTTTCATAAACAATGTATTATTATTATAATTTTTTCATTTGTACAATAACACCAAGTAAATTACTACCTGTTATGTATATAGATATTTTCTTCATCAGGGTTCCATTCCCTTACCTGTACTCTTTGGAGAATTCCTGGGTTCTTCCCTTACTGGGTTCTTTAATCAGCCACCAGTCTTGCTCTCTTAATTTTTAGGGGGATGCTGAATCGCCAGACCAGTCCTGGGATGGGGACCTCTTCTCCAGATTGAACTTCAACTTCATACAGCAGCATTTGAGCTGACCGAAATGCTTTGTCAGGATTGTCAAAGCCCAGGGGGTTACACCCCTTCCCCCATCGGGATGAGACTTGACAATAAATTGAGTCCACATTAATTGCAAATCGATTGAGAATATCACTGCCTAAGTAGAAGGCAGAGGGGACATTTCACACAATAATGCTCTATGCTCTTCTTACCAATGGAAATTCTGAACATGCACCTGCTAAGCAGGAGATGTTTAGAATTGGGAGTTGCCAGACCCATTTCCCATTTGTCAATCAACCTAAATGAGGGAATGGTCTGAACCTTTTGGGAGTTTCCTGAAAAATGCTTCACTGATGAAGCTTCTTACATTATTCCAGCATACTCTGGAGGGGACATACTCCCCCCAGTGACTGAGGAGGAACAGCTGTTCACCCTATTTCTGAGTATGAGCCACGCTTTGAGCTGGTTCTTCATCACCTTTTACTATGGGATCTGGGTTTTCTTCAAATTGAGGATCAGTGTACAATTTCAGGGTATTTCCTTCCTGTGTGGAATGCCACTTAAAACTGGGAGGAAGGTTGATTTTCAAGAATGGAGAAGTGTTCCCATCACTGGTTTGTTCGCCTACAGCAATTGCAGTTATGTTGGGGACATGATTTTTCCTCAAGTGGAACTCAATTTTGTCAGACCATTGCTCAACCATATGGCATGTGCCATTTAAGCTTACATAGTTAGTGCTCTGTTTTTATTTTATTGGCCGGTTAGTCTGTGTCCAGAGGACCTTGTTCACATAGTCTATTAGGGTTGATAACCTCCGAAGGAGGTAATTCCCTTGGAGACAGGGGCTTCCCTCTGGAGTGATGACTATAAACTTTTTTTCTGTTGAAGTTATTTTGTAAAATGCCTTTTTGGACCGGAGGGTGGCTTGGGATCCGGTATCCACCAGTGCTGAAAAGGCACACTGTCCTTACACCCTGAAGGGTGCATAAAACCTACCTTCTTTCCCCTCAAGGGGGCAATAAAATATGCATTTTGGGCCAGTTGGGTGGTTAACTTCTTTATTCTGAACTCCAACACTGAGTGACCATGAGCAATTTTCAGTGTCGGAGTTCGAGAATCTCTGAAGAAAATTTGGCATCCTGCGATTTGGGGAGTTTGTGAATCCCCTGTGTCCCTTGATTCTGTGCTGTCCCACTTTTCCTGGAGACAGTCAAACGAACCAGTTTGGGGGGAGGATCCCTAATTTATTTCTGAGTTCTCTGGGTGACAACTCTGGGGTTCAGGTATAGGTGGTTTTAGGTCAGTCCCCATCCTTACTCAGTCTAAGTTAGGGTCTGTTGGGACCCATTTTTCTTTGGGAGGAATCCCCCCATCCTTGAAAGATTAAACTTTCTTCCCAGAATCCTCCAGTGATTCTTCCCCTACAAACTGGAGGACGCTGACTTCCTCAACACAATGGGTCTTCTATGTCCCTTGGCTTCCTCTAGGGCTTTGCATACCCCTTCCTCCCGAGCCTCCTCCTCTGGAACTTATTGGTTGTTGGGGTTTTCTCCCCATCATTGTTCTGGGGTACCAGATCTGGATTTGAGCTGTTCTGTGCCGCCATGTTCATTTGAGGACTCTGCTGAGCCCTCAACATGCGACTCAGGTCTTCGGTCAAGCTCTGGACCTGGCGCTCCAGTTGTGACACCCTCTCTGGCTGATACTGGGTTCTAGGGTCAAATCTTTGCTGCTCTCGGGAAAGGTAGCTGTCCTTACTCCCAGAGTAGCTTGGGAATAGAGGGTTTCCCGGGTAGCCCTCCATTCTTGGTCTCCCTTTTCCCTGATCTGGTGGTCTAGAATCCTAAAAGCGACGAGAGAGAGAGGGGGAATATTCTGGCGTGCATTTAGTCGCATGCTAAGTCAAGTGCTGTTTGCTGTGGACAATATACTATCTTCCAAGGATCTCCAACGACTGTATTGTTTTATTTGTGGTTGCAGTCCCTCCCCCTAACCAGAAGGCCCATATATTCCAGGGGTGCGCGCATTTACGCGCGCGCATTAAGTCGCATGTAACGTCAAGTGCTGTTTGCTGCAGACCATATACTATCTTCCAAGGATCGCCAAGGACTGTATTTTTAATTTGTGGTACCGACTTTATTCTCAAAATACAAGACTTGGTATTATTATTTAAGGAGCTACACGAAGACTGCAGTACCTAAACATGTTGTTTTATCTGTGTAAACCTATTTTCCTTCTTTGTAGGTTGCGGCCTCTCCCCCTACCCAGAAGGCCGATATATTGCAGGGGTGCGCGCATTTGCGTGGCGCATTAAGTCGCGTGTGCATTCCGTCGCGTGCTAAGTCAAGTGTTGTTTGCTGTCCACTGGCTCGCTGCACAGCACATCCAGAGCACTTTACTCGGAGACATCTTGTCACAGTTCCCCCCTCAGGGCTTGAAAATAGATTTCATTAAGCTGGGCGTGGATGTGTAGTGAACACAGAGTAAGTACTAATTGTTACATCACTCACTGCAAAAGAGGGAAGGTGGCAGAATGTAGGCAGACAGTTGTTGAATGTATAATTTCATACGGAGGTGCTGGTAAACGGGACTAAGCAAGAGATTGTTGTGATTATATCAGACCGCTGTCTACTATCAGAATCTATGCTCGCTGGCCATTACTCTGTTGGCCTCCCACTAGCAGAGCTCAGCGAGGTCAAAGAGGGACGAGGTGTCATGAGTTTCACGGAGAGTGGCTGCATCTACGACTTTGCAGGGAAAACAATTGTAAGTAGCAGACACGGTTACGACTATTGTTTAACATAGTTGAGACATTGATGATATCGTCTGCTATTCCTTTAGGGAATTGCAGGATTATAGTAAACAGCGTAAACTGTGTAAAAACTTGAACATACAGGGAAAATTGTATTTGCGCACAGCTCACGGTTCGGCAGCGTCACTGATAGACTTCCAAGCTGTTTTTCTTTTGGCACTAGGAAGTTAAGCAGTGGCGAAGCTAATTACTAATTACACGTGCTGAATGAGCTAGTGGCAGATTGGGCTGTAGAAAAGACAGTAATTTGGCGTGAAAACTGATTCCTGCATTTTCTTCAGTACTAAGCTGCTTTCATATTCAAGATACACCAGCCTCGTATAATCCATCTGAGTGTAACTATTGCAAGTCAGAGTTTGCTGTTGCTTCTAAACGAACATTCAGGAACATTCTAGAACCCATGGGACTATTGCAGTTAGTAGTAATAACATTTGGGCGGGGACTGAGTTAAACAGTGAATAGTTGAAACTTGCATAAACTCACGTCTGCAATGGTAAATAAGATGGCAGCAGATAGCACTTATCTACATGGTGACAAGCTCGATGGAGTTCTGTCACCATTAGCAACAAAGATGAGCTTGCCTAAGGTACTGCGTCGAGGTAGTCACATTGTTACCCCAAGACTATTTCCAAGCCCACTATAAATGGGAAAACTAAACAAATGACAGAGAACTTCCCGAAAGCTCAGATGTTACAACAACATCTAGATCCAATCGATGAAGAGTCTGCTCTAAAAGAAATAGTGGACGACATAAGCAAAGCTTTAGGCTGTGTAAGTTCAAAACTTCTGGAAGGGGTACTGTCTTCAACCCCACTAATGAATAGGGAGACAAACGAAAGTTTGTCAGAATTAGAGCCCGTCATTGAACATCAAAATATAGAAAACATAGAAATCCCTAGAGTAAATAATATGTCAGCAAAGCAAGAGACAACAAAATAATTTGGATCACGAGTGTGAGATGAGTGATGAAGTAGATGTAGAATATCTGGGTGCATATATGGCTAAGTGTTTCTCGCATAGTTACAACGATATAGAACCCCGTGAACTCTATGCCCTTTCGAGAGAACAATATACCAGATAATCTTTAGAACTGATAGCAATAGCTAACATGATGACTGGGCTAAGTACAGGAAATAGAGAATTGTTTAAAGTGATAGAAGATCCGAGTGAGAACATCTTGTGAGATGTCCTCGATGGTAGCAACTTCAGTATGTCGTCAAATTAAATGTTTGAGGCATTTAAAAACTTGTTGAATTATCTTCTATAGGGTTTCTGGTGCTCGGAGAAGTGCTTCAGGATGGCCAAACCATCGAAACCGGTCGACCTGACCTGTTGTGGCTCCACCACAACATTTTATGATACCCCCAAGACCAACAGGGTTTACTGCATGAAATTGCACTAGAAACCCAGAAAGCATGGGTTTTTCAGCACATCCCTTAGTTAGTGGGACAGTGCGGTTTTAGTATCACTCAATCTACACTTTGGGCAACCATCCATCTGCAAAGAACCTTCGAGTCACCAGGGTGAATAAATCATAAGGAAATCCTGATGCCTCTATTTTGCACTTAGCCCTTTAGGCTTAAGACCACGAGATTTAATCCCCCTCTCGTACTTTTTTACAACAGTGCTGGTTGACCGACCCCAAAACCCGCCTCCTTTTTCTCCCATCATCTGTCAGGCTGTTGGTGACCTAACCACACACACTAGCTAGATTGCCCTCCAGTCAGGCAGTATGTCCATCACCGCCTGTGGTTAGATATCCCACACGACACCTCCACCTACCCCCAGCTCTCCACTGGTGGGGTCCGGGTGTCCCAACAGAGCGCCAGATCAGCTTCCTATCCTGTGTCCAAGTGAGTAGGACTATCTCTTAAGCACCACTATCAGTTGTTCTGTCTTGCCTTGACTGGCAAGCTGACAAACCTTTCCCCCAGCGAACCGTTCCTTGTGTACCGCACCGCCTTGTAGGTAGACCACCTTGAATGATTGTGATCCTCCAGCCCAGCAAAGAAGCTGGAGTATTCTGGGAGAATGTCTACTTGGCAAACTCCATAGAATTCTGGTAATTTGTTATACCAAATGACATCATCATTTGGTCAAACAGCTCCAGATGCGCACAGACTGAGTATTTGGCATTTTTATAGTACAGGGTCATGAAGTTTGGAATGGCTTTTATTTGTCCAATGGGCTCTTTTACCAGAATTCTTTTTTGTTTGGCAGGCTTCTTTTTCTGCTGCACCTGAGTCCATTTGCCCACAGACTCAGAGCTGCTGCTATTTGTGGTCCCATCCCTATCATCTACGTGTTCCCTGATTCTTTGAGACTGGAAGTCTCTCCCAGAATGACGGGGCCTCGTCTCTGCTCCTCTATTGTATTGTAGGCTCTCTGGGTCACTTCCCTTGGATTCCCTCTTTCACACAGGGGAGTATTCATCCGGCTCCTCCCTCCTTCCGGGGTTGGTGGAGAACTCTCCCCTCCTCCCTGAATGGGTGGAGGTTTTCAGGATGCTCTTTTGATGCCTAAACTCAGACTGTTCTGTATCTGCAAAGTGGACTAGATGGCCCCTTTGTAGCTGATGTCTCTGCCAATGTAACTCTCTGATTCTCTCTTCATAGGAGTCCTCCTGGTCATATACATTTGCCAAAATATTTTTGAACATAAGATGTGATGCACGTCCATCATTCTCTGATGGGGGCCGGCCTTCCAGCTCAGTCACGGTAGGCCAACTAAAGTTCAACTGCCTCATGGTTCCTGGTTCTGGTGAACTCATTGCTGTGAATTTAGCAGTGCCTTGCGCTTACAAGGTGTTAAGTTGGCTTGAGGCGCCTACACCAGGATTAGGGGCTGCCCTTCCATTGCCTACGAGTTTGGCGTTCCCCAAGGCCTTATTAAACCCAGCGCACTCCTTCTCTAATCTCTTTGCTTTGATTTCTCTTGTTCAGCCCCTATTTCTTTATAGTATGCAAAGGCCAGCTATCAGGGCTTGACTGGCTTCTATGACCTTACCTTGTGCTGCTACTTGGACCTGGAGTCCCCTGTTCTCCTCATAAAGGGACTCATTCTCTTTCTGTGTGTCCTGTATGGTCTTGGAATACTCAGACCATTTTTGTTGCAGGAGACTAATCTCCTCCCTCTGCTAATTTTTGGTCTGTATTGTCTGCTCTAGATAACATTCTGTCTGTATTATATGTTCCATTAATATTTAAATCTCTAATTCTATGTCAGTCAGTTCCTGAACGCATTACTCTCCTTTCTCCAGGACTGCCTTCAGCGGGCACACTACCTGACACAAGGCATCTTCTTCCTGATACGGTGTGTTATTCTGTTTAGTCAGTTTATGTCGCTGCTGTTCATAGCGCTTACCTTCCGGCGATCCTGGTCAAATTCCTCGTGGGAATGGACCTCTTTAATAATCAACCTGTTATTTTCCCCTTCCAATTGCTTAATCTGATTTTTCAAAACGCCCATGTCATCTAAGCAGATTCTATTGTATGTCACTTGTTGGTTCAATTTTAGTTGACTCTCTTTCAGGGAATAAACCCTTTCTTGTCACCCCTCTTTTACTACAGATAATTGGGACTCCTGCTCTGAATTATTTTGTTGCTGTACTGCCAATTCCTCCTTTAGCTGCTGAATGATTTTTCCTAATTCTAACTGAGAATTTTTTCTCTCTCGCATTTTCTCCTCTACCTGCCTTACCTCCCCTTTTACTTATTTCAATAACTCTGATTGGTTCTGTCCAGAGGCTACACTCTCCATGTACCTTAATTCCCTGATTATCATGTATGCAGCGAGTTGGAAAATGTTAGTTTGCTCGTTTTTGGTGGTCTGAGTCATATAAAAGTTGGTCAGGGCTTGATGTAACAGGACACTGTCCTGTCACACATGCATAGTTGTAGAGATTATCTGATGCATCATTCTAGATTGCCAGGCTTCATGTCCCTGCTCTGCCCATTCCCCTTTAATGAACAATTTGAACAGAAGGTGCTTCCTGGCTATGTTAATTTCCAAGGTGCTCATTGTGAAAGTTGTTCTGCACCTGGTGGGTTGTCTATGCAAGGGCACATTATCCACCCTGCTCCTGTCTAGTTTCTACTTGCAATATTTTATTTTGAGGCACAGCCCTGATACCTAGGGTACAAGTTTTTGGATGGTGCCTTTACAATGCAACCCAGTTTTCTATCCATTAATGTAACAATACCTTCAATGGGTAGTCTCCTGTGCTGCGTTGACATGGGTGAAAACACTTTTCTCCATCACGGTAAGAGCCCCCAAGCTGTCACGATATATTATGCAGCAGCAGCGCGTCAAGGATCTCTCCCCTCGCAATGAATGTGGCACACAAGATAACACTTTTTATTATTACAACCACGTTTTTTTAAGGAGGGCTTCAACCCGTCTCAGAGCCAACCTCCCCCAGCACCCTTTGTCACAGTAGACCAGGAACCAGGCCGGTATGTACCAATGTTGTGGCAACACAAAATGCCTACAATCAACCAAGTTAAGATATACTATTACAGTTAATTCAGTTTTTGTAATGACATAACAGAAAACAAACACTTTACCAGAAGTGATAGCACATACAGTCTAGCACCCACACCCTGCAACCTCACCCCCAAACAACAGTGAAAATTCATTCCTTTGAATCGAAGGCAGTGGCAATGAATAGGAATATAGAGGGACAATCAGATTTGGGGTGAATCCCACCACCACAAGATGGGAAGCCAGCAAATAAAGAGAAACCCCATTTTTGTAGCAACATGGAAGATTGCGATTTTGAGTATTTCTCACAACTGCTAGGGGACAGAATAGAAGAACATGTGTATTTCTGATACTTAGGAGAAAGGCAAGGTGTTATAGAATACTAATCAGCACACCAGGGCAATATAGAAATGAAGTAGGAAAATCAGTTTTTGGGAGAAAGCAAATGCAAAGGGAAATACAGCGGCAAATGGAAATGTGTTTACACTGAGGCTTACAATGACATGCAGATCAGGGAAAGGGTTTAGCTTACAATAGTAAAATCGGCTTTCAGTGACAAGGACAGAGGCACATAACAGGTAGACTTCTAGGCAAAGGGATTGCTCACACTAATGAAACCAGTTGGGGTTTAAACTGATATATGCACATAGGCATTTTTTTGGTAATGCACACAATAAACAGCCAAATTCGGTTTTCAGCTCACAGGGGAATAATTATTGTGGGTCAACACTTTAATGACTATAACAATTAAATAAAGACACGAGGAACAAGATTTTTGGTTCCAAATTTCAACAATTCTGATCCGTGAATTTCAATGAGGGAATTCATTGAATTACTTACAATAATACTAAGGATTTACACAGACAAATACAGGGTTTTCTTAATGGGGATATGCTAGCTTATACAAGCAAACAAGAGATTCTTCTATTGGAGATGTCTCAACTAGACGGGCAATGGGGGTTTTCAATGGGGAAATATTGGATGCACTGCTGCAAAAATGAAGGGTTTATGCAATTTAGGGCTGGGGTTACTGCTACTTACATAGAAAGCCTTTGTTCAATGTTCAGGAAAGCCAGCTGGATCTCAGGAAACTCTGGAAAGAAAGGACAAGGGTCTGGCCACTGTACTCTCAAAGATGGAAAGTTTCAGAAGCCTTCTCTCTGTCCTCCTTTTTCCATCTTCCCTGGTTTTGGTGAGTACTGAGTCCTAGAACCATTGCCCCTTGTAGAGGAGTCAAGTACCCCTACTCCAAATGCCCCGCCTTCATTACCTGAAACCTATGGACCAAAATATGTGACGTATACTGAACAGTTAAATCAGCAAAGAGAACAGTGAGGGCTCAGTGCAGTACCCATAAGAATACCTATACCTAAGAGAATATAGGAAGTAAAGTACCCATTGGGGAAACCATACTTGCATCCAAGACAATACGATGGCCATATGAATGAGATTCCTGATGGAACAAAGAAACTGAATGACCAGGATGAATGGTGACATCATACAAAGTTGAATCGTCACCCAGATAGAAATATAACCAGATCAGAGAGGCAGACGATAATAAAGAACAAAGAAATACCAAGGATAAGTGACATCTTGGGATCAAGATGAAGAAACTTATGCCACAAATGTGATGAAGATATTTAGTTAGTTTAAACGTGTACAGATGCAATGAACGCAAGCAGCAAAGCAATCATGAAGCTAGCCACATGCTTAACTAGATTAGACCGCGGCAAGTATACCTATATACCTCACAGATGCATATGGATTAAGTGAAGAATGAATGTTTCCACTACATCTAAAGCAGTAGTGAACAACGCGAGAAGGCCTCAGTTCAGTGTTGCAGTTACAGAAAGCAATTGAATTAAACAGAATCCATTTCAGCTAAGGAGTTCACTGAACCAAGAAAGCCAAGGCCTTATCAAACTAGGAGTTGGCTAACATTGGATACAATTAACGTGAAAGAACAAAGCTCCTGTTCAAGAAAGTCAAACAAAAACAAAATACGTGAAAGGACTATTGAAGAATAAAACCAAATAGACAAAAAGACTCAATTCATGGTGTCCAGTCACGCGTTGGAAGAAAGCTGGACGAACAAGATGGTCACACCTATGCACGGAAGCCGGATAGTACCCATACTTCTTAAATATTCTTAGAGAACAGTACAGACTCAAGGCCAACTTCAAAAGTCTTAAATCACACTGGACCATTGAGGTGATGATGGATCACATTTTAATTTGAGGGAAGTTGGTATCAAGACAAGTGTATCCACACCTGGTTGTTCAGTCTGTGTGCTACTCACGTAGGTGGAAATAACTGACGGGGGTTAGAAGCCAACCAATTGTAGGGCACCACCCAGTTAGGGGTCCTTTAGTTTGTGTAGCCAATGGGATGTTGTACATTTAGTGACGTTCATAGTGGCCATTTTGAAGGGAGGGCTTAGTTGCCCCACCTGGTGTTAATGATCCTACTACCTCTCTCCGTTACTCCATACAGATATAGTACCTATGCTTTCTTATTCACTTAGACCCAATACCGCTTCCCGATAAGCTTTGGTAGTTTGCCACATAGGATGACATTGGTAATGATGCAGAGCAACACATCAGCTATGACCAATTATGGGTATAAGAACAAAACTTTTTTATGAAGTAGTTAGAGTCAGAGTATCGAGTGATTGCTGATGTTCGTCGTACTCCCTGTTTTAAGGACTTGCATTAAAAGACACAAACTTTGCAAAACTATTTGTGTCCTCTTTATTATTGATTAATGAGTAGAATCTGCATCCCCATCCATCTACTGGGTATTGATACTCATCTTAAAGGGCTGGAAGCCTCCAGTTCACCCTTATATACCGGAAATAACATCACCAATTTTACAATCTAGGGTGAGTACCTTGTAATTATCCTGCTGATAGGATTGGACAGTTATCATCCCTCTATCCACTTCCAGTCAGGATTGGTTATGGGGAGGAGAGCACCATCAATCTTTTCTCCTTTATCACCATCCTTTGTTCTCATTTCAACCTTTTGGCAAAAACTATTTATGTATCATAACTTCACAATTGTACTAGCCATTGCCATATAACACATATATCACGCCTGTGAACCAAGGTTTTTTTTTATTTTTTTATGAGTCCCTTTGAAGTCAGTGTGGGTTCTTTTGAAGTGGGTGCAACAAGGACTCTCACCTTTTTGTCATGCTTTCGCCAAGGATTGCCTTCTTTGAAATCCTTTGCTTTAACTGCCTTCAGTGCCAGCCAGTCTGCAGACTAGGGAACTTTTATTGCAGGGTTGTTAGCTGGGAGATGCGACATCCAGCTGGAGTGGGGCTTTTCATTGTGCAGTTTCTGTCCCCAGCCAGAACAGGTTTTCCTGAAGTAAGTTTCTCTCCAACTGTCACTGAAGTTCTGTGGGTGAAACATCCTAAACATTGGCTGTGGTCACCCTCCCCCATCCCTCCACATCAGTTCTTCTTTCCTGCCATTTTTCTGTGAGCAGTGATATCTTTTTCCATTGTGGCTTTTTAAAGTTGTTTCTATGTGCAAATGCACGTGCACGCCGTTTTTGCTTTTAATGTTTAAAAATCCTGTTTTCCATGTCAAAGGATTCTTTGATTTCTCATTCATGGGTGAATTACATTGCTGCTACTCCATTGATAATGACAGGGGGGACCCCTTTAACCCATGGTACTTTACTTTAACATGATCAAAAATAAAAAGCCAAGCTGTTTTTGTTGCAGTGTTTAAATTCTTGCCACACATGTGAAATAAAAGCAAAAGCCAAGCTGTTTTAGTTGCAGAGTTTAAATTCCTGCCATTCATGTGACAGGGAAAGGAAAAGCCATGCCGTTTTTGGTTGCAATGTTTAAATGGCTGATGTTCTGTTTGGGACATTAAAATGCACGCCACACTCCCTCTGAGCCTCGGTTCTTATATCTGCCTGAAATTAGAGCACCTGGAAACACGAGTGCTAGACGGATCTGAAAAATCCAAAGGTCTTTTGCCATCACGTCCTGTGATTTCACTTGAGGGCGGGGTCAAATTACATCACTTTCTGTGATGTCATCAGTGTGTCAAATAAGAAATTATATCATGCCTCCTATCGCTGCTTATAAGTCGCTTGCGAAGAAATCTGTGTTGCAAGGTCCTGACCTTAAAATCAATGTAAGCCGCCATTTTAGGTTAATCCGCCATTTTAGGTTTGTTTTGTAAAGTCACCCTGTGAGTTAAAATGGACAATGTGATTCCGAAATACAACATGGCTGTCTTGACCTCTGTATGTAGTTAATCTGTAACTTGCCTGCAGGCACCTTGTTGAGGTCATAAACTGAGACCTTATCCTTTGTTGACTTGTGTGTAAAGGATTACTCGTGCAATGAAACTAATCCAAAAGCATATGTTAAGAACAATGTATCAAAATACTGAATGTAGAACACTTGTTTAACTACATTGTATTAATGTTCGAGAAGACTTGCATGGGAAATCCAAGAATACACAGTTGCCGTATAGGCTTGTTGATATATGTATTAAAAGCAAACCAGTTATATGCGGATGTGCGAGACTTGGCATGAACCCTAGATCGGTGATGTATTAGCGGAATATTAACCCGAAGTAGGGCTGGACATCGTGCTCACGAAGAGTATAAAAGACCAATGCATTCTAATGTACAGCGTCTCTCACTGAACACACTGAACCACGTTGGATTTCGTTGTGTTGAACTGAGGGCCGGTAGCTATCTGATTTTGCTCTGTTCTTTGTAACTGGATTCAATATAAAATAAAGTTCTTTGTATGTTCCTTTATAATCCTTGTGTGGGGTGTATTTCCATTTGGTGTATTTAGTCTCGATATTTTTATTTTTTTTTTAACAGTAGGCGCCCGGTTAGGGACTCTCAAGATTGATGCCGGATTGTTGAAGTTTGACGCAGGCTATCGAACCGGGATCGCACGGTGTGACAAAAAGGGGCCACACTGAACGAGACGCGACACCTCAGCAGCGCTGCACGACCTGATCCCTGGACGATTAGCTTGTGGTCCGAGACGGCATCTTGACGAGGGTCCACTTATCGAGGTGGGCAGATTTGCCGAAATCAGCATAAACGAGGTAAGATTAGTTAGGTAAGATTCTTAGAAATCCAATCGGACCTCCTTAGGTTTGTTGAGGTGAGTCGTGACCCGACTCTTAATTCAACCCTGATAATTTGAATTTGGCTCATTGTATCTGCAGACACAATTATTGACCAGGTAACACCAATAATTTGATATGCCTGGGAAATTGTCTACCTGCTTCAGGGCGTTGGTCCGCAGCGATAGACAATCTTTGGAATTTAGCCGTCCCGCACCACAGGAGGGGTCGCCGGCATGTACTATGTTCTGTAAGCATGGCATTGAAAGTATTGTATTTAATGACATTTGGCACAGACAAACCAGACATGTCTCCGAACTTCAGTGGCCAATCAATGGTAGTTTTGAAATCCCTCGTATTAAGTACTTAGAGTCAATTCTATTAAAGAAAAAGGCTAGACCTGCATCATTTGATGTTTTGCAGAATTGGAAAAAAGAAGCGTTGCGGCAACTTAAAAGTAGAGAAAAACATGCGCGCCGTCATAACACAAACGCCGAAAAAGCATTATTGTATGACCAAGATAAACATTCTGAATCAACTAGGAATATGGATAGGGCTTTCTCACTTGGAATTCAGAAAATCTATCCTTCCAAAGACCTCCATGCTTCCGATGAATTCATAGACAAATTGTTAAATGAACGAAGGCCTGGTGCCTCTGCGCCACCTCTGTATGTTCCTCTTCCTGCTGCTTTGCCTCTTCCTCCTACTATTCCTGCTCTACCTGCTGTTGTTCCCGTTGTTCCTGCTCCTCCTAATGTCCCCCTTCCTCCAGCTCCTCCACCTCTTCTTATTGCACCTGTGACAGTACCTCCATTGAATTTGCCTGCTCCCTCTCTTCGAAGTGGTCCTGAGCTGCTTGTAGTCGATCGAGGTGCAGGGTCGAAGGTTTCACTCACAATACTGTACCACCAGAGAAGAAACGTGATTTGATTGCATGGGCTAAGCATTGTATGGAAAGGGATGATCAAGCTAATGTTTTTGCCACACTTTGTAATATGGATCATTTTCCTGAGAAAAATGTTTTTATTAAAGGGTTAGGGATTCATTTATGTGTAAATTAAATAATACAGATCTCCCGCAAGGGTTAAGGTATCTAAATACTTGAGCGTTTTCTAGAGACACTGTGGAGAAAGTAAATGAGCATGTTGAGAGGTTATTTGGATATAGGAATGAGTTAGAAACGTTACAGAATGCGGATGATGAGGGGAAAAGTATGTATGTGCAGAAACAGTTCCTTCCTTGTCGTAAATCGATATCTGAGGAAGCACGAATTTATACGAAGGACGCACTTAGATGGATTTCAGATATGTCGATAAATCCAGTTGAAGTATATGACACATATGGTCAGTATACGCCCAAAATGCAGAGGATAGTGATACAGGTAATGATAGAGTACCTACAGGATGATTGTGTAAAAAGAAAGATTAGTTGTCCCACAGAGTTATTGAATACTTATAAGAGCTTTTTCACTTGACACTTCTTCGACTGCTTTAGCGCTCGACCTGGCTCTGTTGCTTAGTAAGTGTTCGGAGCCACCTACTTCTCAGTTGCCTATGAGAGAGGTTCCTCCGACATTTGTCCCAAAGGTTGAGATTGCGGCTGATGCTGCACGGGGTATAGTCGCTGTGGACATTCCTGCACATTATGTATCACTGTTCGTTCACGTCCCGTTCTCAAGACAGGAAGTGAATACCAGGAATAGGCAATCTATTCCTGATATTAGGAAAAACCCGACAGGATTCTATAAAGAAATAGAGTCCATCTTGCAAACCTCAGTGTTCACCTTAGGCGATATCGATTTGTTATTCCCTGTACTCCTGCCCGTAGATTTGTGGAAACAAGTTAGAACTATAGACGACGTGCCAGGGTTGGGAGATACATGGGTGAATTTCGATGGAGAAAGACCAGCTGGTGAAAGACCGCCTCAGGTGATATTGACTTTGCCTGATAGAATCATTGCAAAACTGAAAACTATCATTTCAGAGAAAATAATTATTTGGGGAAAACTTGCGGCCTGTGTCCAAGGAAAGTCTGAGGGTGCTACCAAATTCTTTAATCGGTTCGAACAGGTATTCTCGAATTTCAGTGGACAAGACCTAGGCACAGAGTCTGGGAAAAGATTGTTTGTGGACACATTTGTGCGTGGATTGCTGCCTGACATCCAATCACAAATGATGTCTTTTGAGAGCACTTGGCAGGCAAAGTCCCAATCAGAAGTACTGCACATGGCTCAGTACTACGAGAACCGTGTCAATAATGAAAAAGATAGAATTGAAAAGCGAAAAGGTGATTTGAAGACTCAAGTGCCATTCCAGCAAATTGTTAGAGGCCCCAAGGGGGTAGTTCTCAGATTAGAGGTCAGTATATCCCGCAAGGGAATGTGCCCTTGGGTCCTGTGAACATTAACCAGTGCGCCTATTGTCATCAAGAGGGTCATAGGAGTGCACAATGCCCCGTCCTTCAACAAAGGTCGAATAACACATTTGGGAATATGGGTAGACGATCCAGAGGTCGCCCGGGTGTAGTGGTCCCTGGTAGAGGTCAGTTCCACAGGATCCTCAGCAACCTTTTTCACAGGATAATCAGACTCCGAGTGTGGATAAGAGGAACACATTTGATCATCCTTCTGCACATATTTAGATGAAGAGCTTCCTTTTGATGACATTGGGCCCTCATTCCGCAGTATGGCGGTAAGGGATAGCGGCCACCGGTAACGAGACCGGTGGCGGTAATCCCTTACCGCCATTACTCCGAGTTCCCTCTGCGCCCTCGCCCTTAACGCCTGCTTTGGCAGTGTTAGGACGAGGGCGCAAAGGGGCCTTTTAGCCAATAACGGTGACCGTAATGAACGGTCACCGTTTATTTGCATCTTCCCCATTCCATTGAGCCCTATGGGGGCTCATTTGGGAATGGGGAAGAGCCTTGGTGAATGGGGAATTACCGCCCCGCCAACCTTGGAATGGGGCGGTGATTCCACCATCCACCAAGGCGCTGCCGGTCCGGGTACTGCGTCAACCAAGGCGTGAATAGCGCCATTGCTTAGCGCCGTACTCGGAATGAGGCCCCTTCTGTTTCATTAGCATTGCCCGAAGCAGCGTTTGGAACCTACACCTTTTCCTGTCAATCAGAAAGGTCCCTACATTGAAATGGTGGTGTAAATAGGAAACATCAGTTTTTTATAGATACTGGAGCACAGAAGTGTTCCATTGATCATTCACGGGTTCCAAGCATTCCACTGTCAGGGCAAACCAATGTTTCTGTAGGGTTTTCTGGCACAACAGTTGTTTGTCCGGTTTCTTTGCCGGTACCCATTTCTTTGGGTCCCTTTATGGACCACTCTCCATTTCTGTTGACTTCGAATTGCAGAGAGAACCTGCTGGGGTTGAATCTGTTGAAGAATTAAATGCAGTGATTTATTGTTCTTCGGATGGAGTGCGCTTGACGATTTCACCACAGCAATTTTCTGCTCTCGCAATTCTTGACTAGACCTTTGCCGCCAGAATTCATGAATGTACCAGAGAGCTTATGGGTCTGTTGACGACAATGATGTTGGTGTTTTACAGATTGAACCTGTTAAGATAGTTTTGAAACACGGAATTGAGCTGCCACGCATTCTCCAGTATAAGATTTCAGTTGAGGGCGAGCAAGCTTTGAAATGCATTGTTTCAGATTTTGTGCATC
Source organism: Ambystoma mexicanum (assembly GCA_002915635.3). Lineage (NCBI taxonomy): Eukaryota > Metazoa > Chordata > Amphibia > Caudata > Ambystomatidae > Ambystoma > Ambystoma mexicanum. The sequence goes on along the minus strand of CM030325.1, from coordinate 1,023,547,227 downwards.
GCGGGGTGATTGAAGAAAATTCAGGAAGTTTGTGTAATAGTCGATTTTTCCTGTGTACAAAAAAGGCGATAATGCAATTCCATTCCGTTTCATAATTGATTTACGTGCCATTAATAAAGTCGTCGCTCCACGATTTCCAATTGTGCCTGATTTGACGACAATCTTAACCATGATTCCAGCTACAGCTACTTACTTTAGTGTTGTGGATCTAAAGAATGCTTTCTTTAGTATTCATATACACAAGGATAGTAGATACATGTTCACGTTCACCTTAGGGGGACGCTCGTTCACATTTACTTGTGCACCTCAAGGGTACACATAGAGTCCCAGTATCTATAGTAGGGCTTTGAAAGAACAGCTTGATACCCTTGAATTGCCCTCTACTTGTCCATAGGTTCAGTATGTTGATGACTTGCTTTTAGCTGCTGACTCTGAGAGAGCCTGTCAGGAGGGCACTGTGTTATTGCTAATACATCTAGCTAAACATGGTCACAAAGCTTTGCTTAAAAAGTTTCAATATTGTTGCCAGGAGGTCGCATATTTAGGCTATCTCCTGTCAAAGGAGGGAAGAAGGTTGACACCTGAAAGAATAAAACATATTTCTGGCATGTCTGTCCCAAATACACAGAAGGAAGTTAGAGCCTTGATAGGTATGGCTTCTTACTGTAGATTGTGGATCCCAAATTTTTCACTAGTGATCAAACCGATGCTGGCTTTGATAAAAAAGGGCATTTCTTTGCCATTGCCGTGGAACGCGGATCACCAGCAATCATTTGACTTGCCTAAGACTGCATTATGCTCTGCACCAGTTTTGGGCACGCCAAACTACGAAAAGGCCTTTGTGTTGTTTGTGCATGAATGTGATGGATGTGTTTTGGCTGTATTAATGCAGGAACATGGAGGGAAGAATAGGCCATGTGGTTACTTTTCTTGCGCCCTTGATCCTGTAGCATGCGCTTTGCCAAGATGTTTGCGAGCTGTAGCTGCTGCTGCTGCGTCTGTAAAACAGAGTGACAGAATGGTCCTAGGCCATGATCTAACCCTGATGGTGCCTCACTCTGTAGATGTTCTACTGAACCGAACCCAAACGCAACACCTCACTTCTACACGGTTGACGAGATATGAATTGATTTTGTTTGCTCCTCACATTCAAATTAAGAGGTGTTGTGTTCTTAATCTGGCTGAACTCCTACCTTTCCCGCAAGGCACTACTTGCGGCGATGAAGAGTCACATGACTGTCTGTATTCTACCGAACAAGAAACAAAGGGTAGAATTGATTTGAAAGACACTCCTTTGGATAATCCGCAATTAGAGCTGTTCTGTGATGGCTCCTACTTCAAACTCCCGGATGGTACAGCCACAGCTGCTTATGCAATCACCACATTAAGCATGGTCGTGGAAACCAAGAGAATCACGCATAACTCTGTGCAGGCCACAGAGATTATAGCATTTACCCAAGCTTGTGAACTTTCCGAAAGGCTTGCAGTAAACATATATACTGATAGTCAGTATGCCTTTGGGGTGGTTCACAACTTTGGGAGACTTTGGTCAGAGAGAGGGTTCCTACTTTCACATGGCACTAAAATCCAACATGGCTCCCTAATAGTACAACTACTCTCAGCGCTTGCGCTCCCTACTCAGTTAGCAGTTATGAAATGTGCAGCAAAAGATTATAGATGACATAGGGAAAGGGAATTCTTTCGCTGATCAGATAGCTAGACAAACTGCTACCAATCCCTTTATGGAGATGTATGTTTCAAGGGAGACTGTAAATGCTTATGCAATGGACGAGGGTGTTGGTCCGTAAGGGATATCCAAGCTGATGCTACGTTAGGAGAATCCAAGAGGTGGGCGGAAGGCTTGGGGAAACTTGATGAAGATGGATGTTGGGTGGACATAGCTGAAGGGAAATGGCTACTCCAGGACACGTACATAATGATGATGATGGTCATCATGGCTCATGGTCCTACGCATGTATGTGCCCAGAAAATGACAAAGATGTTAGAAAAAGTGTGGGCAAATTACAAAATTTCAAAAATTGCCCAGCGCTATGTCCAGGATTGTATGATTTGCCTACAACACAATGTGGGAAAGGGGACAGCAACTCCAAGGGGAAGTTTTGGGCCACCCTCTGTCCCCTTTGAAGTTATCCACTTTGACTTTATTGAAATGGAACGATGTAACAATGCAATATGTGCTGGTGGTCATTTGTGCTTTTAGTAAATGGGTTGAGGCTTTCCCTGTTAAAGATGCTACAGCCATGACTACTGCGAAAACCATGTTAAAGGAGTACTTCCCGCGGTTCAGGCTACCAAGAGTTATCTGGTCGGACAATGGTCCACATTTTGTCGCTGCTGTAATTCTGCAGATTTGTGCGGCATTACAAATCGACAAACGGTTCCATTCGGCCAGACATGCTCAGAGCGCCGGACTAGTAGAAAGACACAATGGTATCATCAAGAACAAGCTCGCTAAAACGTGTGCCAGCACCAAACTAAAATGGCTGAACGCCTTAACGATCGTGTTATTATCCATGCGTACAACCCCTCAAACTAAGACTGGGCTCTCTCGATTTGAGGTGGTAATGCGGAGACCTGCCAATATCTTGGAACCTCCTAAATGCAATTCATTGAGAAATGTTGAAAATGTATTATTTTCAGATTATTGCAGCCAGTTGACTAAAAACCTGTATTTGATTTATCACCAGGTACGAGAAGCTTTACCTGTGTGATACGAGAGCCCGGACCACAGTATATGGCCTGGAAGTTGGGTGCTCATCAAGGCATATGAGCTCTCTTCCTGCCTTGCGCCTCGCTGGCGTGGCCCGTTCCAGGTCCTATTGGTCACCCAAACAGCGTGCGGTCTCTGGAAGAAAGAACTGGATCCACGTGTCCCACGTCAAGAAACTTCCTCACTCGGTGCCACACGTTACAGAAGAAACAAAACCCCTCGCTAATGCAGCAACCAACAATCCCAAAGCACTAAATAGCGCAGAGAGTGTGTCGGAGAATCATTTTGTCTCCACACTCTCCAAAGTTTTGCATCCGGAAACTACTGTTTCAAATTCAGCATCCTCACTTGTCTCTGATACGTTGCTTCCAATGGGAAGTGACGACACATTGTTTCCGGATCAATCAGTACCGGGAAAAGTAAGGTACTGGACATCGTGCTCACGAAGAGTATAAAAGACCAATGCATTCTTATGTACAGCGTCTCTCACTGAACACGCTGAACCACGCTGGAGTTCGTTGTGTTGCACTGAGGGCCGATAGCTATCTGATTTTGCTCTGTTCTTTGTAACTGGATTCAGTATAAAATAAAGTACTTTGTATGTTCCTTTGTAACCCGTGTTCGGTGTATTTCCTTTTGGGGTACTCAGCCTCGATGTTTTGATTTGTTTTCACAAGCGGGTCAAGGATGGTATGATGTCACGTCCGCTACCCCTGGAATTTGGTGAAATGACGTCCCTGAGAGTAGCCATATTTCTACGGCTAATGACCAGGATATTTAAAGTCTAAGTAAAAGTGATTATGTTTCCAAGACAACATACTGATCTTTTTAAGGACAGTTGAGGAGCACAAGGGCACTCTCATCAAACTCCTCCAGATTATGTAGGACAAGGCCCTCGCAGTCAAGAAGGAGAAATGCTGCCTAGTCCATGACCATGTAGATTACTTGGGGAACACCATCACACTAGAAGGGGTGATAACTAAGACAACATTATTGCAAGCAGCAATGAATGCTCAAGCAGTAGGGAACGCAGGGACACCAACCAACGATAGCATGTACTGATTGCTGAATCACCATAGCCAGTTAAGATGCATTACATTGGAACTCTGGTGCATAGCAGGGTGGGATTTTGCTTTTAGCTGTCCTAAGGTGGAGTATGGAAAACGTTTTTGGAGGAACTTGGGGCTACCTAGATTGACAAGGCCCTATACCTGTGAAGTGGTTCAGAAGTCAGTGAGAGTGGGAAAATACTTGATTATGCAAGAAACGAGCAAGCTCTTATCTGTTACAGGTTTTCTTGGACCAAAGGGTTTTGATGTTTCTCTCAATAATGCATCCAAAAGAGTCAGACTGAGTGGTAAATCGTGGATTAAATCCTTTGCATTGGGTGTGCCGTGGTGGTTTTCTGAGGGGGGCGAACTCTGTTTTCGTTGCAGTGAGTTTTAGAAATGACCTCGACACCCTGCCTTGGTTAAGAAAGAGATCTGTTCTTTGTCAGTGGATGGCATTCCCAATGGGGATCCTTAAACAAACCAGTGTATCATGTCCATATTGGTGGATATTGCTATCTTGATTCCTTGATTTCTGGGGTTGGGGGGTTTAGATGATTTGACCTGTGACACACAATGTGCTCCCTTTACCAGACCCCTGATCATCACAGGCTCCAGTCACTAACTCCCTGTCACAGTCTCATATTTCAAAACAAGCCTAAAACAACACGGCCATTGGTTCATTTTCCTATTAATAAAACGAGGGGTCATCGCCATTCACTTAGTGCAGCACTAGCCTCTTCTGGGGGAAATAGACCATCGCTGTACAGGTGGTTGACCAATCAAATTCAATGATGTCACTGCTCAAACAAGCAAGAGAGAAAAGCTCAACCCTCTGCTATCCAGCAACAGAATCAAAGCACACATAGGCATGCAGGGCATTGAGCAAGCAGGGTGCTGCTGCTCTTGATGCTAGTGAGGGATTGGGCATACGTCCCAGTGAGGAGGACCTATGATGTGCACAATGTTAAAATATTGGAAAGTGATGGGATGTAAGGACCAGCAGTCCCTTCTCTATGGCCATATCCTTCTCCACTATTGCTGACACACCTATCCAGTGATCACAGGATCAAAGGGGGAGAGATGCCCACCCCTACATGCTGCAGGTAAGTGTTAGTCGTGTTACACCCATCAGATCCTTCGATTAAAAGATATTGCCTCAGTCCTCCAGATCTAAAGGGATGGTCCACATTGATGGCTTGTCTAATTTGCTTCTAGAGCAACGTGCATGGTCATTTCAATGAAACTCGAAGGTAATTGCTGATTAATGCCCTTTCAGCCTGAGATGTAGTAGACGTAATGCACGTATTCCATTGTTTGTTTGTTCGTTTATTTAATGGAGTTGTATTGAAGGTGCTGAACCATATAGGGAGTCGAACCTTATGACCTGTGGATTGAGCAAAGGTGGACAGAGGACCTTAAAAGGAGGTGGGGAAAAACATGAGACAACCAAAATATAGTCATAACATGGGAAGAGACCACGTGGGGATTGTGGGTGTGGGGATGCATTACGTATATTAACAACCTAAAGGACCCCTTTATAATTAGCACACAATAGAGATGACCTATCCTAAATAGAGCACATTCAACAGGGGAAAATCCCATGCCTGGGAAAGCCTTCTCTTTGCACATGATCAACCCTCTGCAGGCCAGGGCGGTGGGGGGGAAGCAGAACTCTCACTGTGCATTACACACAGACTCAGCCAGCTCCAACCTCACTGGTTGATATCCACACGGAGCAGCAAGCCAATCCAGCGGGCACTTAGGGATGGAAGGGAGGTGAACCTGAGCCAGCGATCCATTCCCATGGCTGCGAATGCCTGTAAGCAGGTGGTTATGTGGAAGGAAGCTGAGCGGAGTGGATTTCCCAATCAAACGGTAAGTGCTGTGTCCCAACACAACAGGCTGAGGTGGCTATAAGCAGGTGGTCATGTGGAAAGGAAGCTGAGCGGAGTGGATTTCCCAATCAAACGGTAAGTGCTGTGTCCCAACACAACAGGCTGAGGTGGCTATAAGCAGGTGGTCATGTGGAAGGAAGCTGAGCGGAGTGGATTTCCCAATCAAACGGTAAGTGCTGTGTCCCAACACAACAGGCTGAGGTGGCTATAAGCAGGTGGTCATGTGGAAGGAAGCTGAGCGGAGTGGATTTCCCAATCAACGGTAAGTGCTGTGTCCCAACACAACAGGCTGAGGTGGCTATAAGCAGGTGGTCATGTGGAAGGAAGCTGAGCGGAGTGGATTTCCCAATCAAACGGTAAGTGCTGTGTCCCAACACAACAGGCTGAGGTGGCTATAAGCAGGTGGTCATGTGAAAGGAAGCTGAGCGGAGTGGATTTCCCAATCCAACGGTAAGTGCTGTGTCCCAACACAACAGGCTGAGGTGGCTATAAGCAGGTGGTTATGTGAAAGGAAGCTGAGCGGAGTGGATTTCCCAATCAAACGGTAAGTGCTGTGTCCCACACAACAGGCTGAGGTGGCTATAAGCAGGTGGTTATGTGAAAGGAAGCTGAGCGGAGTGGATTTCCCAATCAAACGGTAAGTGCTGTGTCCCAACACAACAGGCTGAGGTGGCTATAAGCAGGTGGTTCATGTGGAAGGAAGCTGAGCGAGTGGATTTCCCAATCAAACGGTAAGTGCTGTGTCCCAACACAACAGGCTGAGGTGGCTATAAGCAGGTGGTTATGTGAAAGGAAGCTGAGCGGAGTGGATTTCCCAATCAAACGGTAAGTGTTGTGTCCCAGCACAACAGGCTGAGGTGGGCAGTCCTTCAGAGTATCCACTACCAGATCTGCGAAGGCCAATATTCAGAAGGTACTGTGTGATTATCTCCCTTTGCACCAGAAGCAGGGTGTCTTTTGTTTTTTCCGTAATGGTGCTGACCAATGGAAGCGCAATAAAGTCCCAGTAGTTGGCGCGATTAACAAACTGTTCCTTAGGGGAGGGAGATGAGAATTGTAGTGGTGCCACACGGGAGAGATGTGTTGGAATATTCTTGAACTCTATGATCCAATCACGTTTCACTAACATATGCACAGCACTAAGCATATGACATAACACAGCCAAATACTGTCCTGGGAACATTGGAAAATGTGCACATTCTAACCACAACATTTTCAAATGCTTGGTCTATTGGACTCATCCTATAACACTAATCTATTTTGTGTGCGCCCATTTGTTAGCTCTTATCAACCAGTTCCAATACACTGTTCTGTTTTATCTGTGCTTTCCCAGCTGTGATAAACAGTTTTACTTCTTGCCCGGTGTGTGCACCATTTTGACTATGATTTGTACATGGTGTGATCAGATGACCTCTGTATACATTTTTGGAGGCCCAAGCCAGATTGTTCGTCCTCCCGGTTAGCTTACGGTATCCAAGCCACCCTCCCTGGGGGTGCAGGTCAAGCGACCGCAGACCTGATTAACACACATTAAAGAGGAGGCCCTGCAGACGCTGAGTTCACTAAAGTCTGCTGGATCCGGAGCGCCACCTGCGCTCATACTGGAGCCTCAGTGCACATGGGACTTGAGGGTCTCCACCACTTGAATATAACTGTGCGACAACGTGCTGTATTTGGTAGCATGCCTATGGTGGGGAGGGTTACATTTTGTATGGTGTTTAGGATGCATCCTGATGAAGGGAGGACAATCGGCTGATGTAGTCGTTAGGAATTAGTGCATGTCTGCCAATAGGGGTTGGACACAGATGTGTGCACGCCTGCATTATAGTAGGAATGGTGGTAGTGTGTGGTGAACCCGTTAGATGGAGTTGTGCATAGTACCAGCGTTTGTACCGTTGCATCATTGGGGTGAGAATTGTGTTATTGACTTCTTGTATTTTTTGAAGATATAGAGGGACACGTGTGTGGTAGTTAGTGTAGTTTCTATGCTGTGGACTTGTGGTGGAAGAGTCAGGATCAGAGAGTACTTCATTGAAAATAGCATGCTTTGCATTTAGCAGCATGTATGCAAGTGGCACAGTAAAGGCACACCATCTATTTGTTCTAATATAAGGCACGGTGAACCTGTGGAGAGGGGTGTCAGATATCAACACTGAATGAATACTTGAGCCTGTGGAGAAGGACAGCGTGACAAGTCAAGTGCCTGGTTGGTTCTGTGGAGAGGGCCGGAATGAATATTGAAGCAGGGAGTGAGTGCGTGGGTGATCGGAGACCGGGGGCAGGGTATAGAGAAGGAAAAACAGGATACAGGGACACACAAAAGGGACCGAAACAGCAGAACAATTTCATATTTGGCCCCTGGACCATAGGTGTGCAAATTGCCCAGTCTCATGAGCAATTATTAAGATATAACTTTCAATGGGCCCAGAATAATGCAGGTCAGAGATTCCATGCATGGCCCAGGGAGGGTACTTTTAGCAGCAAAATAATAGAACATACGTTTTCGTATATATTAAAAAAAACAAGGGCTCTAAGCTGAAATGTAGACAGAACATACAGGGACTGTGGAAAATATATGAGGAAAGAAAAGAGGAAAAGATGGAAAAGGAAAGGGGAGATACTGTGGAAGCGAGTGGACCAAGTTTGCCACTCCACCCCAGAGTGTCTACCCATCTTTATGACCCATGGCCGGGTACACTATTCCAAAGCGAGAAATACCAGGAGGGGAAGGAGCCAATAGGGTAAGGGCACAGGACAAAGACACACAAAGGGAGGAGCTACACGCAAGGGGAGAGAGGAAATACCTAGCATATATAGAAAAGAATGCGCAACAACAGGTGGTCATGTTATTCTGTGATGCAGAGAGGTTGATAGAAGAGGAAGTATAAAGGAAAATAAGGGAGATAAGGGGGAAACACTATCAGGAAGAATACAATTCAAATTAAGATAACAAAGGGGAAGAGGAGGAGAAGGAAGAATGGGAAAGAGGGAGTGATGACAATGCAGCATAAGACTAAAGACTCTTAAGGCAAGAGTGGAGCAACAGGGATAGAGACCGAAAATGACATGACAGTAACAGAAGTGGCAGAACTGCTCTACATGCTTCTGCAGCAGGGTAGGGAAGGTGAACATGAGGCTAACTCACGTGACTACACCAGAAGGAGGAATAGGTCCAAAGAAGCAAGTACTGCCATTACTACAGAAAGGCAGAGGGGGTGTGCATTATGTGCCATGGCAGACAATGGACAGGGACAGTCTAATATGCAGCCTGCCTTCCGTTTTTTGCAGGGGCCAGTAAATGGATAAAGGGGCTTGAGAAAAAGATGGTAGTGGGATATTGGTGATTGGGGACATGAAAAGTTTATTTGCAGCCCTAATAGGCGAGCAGGAAGACAAAATATGGAACCAGCCAGGATACAAAGGAGTGAAGTTGAGCATAAATGCTCATTATGGGCTCCCTTTGATAACTGCTGAGCACATGTCTGGGAGGTTCTGAGATGTATGTATCCCACCAGTTATGACTTTGGGACAGTAATAGCTCATACAATCAAAAGCGACATGACCAGCCGATTATATAAAACTGGTACAAGATGTATGGACACAAGACACCCGGAGGTCTTGGGATGAATGTATACCCTTGCTCTATCACATACTGATAAAGGACTGCCGACAGAAGTACAGGCTTCTTTGGACAAAATTGTGGGCATCGAAGCTAAGGCAACATTAGTGCATCATTGCAAACGGAAACTGGAGAGTGAGTGACAGGCAGCAGAACATGCTACCAAAGCGGCGAATAGACTAGGACAGAAGAAACTTGATAAGTATTCAATGGAATGGGCATTGCTGGTACAAGACACTGCCACAGTGACACCCGCCCCACAGGGAAGAATTTCTGCGGGGAACATGCCAAGCATGGGAACTACATGCAGTTGCAATACACACCAAAATGGGGAATGCCACCACCAAGGAATTACATGTATGGGTGATTTTTCCCGATGGGGAGAGGTTACCCACAGCAAGGGAGAGAGGGATATAGAGGATCAAGGTACATGGATTTTGGTCTGTGTTTTTTATGTCAAAACATATGGCACCTGGCGCGCACCTTCCATTTCATCTAGCAGGCAAAGGCACGGACACTTGAGGCAGCCCAGCAACAGGGGTTAGGCACAAAACAACCACAGAAGCAGCAGGTCCAGATTCTTCCAGTGCAAAAACAAGTACAAATCCCACACAGCAGAGTGGGATGCCGACACAGAGGGAAACTGCAGATGGCGGAGTAGCTGTCCAAACTATGACACAACCACCAGCCGTAGCAGTGGAACAGCAGTGGGTCTGGACAGAACTTGTGCCCCACTATACCTGGGTCAGCGTTGAAGGGGAAACCCTTTCCCTTTTCCACCAGTTAACACACAACAATAGGGGGGCCCACAGAAAGCCTGAGTGTGTCCAGTATAGCAGTAACTGACGACCCTGAAGAGGAACCCAGGTGGCAGTGAAAATAGTACCAAGAGAATTCTCCTTTATCATATACACAGGAGCTACCAAATCCTACAACAAGTGGGGGAAATTCCCACTTTCAAACAAAGAAATGGATATGCATGGCTTCGCTGGGGTGGTGGTCACGTTTCCACTTACAAAAGATGTACCACTAATGATAGGGATGCAACATCTTGTGGTCCCCCTACAGTACTCCAAATATACCCCTATAATATACTGGGGAGGAATTTGGTCAGCAACTTAAATTGAACTATCTCATTCTCGAAGAAAGGGATGGTGTGTACCACACCAAGCATATATTACACATCGAAGCCACACTCCTGGCAGCACACACCCAAAGCACACTGCTAGCACAGCTCCTGTACCCAAGCATGTTCCTGTGCGGGGTTGAGATGCTGCTAGGTAGGGGTCCAGAGGATACAGGGAAGGTGTTCCGACTGGCTTCACGAACATATTCGCATCGGTCAGCTCGCCCCCGTGCCGAAGCCCTACCACCACACCTACAAGAACACATCTTCGTCCACTGGCTCGCTCACTTCAGAGACACGTGTTCTGGTAGATCTTGCAACCAGACCTATCGGCTGGAACCTCGTGTATGGGACAGGACAATGGAAGGATGGAATGGCACATTGGGACAGACAATGACAGCATGGAATGGCATATCATGTATCGACCCCACACTAACAATTACAGGAGTAACAGATGAACAATTGTTCTCCGATGAGGAGGAGAAGGAGAGATGGTGGATTATATGTTTATATCTTGTCCAGTCCTAGTAATGGAAAAACTGATACCAATGCAGTTAGAACAGAGAGGGAACAGACACACATAAGAAGATTTCAAGAAAGTACCAGGAATATTATGGACCAAGGGTTCCATGATGTAGGAGTACTATCAATTATATTTAATGTGGTAGAGTTTAAAAATACACTTTACACATATTACATAAATAAGTCTTATTCAAAATCACAATCACATTTCATCAGTTTCTTAAAATATATACTAACAAAACTAAACTTTCTCAGTAGTTATTTTTTATAAAAAACGAATCGTTCAAATGCATTGTTTTAACTAAAGCAGAAAAACCATTATAAGAATGAAGAGAGAGAGCAAGGAGAATTAAATGCTTAGGCAATCCTCAGGATACCTCTGCTAAGCACTCAATAGCAATGACCTAATTTTTTATGCTCAGTTCACAGTCTCGTTATGGGCACATGTATGGGTCAATAGACTGGATAAAGCCTTACAGATCACATTACCATAACTTTAGATTGTCCAGTCAATTTTTGGCTAATACTATAAGCCAAATAACAATCTTTAAGTGATGTTTTTCAGATAATTATGCCCACAAGACCTCCTATGACCAGCCATACATTATACATTGCTATGAGTAGTTTAATATTCATTGGGCCTCATTACAACCTTTGCGGAATGGGTTAACAGGTGCCGCTAATGGAGGCGGACCCGTTAAACCCATTCTGCAAGATTACGAGGTTCCCTCGCGGGACCCTGTTAGGATGCCTCGTAAAACCAGGCGTCCTTACCCGGTCCCGCGGGGGGACCAGGTAGCTAACAACGGGCCAGTCGTAATCGGCCCGTTGTTACCTCCCTGCACCCATTCCCATTGAGCCCTATGGGGGCTCAAATGGGGAAGGTCCAGGCCCGGGTTCCCTGAAGGAGGAATTACCGGGCCCTCCAAACTCGGAATGGACCGGCAATTCCCCATTCAGGGAACCCGGACCCGGTTTAGGTGGTAGCCATGCTTATTAAGGGCATGGCTACAGCCCATGTGTTGATACACTGTAGCCAAAAGTTTGTTTCCATTATTAATTCCTTATTGTGTACCTATCTGCCATAATGTGTAACGTAAGTCTTTAGCATGCATGGGCAACCAGTTAATACGTGATATCCTGTCTCAGTAGTTTGTTTATTTTTACATAGCCGACAGTATCGTTCAGACATATGGCAGCTGATTAGTTATTCCACTAGTTGCCAGAGTTGGAGATGTAGGAGTACTGAAGGAGTTGTGGCAGTAAAGATTAAATGGAGGGGAGGGGGGGGCACTGCTGCCCCGGCCAAAGAAATACCCATTGTCCAGAGAATCACATGAGGAAATGTACTCTACCCTACACACACTATGGCGGCAGACCATCATCCAGCCTTCCACATCACCATGCAAAACAGCAATATAACCAATAAAGAAATCAAAGTTGGGTTGTGGCATTTCATCCAGGATTTAGACCCCTCAGTGGTGTGGTTGAAACAGAGTTTTCCTTGGTTCCGAATCCTGATACAATACTGTGTAACATCCCAACAAAGGCAAAATACTTCAGAGTCATCGACTTGAAGAATGACTTCTTTTCCATCCACTGCACCCAGATTCAAGATACTTGCTTGCATTTACGAATCCCGGGACCTGATTCGAACACACTCAGCTGTCCCAGGGGTACTGTGAGTCACCAAGCATGTTTAACAGGGTGATCCAGATGGATATGAGCTCTGTACACATGCCAAGCACAGTGATCCAGTATCTTGATGATTTGTTGAGATGCAATGAGATAGAGGAAGAGTGTATAGCAGATGCAGTGCATCTTCCAACCTTGCTAGCAGTCAAGGGATACAAGGTGGACACAGCAAAGCTGCAGTATTGTCTGGAAGTGGTTGTGTACCTGGGACATATCCATTGAGGGGCACAGGATAACACCAGAAAGGGTGCAGGCAATGTATTCCACTACAAGCTCATGCACCGTGAAAGAGATGCAAACTTTTCTGGGGCTAGGCAACTATTGCAGGGCATGAGTGTTCAAATACTCCACATACTCAAAACCACTGTTGCAGGGCCTAATAAGAGGCACAAACCGAGAAGAGGGAACTACAATGGACAGCACCAATGAATGAGAGCTTCACAGAACTAAAAGATGTATTGGCTCATGTGGCAGTTCTAGGAACTCCAAACTATGGAGAGAAATGTTATCTGTTCTCACACTGTGATGGCTCTGTGATGACAGCGGTTCTCACACCAAAGAAGCCATGGGGACACAAGATAGTAGCCTATTACAGTGGTACCTCAGATCCTGTAATTCAAGGACACTTCCACTGTGAACAAGCACTTGTGGCTGCAGTGTTTGCCATAGAAAAAGTGGCAACGATTACTATGGGGTGTCACGTAGTACTGTACATGTAGTATGCACTATTTGCCATCCTTGACAAATCCAAGAGCACACTAACCACAAAAAGGGCATTAAGCTACAAGTTAATACTGGATAACCCAGCCATTGAAGTAGTGAGGTGCCGATTGGTCATCCAGCTTCCTTCGTAGCAGCGTCCATAGAGGAAGGGGATTACATACATGATTGCGCACATGGACAGAATGGAAAGGAACATACAGGTACAATAAGAGGAGATAGCGGGCGCAGATATCGTTTACATTGATGGGTCATCGAGTATAGAACAGTGGCAGGACAGGAAGGAGACATACTGGAGCGGTGGTAGTGTGCATTATTAATGGGGAAAATATAATAGCATCCCCACTATTCGGCGCAAGCGGAAGCATTGGTGGCAATGATCAGTGCATCACACATCATTTCTTCTTCTGCCTATGTTACCTCAACAATACATTTGGGATTAGCACACTAGAAAATTAGAGGTTCAGAAGAAGTGACGGGTCCCCTGTGCAACATGAAGATTGTTTAAACATAGGTGACAATCATAAAATGCTCTGCCCACATGGTTAAACCAGACAGAATATTATTGGGGAATGAAATGGCAGACAGTGCATCAAAAGAATTAGCATATTTACCTGAAGGAAGTATTGATTTGATTGATTTATAAAGCGCAAAAGACCAGGCCCAGGGGCAACCGGGCGCATACTCTTAAACATGTTACAAAAAGCAGTAGTTACTGAAGTTACAAAAATATACAGCATATATACATGTACATACTCTTAAACATGTTACAAAAAGCAGTAGTTACAGTGAGTTACAAAAATATACAGCATATATACATGTACCGAAGGGTACCATTAACAGCGTATAATGCAGGGACAGAGCAGAGAGAAAATGTATATTCAGTTCTGTACCCCACATGGAGTCTGGACTGTGTCAAGGTCTCATGAGTCTTGGGAGAGCAGCCATGTTTTAGCATTTTTCTTGAAGGAGTGGAATGAGGGTTCAATTCTGATAGGTGTGGGCAAGGTGTTCCAGAGTTTGGAGGCCAGGACGGGGAAGCTCACCCCACCAGCTTTTTGGAGTTTGCATCTAGGCACGATGAGGCTGTGAGTTTGGGCTGCTCTGGTAGGTCGAGTGGAGGTGTGGCGTGAGAAGCGAGTGGACAGGTAAGGTGGGGCGTTGTTGTTCAGACATTTGTTAGTCAAAGCTAGGGTTTTCAGGGCAATTCTCTGTTTTACCGGGAGCCAGCGTAAGTCCAATCTGACGGAGGAGATATGAGAGCGTCTTGGGATGTTTAAGGCTGCCCTTAAGGCATTATTTTGTACAGTTTGCAATTTATTAAGGTTAGACTGACTGGTCCCTAGGTAGAGAGCACTACAGTAGTCGATTTTGGCCATAACAAGAGTTCTGGCGAGTGTGATACAGTTGGTGGAGTTTAGGAAGGGTCTACAGGCAGTGATAAGTTTGCAGGTATAGGCCGAAACTGACCTAACTGCATTTATTTGTCTGTTCAGAGAAAGCGAGGAGTCAAGATAGACCCCTAGCGTCTTAGTATCTTTGGAGACTTTTAATGTCATTGCCGTCAATAATGAAGGACTCTTAGGTTTGGTCTAGTTTGTTGAGCCGATGATTTGATCCTAAAAGTAAGAGCTCAGTCTTATCATCGTTAAGACAAAGTTTGTGCTGTGCCATCCAGGCCTGGATGACCAAGTAAAACATCGTTAAGGGCTATGGTGTCAGCTGTGTAGTCTCCTGTGATAGGGATGAGTATCTGGGTGTTGTCCGCGTAGTTAGTGTAGGAGACACCCAGATAGTCAAGCACATTGAAGAGGGGCTTGGTGAATACGTTATACAATGTAGGGGATACACACAAGCCTTGAGGAACGCCACAGTGAATGGTGGAGGGATCCGCTGATGCCAGCGGTGAGAAGACCCTCATGGATCTATTTCTCAGGAATGAGTGGATCCAGGCATTGGCAGAGTCGGAGAAGTGGGCTGCGGATTTGAGATGCTGGCAGAGTATTTGGTGGTTGACCAGATCAAAAGCCATGGAGAGATCGAGGAGAAGGAGAAGAGCTAGCTTCCCATTGTCCTTCAGTGACTCCATCTGAGTTTTCAAGTCGATCAGAGCTGACTCCGTGCCATGTTTAAGGTGGAACCCTGATTGTCTTAAGCCCAGGAGATTGTTTAGTTCAAGGTAATCCTGAATCTGCAGGTAGGCTGTGCGGTCCAGGATCTTGAGCAGGAATGGGACCGTAGTGATAGGTCTTGAAAAGTATGCCCAGTAATGAAAGAAAGGACCCCATTCATGGTGGTAGAAAGGGATGTGGGTGGGGAGGAATAAAGAGAGGAGAATTTCAATTCAATACCTATCATTCAAATTGTTGAGCTGGAGGGGGAGGTACCAAAAGAGGAAAAAGGTCTCTGGATACAGTGCGGATGTTCATTGCCACTAACTGATCTGATCTGGAGGCAGAATAGCACTGGGAAGCCTGTAATGCCCAGCAAATTGCTAAGTGTAGCAATAGAGCAGCTGCACTTCCCCACCCATTCATCCAAAGTAAAGTGGCAGAAATGAATGAGGGTGTGTAAAGACAGGAGGGGGGGTCTGTACTTCTGCTCTCTACATGGTAGACGAGAGGCACAGAGAACCCCAGCCAAAATAATCTATTGTTGGTAGCAATGGACGAGTAATCAGGACCTAGCTTCTCAGGAGGTGATGCGGGCTGGTTCTTTAAGTACAGTGTAGTCCCCAATCCACCACAAAGGAATGTCCACACACTGCATTAGTTAAAACACAGTCTTTGTATAATTAAGTTCAAGGTTATGTACACAATCACAATAACTCACTTTGTGCTCAGTGAATTCACAATGGCAAATATATACAGTTCTAAGTGTTACCACAAATATTATTAGATTCCTTTGAAGTGCATCAACTGTACTCTGGTTAAATGTCACACAAATCAATTAATAGAGGTAACCAACAATAGACATAGGAGGAAAGCAGTTGTTTAGAACAATTGGCAGATACTGGCCCTAGACACAGTTCTGTGTGGTGATCCCACCACCTGGGCAAACTGTAAATAAAGATAGCATACAAGCCCAGTCCATATATTGTTCACAAGAGTCTTATTTCCTTCTAAGATAGTTCTACAACCCCAATGTACCTGGAATAGCAGATTTCATCGTCGGGTCGTTGACGGATCCTTCTTGAGCGGCTCCCTTTAAGGCAGGAGCCACGGATTGTCAAGATCCCACAAGGAAAAGGGTTGAACGACTACGGTGAGGTGGCAGCTTCGTTCCTAGCGGTGCTCGTCGACGATGGAGCGTTGGCGTCCTGCAAGGAAGAGGCGTGCGGGGCACCTCTGTGATTATAGTTCAGGACTGCAAAGCGTTTGAAGAACTGTGGCCCAGCAAGGGTGTCGAGTCGTCGGCATCTCTGTGGTCTTTAGGTGGCGGGAAACCCACCAGCGGATGCTCCTTGGAGTGTCAGCAGCCTCTGCTTTTTCCGGCGGGACAAAGTTGTTGACGGTGCATACGAGAGCGTCCTTGGATCAAATATTCCTTAGGCAAAGGGAGAACGGTCGCTCCGGTCAGCGACAGCGGTCATCGACGGTGATTGACAACAGTGTCCGGGTGCTTCTCCTTGTGATTCCGCGGCGGTCCCCGTCTCCGGTCGGCAGCCTGTCGTAGGTCAGTCTACCAGGCAGCGCTGGCAAAGATTAGCAGTGCACAATGGTCCCTCGTAGCTCAGGAGAAGAGGGCGCCTAACCAGGTCCTCTCTGGGTCAGTCCTTGGAGACACAGCAGCTTTCAGATTGATGAAGTAGAGCAGCAGCAAGACTTCTCTTCCAGTAGGGCTTCAAGGTTAATCTTCAGTTTCAACTCCAGTTTCTCTTCAGCTTCTGAACACAAATTCTAGCAGTGAGAGGCCCCCAGATATACTAGTTGATCTCCCATTCATTCTGCTGAGTCACACTCAGGCAACCAATCAGTCAGAAGGGCATTCATGCAGGCAGCCAATCAGGTGCATAGTGCATTCAGGCAATTCACTTCTCTCCAGACACTCATAACGAGTTATGTGTATTGAGACAAGTAGCCAGACATTCAACACTCCAGACTGCATTCATACCAGATACGGGTAGGGCTGTCTCAGTCATTGTGTCAAACACCAGAAACCAGACTACCACAACAAGAAGTGCAATTGGTCACACACTCCATTCTCCCAGGTCCCACTCACAGGGTGTACCCATAACATACAATCACTAGGAAGGCTCCAGCCAGTCTGGCCTGAACTTCACAACAACACCATATATGGAACTTCCACCCACCAGCCAGTCAGGGGAAGGACAAGGTCAGGGCTTCCCAGGACTTTGGGAAAACAAGGTAACAGGCAATAGAAAGCAAGAGGCCACAGGGCTATCTTGTTTGCTATCAGGAATCAACTGATTGCAATGGCAGGGCCTGGGTATCCCAAAATGGAGGATATTCAGAGCACCTGTCAAAGTCAGCATGGAGCTGCCACCAGCCATATCCTGCTCTTTGGCCCACACACAGGTGCCCAAAAACATACACTATGGGCATTGGGTAGTACCCCCACCCATGGGTACCATAAGTGTATCGCATGGGTCTGCACACCAAACCAAAAGAGAGAGCTGCACCACCAGGAGTCCCACATGAATGATTGCACAGACAACATTACAGAACACATGATAAAAAGGAGTAAAGGACAAGGATATGGAAACCCTGTCCCTTCGATGCATTTCCATCATCACAGCGTGGTTGTGCCAAACTTGCATGAGAGAGTGGTAGAGTTTGTAGGGAACTGCATAATACGTCAACAGTTTTTGTCTGGCCATAACTACCTCGGCCAGAAGGGCCCTTCTGGCACTTGCATATCAACTATGTTGACATGCAAGAAAGACTTGCCTCTTATAGGTACATGATAATAATAGTCTGTCCCATTTCATGCTGCCTCAAGGCCGGACCCTGTGAAAAGAACGATGCAAAGAGCACAGCAATATTCTTGGTGAGGGTGGTGTTCCTAAGATGAGGTATATGTGACGAAATAAAGTTTGATAATGGCCAGCACTGACAATTACCTTTTTGAGGAAATTGTGCATCTCATGGGAATATAACACATACCTTGCACAGTGTACCGGCTGCAAGCGAACGGGATTGTCGAGAGGATCAATAGCTTACTAAAAGAATTCCCGGCAAACCTACTCTCTACTCTATGCCAAAACTCTTTGCCTCCATCCCGCTCCTCGCCCTCCATCCGCGTCCGCTACGCAAGCTCCCCCTAGTCCGCCTTGATCAACCTATTTGTCCTCATGCCCCACCAATCTGTACCATTCTTGGCTTCATGAGGGTCTGCATGCCACTGTCCTTTACCCTATTTCTCAATTTTGCGCTATTTTCAATTTTGGATGCTGTTCCTAGCTCAGAGATCCTTGGAGATGAATTTAATGCATATATGACCAAAATAACTAAAGCTCTGCGTTACATCTCCGGCCAGGTTTAGCAACCTACTTTCTAGTCAGTCAACACTGAAAAACAGCAAAGTGCCCATCAGGGGAAGGACATTCCGGAAGGACAGCCTCTTTGTCTGGGTGATCGAGTACTCATCCGCTAAGCAGTTTGAAATTGAAGTAGTCGAGATTCTGCAGCCCCTACGAGGGGGTGTTTGTGACAACAATGGAAGTGAAGATCAAGGAGAGATGGGCATGTATCCATACGTCTGACGTTCACAAAGACAACAGCAGCACAATGGAACCACAAAGCGCTCACCTGATGAAAAGTATATATCAGTTAACTTTGATTTTTATTAACTGCAATCAGATGGTATAAAAGGCCCACCATAGAACAAGATGTTGGGCAAGAGACTTCTAGGGGAAATAGGGGAAAAGGAAATATTGATGTAAATACAATGGGGATTTGAATATTGTGTTTTTTTGCCTTCTGTCTTCTCCTTCTTTCCTTCTGGTTCTTAATTCCTAGGGGTATCATGAGTACACCTGCTCAGGGTAAATGGGAGACATGCGCTAAAAGGAGTATATCGGAAATTGAAGAAGTATACAATACAATTGGGGAAGGTGGAGATTTGGCTTCCGAAAACACTTGGTGTAGGGAAATGAAACAGGTTGGCGAGGAATCACTAATGGTACCTGTTACATGTGCTCCCTCATCCCACACCTTGCAGGGACCTTCATCCCCAATGCGTGGGGTTTCTTCCCCAATGCTATCCCACATTTTAGACTCTTCACCAAGGCGTCTGTTTTCTTCATCCCTCTCCTGCTGCCTGGGGTGCAAAAAGCCACTAATGCTAAATGGATCCAGATTAACTGCTAGCAGCTGCTTAAATAGGCAAATGCAACCGAAAAGATACTAAATGCTGTCTGAGAGGAGCTTCGAGCATTGCATTTAATGGTGGTACAGAACCGCTTCATACTTGATCTTATGACGGCAATGGAAGCAATTGGCAGCACATGTTACACTGCTATACCTGCTATCCCGGATGTAATCAACATTGTTACTTCTTGCCCGGTGTGTGCTCCTTTTTACTACAATTTTGATATGGTGTGATTAGAGCACCCCTGTATACAGAGTAGTAAAAAGGGGGTAAGTAGGATGATGGCAATATGTTTAATTTACATTTCCCAAAATTCCCATAGCATCATTCTGAAATTTGATTGGTTCCTGTATGTCTATGATTGGATGAATCTTGGGGTGTTGTCAGTATGCTGTAAAGATACGTGTGTGCAACCTGCAGATCACAAGATGAAATGCTATTAGATCTGCTCACCCTTCATTGGTGGACAGACTTGGCTAATAATAATGCTCTGTAGTTGGGCCTCTGGAGGCAACTAAAGCTTGTGTGTGAGACTCGTATTTGGCAATTATGATCCTGTGTATGTTGCACCTAAACCTAGAAGGCCTGCAAGTTGTTGTGCTTTGCTCTGGCTGCCAAGGTTCTGACCCATTTGAGTTCTATGGTTACCAAGGAACCAGAGCTGTTTATAAATGTAAACCTTCCATTTGGGAATTTCAAAAAGAGAGCCTTGCTCTGCTCTGTTTTTTTTTACTGAGGCTTAAGAAACATAGTCCTCTTGGGACAGTAGAGGAAGTGATGTTAGCGCCACTGAATTTGTTGCAGTCCCCGGTGGTGCCCCCACACTCACCCCCGCTGGGCCCTTTCCCCCGGTACATCTGGATCCACCAGGACACACCGCAGGATAGCTTGGACAAGGCCTGTCACGAGATCTGGAAGAGGGTTCAGGATCTGCCTGATGGCCTGAGGCCCAAAGCTCGAGAGGAGGTCCCCACGTGCCAGCCTGACCCTGGCATCGCTGTCCTAGGAAACGAAAGTGCGGCGAGAAGCAGCAGCCAGAGTCTCTTCGAGGATGAGTGAGTCACTCTTGAAATTAAGCTAGATTATGGTGGTATCCAGTGATATAATCGCTGGGACAAAAACATCTAGGGTGACTGTATAGTTATTTTAAAGGTACTATCCAAAACTTTCCCCAAATATTCTAGGACTGGAGTTTGGTTGTGTAATTGCACACGTCCTAAAATATGCTGGGAAGTGTTTAGTGTCTTTAAGAAAATATTGATTCACTCTTGATGTTTTTCCAGCGATTATATCGCATATAACCGATTATGGTCATCTTTCACCCTGGGTGGGCTGACTGTTGTCTCAAGAGATCTGTGTCTAAGCTGCAGATCACAAGTCTGAATCACCACATGGCCTTTCATGCTTTCAAAATTGACATAAAGCGGTCCATCAGATAAGGCAATAATATAACTATCAAGAGATTGAAAAAAATCCAAGTAATGACACACACACACACACACGCCACGCACGGCACACGCACACACACCACACTCCACCCCCCCCCCTTGTTTCGCCTATTTCAGAGTTTGGCAGTCCTATTTATTCATAAATGTGGGTAGGGATTTTCAGAAAATTCAACTTCTGCTTTTAGACGTTCTTGAAAGATCCGGGAAAAGATTATCTAAACATTTCATTTTAGCAATAAAACGAGCATACACATGCTGCTTCAGTACAGAGTGAAGCAAACAGGATTAGCCCCAATTGGTGTTATCTACAAATGTGTTTACTAGGACAAGAAACAGATATATAGTTTAGTATGTTTACTGCAGAACATGAAACTTATTCTTAGTTTTAGTAATTTTTATTAAGTTAAGAATTCATACATTCATGAACAATAGCAATTCATTATTTGTAAGATATGTAGTAAGTAACCTTTAACAAAACATTTAAGAGTTAATAATAGAAAACAGTAATGGTCAAAATGTAATAATGTAAGAAAACTTATGAAGTTAACAATGGACTAGATATTCAATCCAAAAACTATTTCATAATGGGGAGACAATTACAAAAACATAAACGAATACACCTAAAATATACTAACCAACAGACAAGAGACAACAGGTTGAGGGGGTAGGTGAAGTATAAACGGTGAAGGTATAGATAAATCAGTTAATTCTTATAATTCAAATACTCTATAAACTTATTCCATTTCTTATTGAATTTGAGTAACACATTATTCATTGATGCAAAGCAGGGTTCCATTCTATGAATGGAACAAAAGTGAATTCCACCATACAATATATGAGAGATTTGTTACATCCAGTTACTAGTTATATTATGAAAGGCAATCATAACAAATACATTGAACAAATTAGAACATTCAGATTGATTGATAATAGGAATATCGAAGGAGCCACACATCAAATTCTTAAGTGATAAGGGAGCAGAAAAGGCAACAATCAATTGTATTTGTCACCAAACCGTGGTCCAAAATAAATAAACTAGATTGCATTCAAATATCATAAATAAGAAGTTATCATTAGGCTCATTACACGATCAGCATTTATTTGAGAAACCTGGAAGATTTTTAGTGATGCATTGTGGAGTGATAAAGGCTCTATGCATAATGAAGAAATATGTTTGGGTGAGATACGACGCTATGAATACAGTCATGTTTACAGTACAAAATGACTTTGTACAGATTTGCACTACACAAATACACTTTGCATAGTTCAATAAATCAGGGTTTGTGGCGGCAGTGCAAAATCACTTTGAACCGTGAAAATAAATCAGTGAAACGGGCCCTACCTAATCTCATCAATGTTCTGCATTGCCATGTACAACCATCTAGGCCTGGGACACCTTAACATGCGCAACAGCAATGTGCACTCGTAGTTGCATAACAACTGCTGAAACTTCTAACGTTTCTCTTCTAACATCACTTGAGAGAAGTATCCTTCGGTCGTGCTACTTTGAGAACATGGCATTTTGCATTCTTCAATAATACTTTTACTTTGTTCAAATTATAAATGAAGGACTGCAAGTACCAGAATTCCTTATGAAGTGAGACTCAAAGGCAAGAGTGGCTGATTTGTTACAAACCTGATATGTAACAACCTGAGGTTGCTACAAACTGCGCCATGCTTTATTCTACTTAGAAGATGTAGAAATAACCACTAGCCCAGGAGAACCTGAGTGATACAGTGATCATCTGCTATGAGACATTGACACAGGCTTGCAATATGCCACTATTAATAATGTGAAAAACAGTTTAAGTGCCATTCAAACGTTGAACACAATTGTGTGCATTTATCAAGCACATGTCATGGTATAGTCAGCATTGCAGTGTTTAAAAGAAGAGGTTTATTTCAATGTATTCTGAGGGAAGCAGACTAGATGGAAAATCCAAGTTGAGCTTTGAAATTGATGTGTCTCAGCTGCAGTGCTAATTACTAATCATAAGCAGAGTATCTCTGGTAACAATTCAACACTGATGGAGGTGTCTGTTGCAGGAGACTGTGTGAAACACACAGTTCTTATTTCCAGTGTTACAGATTCTGCAGAGGGTCTTGGGACACCTTAGGGTGCATCTGACAAGGGCCAGTTCACCATACTTTTGTTAACATGCTGGTAGGACTCCCAGCACCCCCCAAACACATGGCTGTACTGGCCCTGAAAGTGGGACGGTGGTGTGTGTTATTGTTATTGTTATTGTTATTTTGCATTTGTATAGCGCCTTATATACCATTGGTATGGTCTGAAGGCGCTGGTAGGTTGAACGCCCTTGGGAACCGAAGTTCGGGTCAGTGGAAAGATTAGAGAGAGTCCAAAGGTGCGTGTGCGCACCGGTATGTGTGCAGCTGGTGCAGAATTCATGTGGTAGCTGCTTCTTAGCGGTAGGTGTGGTGGTTGAGAGATCAGGGATATGTGTTCGGTCTGGCTGGAATTATCCAGACCGAGTGTGGCGGCGTTAGGCCTGAGGAGATACGCCTGGCTGGGGTGTGAGACCAGCCATGTTTACTTAGAGTGATGGGGGTGAGCGGCAGATGTTGATATGAGAACAGTTATACCGAATGGTGTCATAGTATCTCTGTGTTCTAGTTGAATGGTGGTGTAAGGAGAGAGTAAGCGTGGGGTGCGATATGCAGTATGCTCTTTCAAAGATTCTTTGCATTCCAAAACAAAATAAGCACGTCGCGCAGTTCTGAGCGGTCAGGTCCGTTCTATCTTCACATCCGCTCTATGCACTATTCACCCATAACTCATTTCATACATTCGTTCGCTCTCCACACACTCAGCTGCGCTCTCCACACACTCAGCTGCGCTCTCCACACACTCAGCTGCGCTCTCCACACACTCAGCTGCGCTCTCCACACGTTCAGCCCCGCTCTCCACACTCTCAGCCCCGCTCTCCACTCTCAGCCGCTCTCCACTCTCAGCCGCTCTCCACTCTCAGCCGCTCTCCACTCTCAGCCGCTCTCCACACTCAGCCGCTCTCCACACTCAGCCGCCTCCACATTCGCCGCTCCCACGCTCCTTCGCTCTCCACGCTCCTTCGCTCTCCACGCTCCTTCGCTCTCCACGCTCCTCTCGCTCTCCACGGTCCTCCGCTCTGCACGGTCCTCTGTTCTGGACGCTCTTCAGCTCTCCACGCTCCTCCCCTCTCTTCAGCTCTCCACGCTCCTCCCTCTCTGCACTCAACCTCTCTCTACACTCAACCTCTCTCTACACTCATTGTGCTCTCCACATTCATCTGTCTTCCACAATTCATTTGCTCTTCATATTCGTCCGCTCATTACTCTCAGCTAACCTCCACACTCATCCGCGCTCCACACTCGTCCGCCGGCAGCGCTCCTCCTCCCCGCTCATCTACACTCATCTATATTCATTCGGTCTCCTATTCAGCTCTCTCATCCTCCGCACTCATCCGCCCTCCTCATTCATCTGTTCTCGACACTCACCGCTCTCGACACTCACCCCCTCTCGACACTCACCCGCTCTCGACACTCATCCGCCCTCGACACTCACCGCTCTCGACACTCACGCCGCTCTCGACACTCATCCGCTCTCGACACTTATCTGCCCGCGACATTCATCCGCTCTCATACTCATCCGCTCTCCATACGCATCTGCTCTCTACATTCTTCCGCTTTCTGCACTCATCCGCTTTCTACACTCATCCGCTCTCCACACTCATCCGTTCCCCCCACTCAGTCGCTCCCCCACTTAGTCGCTCTCCCCACCGTTCTGCACACTCAACCGCTCCCCCCATTCAGTCGCTCCCCCCATTCAGTCGCTCTCATGCTTCTCTGCTCTCCACGCGCCTCCGCTATCTACGCTCCTTCACTCTGCGCGTTCCTCCGCTCTGCACGCTCTTCCGTTCTCCACGTGCCTCCGCTCTCTGCACATAGCCGCTCTCCACACTCGACTGTTCTCTACACTCGACGGCTCTCCACACTCTTCCGTCCTCCACATTGATTTGCTCTTCAAATTCATCCGCTCTCCACACTCATCCCCAATAGTATTCATCCTCCTACACTCATCTACAACTCATCTATACTTATCCACACTCATCCTTACTCATTCGCTCTCCCCACTCATCTGCTCACGTCTCCACATCATCCGCTCTCCACAGTCAGCCGCTCTCCACGCTTGTCGGGTCTCCACGCTCATCCGCTCTCCACGCTCCTCCGCTCTCTACACTCAACCGCTCTGTACATTCATGAGCTCTCCAACATTCATCCGTCTTCCACATTCATTTGCTCTTCATCTTCGTCCGCTCTTTACACTCAACGACCTACACACTCAGCTGCCCCACACTCACCGCCGACAGCATTCATCCTCCACACTCATCTATACTCATCACAGTCATTCGTACTCCCCACTCGTCCAATCACGCCCTCCACACTCTTCTGCTCTCCACGCTCGTCCGGTCTCAACGTTCATCCGCTCTCTGCACTTTCTACATTCCCAGTGATTTATTCCTATTGTCCACTTCGCTGTTTTCGATCTCCATTGCTCGTTTTAGTTCTGTTTGTCATTGTAGGTTACAGTCTGGTTAGTTTAGCTGTATTTTATTATTTATTTATTTATTTATTTATTTAGTGGTTTGCTGGGTCGGTGTTATTGTGATGATTGGTGTTGCTGGTTTGGAACCGGTTGGTTTTAGGGAAAGAGCAGGTTTTTAGTAGTTTGCGGAATGCCGTTAAGTCCTTAGTTAGGCGGATGTGGGAGGGAGCGAGTTCCATAGGGTTGGGGCCAAGGCTGAGAATGATGCTCCGCCTAACCTGACTGAGTTTGTCTTGGGAATTACTAGGAGCCGGCTGAGCTTGATCTAAGGGTGCGAGTGGGGTGATAAGGTATTAATTTTCTTGAAGATATTGCGGTCCAGTTTTATGTAGTGCTCGATGGTGAGGCATAAGGTTTTGAAGGCCACTCTACGGGCTACTGGAAGCCAGTGCAGTGTCTTGAGGGCTGGGGATACGTGGTCTCTTGGACCGAGCGCGAGTAGCACTTTGGCCGCCGCGTTTTGTGCTCTTTGGAGTTTATTCAGTTGGTAGGCATGAATTCCGAGGTATAGGGGGTTTCCGTAGTCCAGTCTTGATATGACGATTGATTGGACCGCGGAAACTCTGTTTGGAAATGAGAGATATGGAAAGATGCGCCTGAGGTTTTTGAGGTGGTAGTGGCAGGACTTTGAGACATTATTGACTTGGCGCGAGAGTGTTAGGTCGGAGTCAAGGGTGCATCCAAGATTTTTCACTGTGTTGGAGGGTGTCGGTGAGTTGCCCATGGCGGGTGGCCAGGTAGTGGGTGCGTAGAAGATCAGAGTTGCCGCAAACCATGATTTCTGTTTTGGATGGGTTTAACAAGAGGTGGCTTTGGGTCATCCAGCGTTCTATGTTCAGGAGGCAGGATGCAATATCGGTCGGGAGTTGGTTTTGCGTTCAGGATTTTAGAATTAGTTGAGTGTCGTCGGCGTAATTGTAACACAGGATGTTGTGTGAACAAATTATTGGTGGGAGGGTGATCAGGTAGAGATTGAACAGGAGGGCGGATAGACATGCTCCTTGTGGGACTCCTGTGTCGACTGGTTGGGCTTGGGAGGTAAAGTGGAGAGTGTTTGTTATTTGGTGCCTGTCTTTGAGGAACGAAGCTATCCATTTAAGGGCGGTTCCACGTATCCCTAGGGAGTGGAGGCGGTCCAGGAGGATTTGCGTGATTGATCGTGTCAAAGGCGGCCGATAGGTCGAGAAGGATTAGTGCGGCGCATCCCGCGGAGTCGGCTGTCATTTTAAGGTCATCCCAGATCGAGGTTAGGGTGGTTTCAGTTCCATGACGGGTTCTGAATCCTGATTGGGCGGGGTCCAGGAGATTGTTGGCTTCAACAAAGGCATTTAGTTGGGAGTAGCGGTTCGGTCAATGAGTTTGGCAAGGAACTGGTGTTTGAGATGGGGCGGTAGTTTGGGCTCGAGAGGTCGAGCGAAGGTTTTTAATTAGAGGTTTGACGTGCACCAATTTGAATGCGTCTGGAAAGATACCGGCGGAAAGGGAGGCATTTATGATAGATCTTGCGTGTTCTCCTGCGCAGGTGGAGGTAAAGATTTCTTTTAGGTTGTGGCAGGGCAGGGGTCCAATGGTGATCCAGATGGTTTGCGGGCGGATAGGAGTTTGAGAAATTGTTCTGGTGATATTGGACTGAAGGAATCGAACGTTGGTTGCGTGGAGGTCGCAGCTGATGGGCTGGCCGGTACAGGCGGAGGATTGCCAGGTGGCTGTAAGAGAGCCAGTTTGGTGGTTAGAGTATTTGTCCTTTCGATAGCCGTGGAGTAAAAGTGGAGGGAGAGAGAGTCACACAGTGATTGTGACGCGGTCGGGATGGTTGTGTTACAAGCCGGATTGGTGAATTCGGAGATAATTTTGTGAAGTTCTTTGCTTTGGTTTTTGCAGTTTAGGATTCGGGAGTTGTAGTGGGCCTTTTTTGCTTTCCGGATTTCGGCTTTGTACCGATACAGGTGTCGGGCTAAGGAGGTCTTGCTCTCATGGGTTTTCTCTTTCTGCCATTTGCGTTCTAGGTATTTGTATTGTCGTTTAGTGGTCTTCAGCTCAGGGGTGAACCATCTGGGGAAAGGGCCACGGCGGGTTGATGGTTTGCACAAGGGGGTGAGCCGCATCAGAGATGCGCTGAGCCATGAATCAAAGGCCTCAGGGGTTAGTTGGTTGTTGAGATAGGTAGGTGGAGGAGACTGGAGGAGTGCCTCGGCTAGGTCTGGGATGATTATTAGTTTCTTCCAGCATTTGCGTATGTTTGGAGGTTCAGATGCGAGTACGGGAAGGGGTTCGGGTGAGTGGATGGCGAACGAGAGAATGAAGTGATCAGACCAGATGACAGGGGTGGGCGGCATTAGATGGGTCAGGGAGTTGGAGCTAAAGATGGCATCAAGGGTGTGTCCTTTATAGTGAGTCGGGCCGTTTGTGTGGGGTTGGAGATTAATTGCATCTAAACCGTCAATCAGGGAGTATCTCATAGGGTTGGTGGGGATGTCGAGCCATTTGTTGAAGTCTCCAAGAAGGATGAGGTTGGGATGGTTTAGTTGGAGGGTGGCAATAGAATCGCAAAGGTTGTTTGCGAAGTGTCTATCGTAGCCAGGGGGCCTGTAGATTATTAGGAAGGTGTGTGAGAGCGACGGGGAGAGGGATAGTTTAACGAAGGAGAGATTCGCAGGATGGAATGGAGGGTTGCTTGTCGATGATTGAGGCGCGGAAGAGAGATTTGAAGACGAATGCTATCCCCCTCCCCTGGACGGACGGTTCAGTGGGATGAGGAGTAGTCAGGCGGGAAGGCTTCATTAGCGATTGGGCCGAAGTCGTCAGAGAACCAGGTTTCAGTAATGAAAACTAGGTCTGGTTTGATTGAGGCGAGGAGAGAGATCAAAGATGCAATGTCTGTTTTTTGCCACAGATCGGGCGTTAAATAGGATGCAGTTCACATCGGCAGTCAAGGATGGTCTTGGTGCTGGAGCGGGATGGGGCGGTGGAGAAGAGGGTGGACGGAGGGGGTAGTTATTATTATTATTATTAGGGTGGGTGATGATAGATGGGAATAGTGGGCGAGCAGAGAGATTGGCCGGCTTCGGGTGGGGTTGGGAGGCTGCGTGTGATAGGATGATCGGTTTGGGTTGGGGGATTTGAAGGAGGGGTGTTGGCGGTTAGGGGTTTCAGTTGCAGGTGATGTGAAATCGAGGGAGAGGGTTTCAGGCAGGGAGAAGCCATGGGGAAGGAGGAGGAGATTGCGGATAGAGGTGATGGGTCGAGACAAGGGAGGTGAGGCGTGCTGAGAGATTGAAGGGGACAAGGAACGTTTCCTCTTTAGCTTCTTTGTTGCGACTGGTGTGTGGGAGAGAGTAGGGGGGTCGGAGGGGGAGAGGGATGCAGCTTCAGTTCTTGCTAGGGCTAGGCGTGCAGTTTTTAGGGAGGGGAAAGGGTGTGGTCGGGGGGCAGGGTGGCAGGGGTATGAGGGGAGGGTGGGAGAATACAGGGTGGGGTGTGCCAGGAATTATAGTGAGGGGAGCGGGTATGGGTAATGCTGGTGGGTCGGGGTGGGGGTCAGGGGATGAGTGGTCTTGGGGTGAGTGGCTCGCCATCGTGCCCCCTGGCTTGGTGTTTGGAGAGGGTAAAGGCAGGGGGTGCGAAGGAGGTTGGAGAGATTTGGGAGGGGGGGGCGGCAGGGAAGACAGATCGGAGAGTGGGGGTGGTCCACGGGGTTCGTTTCTGGCTGACTCTTGAGGAGTGGGTGCACTCATGATTGGTATTAGATTATTAGTGACAGTTTTGGATTCTATTACACAGATATACTGTTAGTTATACTGTTGGGATTGAATAGGGCACGGTAGTGGTGGACTTCTTTCAATTCACCTTTATACAAGGAGGGTATTAGGCATGGATCTAAATCAACTTTGTAGATAGATTATTAGTCACCGTTTTAGATTCTACATTACATAGCTATGCTGTTAGTTATTTCTAAATCAGAG
Source organism: Ambystoma mexicanum (assembly GCA_002915635.3). Lineage (NCBI taxonomy): Eukaryota > Metazoa > Chordata > Amphibia > Caudata > Ambystomatidae > Ambystoma > Ambystoma mexicanum. Next base: position 1,023,517,521 of record CM030325.1, on the reverse strand, counting down.
TTTCACAGGGAGGTTGTTGGGCACAGATTTAGATTCTATATTACACAACTATGTTTTTAGTTATACTAATAGGATTGAATAGAGCACGGTGGTGGTGGACTTCTTTCAATTCATCTTTATGCAGGGAGGGTATTAGGCATGGATATAAATCAACTTTGTAGATTAGTCACCGATTTAGATTCTACATTACACAGCTATACCGTTGGTTATTTCTGAATCTGAGTTTCACAGACAGGTTGTTGAGCACACTTCTAAATTCAACTATCACCGATAGTCAGTTGGGTTCACTTATAGATGAATAGACAGGCTATTGGGCACACTTCTAAATGTAACTTTCGGGTGGGTAACTTTCTAAATTCAACTTTCACAGAGAGGTAAGTTGGGCATACTTCTAAATGAGTTTCTAATTCAGCTTTTCACAGAGAGGCTGTTGGGCACACTTCTAAATTCAA
>CM030325.1:1023360539-1023517049 GCA_002915635.3 Ambystoma mexicanum | reverse complement strand
TTGGGTCTGCTCACATTTACCGCAACAGGGATAAGGGCTAGGTTGGTATATTCATCCTTTACCTTTGACAACTGCTTGTTATGCTTCTCTTAGAGCACTGTTCTTTGGCCGTTGGAACGATAGCATCTCAGGGAACTTTGATGGCACTAATTTGAATAGTTTTGAGAAACGTGTTTTGACTCCCTGGGATGCTCGCTTTTCGCAAATAGGAGTAAACTAACGTTGCTTCTATTAGGCCTTCTGATAGACTGTCTCGTCCTTTCCAATCTTTGATTTCCTTTAAGATGGCTCCAATAGGCAATAAGGATGCCATGCCTCCTTCTTACACTGTTAACCATAGCCCCGATTCAGTTTCTTTTTGCATACAGAGGAATGGTACTCAGTCAATGGGAGATTTTATAGGTTGTGCCAACGTTGCAAATTTGACTGGGGAAAACAGACCTTTGTATGTAGGCGAACCTGTCTACTTTGTCTGCGGTAATGTAGCATTTCCCATGGTTGCCAGGGATTGGCAGGGAACCTGTTATTTAGGGATCCTGTTACCTGGGGTGTTTATAGCTAGTACAAAGAAGTTTCAAAGGCTCGTCCACGGCGGGACGAGAATGGTGACACTCCAGCACAAATCTTGGGAGATATAGCAAAATCAGTTTGTGCCATTTTGGGGCAGATAGCGAATTCCGAAGATATCAGAAGACTAGCGAGAGTACTGGAGAGAACCATCAACCGGACCACGGACATACTCTATAATATGACATTAGAACAAAAGCGATAAGATTAGTAGCACTTCAGAACCGGATGGCATTAGATGTCATTCTGGCTGAACGTGGTGGAGTGTGTAAATTAGTGGGGTCCGCTTGCTGTGTTTTCGTGCCAGATTCCTCCCCAACTATCTTCAAGGCAATACAGAATCTGCACGTCCTTAGTTCAGAAGTGCATGTTCCCGAGGGAAACTGGGATCTTAGCGCTTGGTTCTGGACTTCTTGCGATCTTGGGTTGGAAGGTGCTTTCGGTCTTGCTGATCATTTTGGGAATTCTGTTTTTCTTTGTTGCTGTATTCAGTGTCTACCTAGTATATGTTCGATGCTAGGGGATGTTGCGCACAAGCGATAGGTACGATAGGACATAAAGTGTATGCCCCAGATAAGTTGAAAGAAATTTTAGCAGAATATCTAATGGCAATAGATATTTCTGACAGTGATTCAGGGTGCATGGACGATGATGCATGGAGTTATTTGCAAGGAGATCAAAGTAGTTTTAGCACTTGGCATAGGCCAAAGGAGGGTTTGTCAAAGAGAAATTATATCGTGCCTCCTATTGCAATAATATATGTATATTGGCCTACGCCAAGCTGCTCTAAAGTCGCTTGCGAAGAATCCGTGTTGCAAGGTCCTGACCTTAAAATCAATGTAAGCCGCCATTTTAGGTCAATCCGCCATTTTAGGTTCGCTTTGTAAAGTCACCCTGTGAGTTAAAATGGTGGACGATGTCATTCCGAAATACAACATGGCTGTCTTGACTCTGTGTATGTAGCTAATATGTAACTTGCCTGCAGGCCACTTGTTGAGGTCGTGAACTGAGACCTTGTCCTTCGTTGACCTGTGTGTAAAGGATTACTCGTGCAATGAAACTAATCCGCGAGCATATGTTAAGAACAATGTATTCAAATACTGAACGTAGAACACTTGTTTAACTACATTGTATTAATGTTTGAGAAGACCTGCATGGGAAATCCCAGAATACACAGTTGCCGTATAGGCTTGTTGATATATGTATTAAAAGCAAACCAGTTATATGTGGATGTGCGAGACTTGGCATGAACCCTAGATCGGTGATGTATTAGTGGAATATTAACCCGAAGTAGGCTGGACATCGTGCTCACAAAGAGTATAAAAGACCAATGCATTCTAATGTACAGCGTCTCTCACTGAACACACTGAACCACGCTGGAGTTCGTTGTGTTTTACTGAGGGCGATAGCTATCTGATTTTGCTCTGTTCTTCGTAACTGATTCAGTATAAAATAAAGTACTTTGTATGTTCCTTTGTAACCGTGTTCGGTGTATTTCCTTTTGGGGTACTCAGCCTCGATATTTTGATTTTGTTTTCACAGTTGGCGCCCGAATAGGGACCCTCAAGATTGATGCCGATTGTTGAAGGTTGACGCAGGCTATCGGACCGGGATCGGACGGTGTGACAAAAAGGGGCCCCACTGAACGAGACGCGACACCTCAGCAGCGCTGCACGACCCGATCCCTGGACGATTAGCTTGTGGTCCGAGACGGCATCTTGACGAGGGTCCACTTATCGAGGCGGGCAGATTTGCCGAAATCACCATACACGAGGTAAGATTAGTTAGGTAAGATTCTTTGAAATCCGATCGGACCTCCTTAGGTTTGTTCAGGTGAGTCGTGACCCGACTCTTAATTCAACCCTGATAATTTGAATTTGGCGCATTGTATCTGCAGACACAATTATTGACCAGGTAACACCAATAATTTGATATGCCTGGGAAATTGTCTACCTGCTTCAGGGCGTTGTTCCGCAGCGATAGACAATCTTTGGAATTTAGCCGTCCCGCACCACAGGAGGGGTCGCCGGCATGTACTATGTACTGTAAGCATGGCATTGGAAGTATAGTATTTAATGACATTTGGCACAGACAAACCAGACATGCCTCCGAACTTCAGTGGCCAATCAATGGTAGTTTTGAAATCCTCGTATTGAGTATTTAGAGTCAATTCTATTAAAGAAAAAGGCTAGACCTGCAGCATTTGATGTTTTGCAGAATTGGAAAAAAGAAGCGTTGCAACAACTTAAAAGTAGAGAAAACATGCGCGCCGTCATAAGAACGAACGCCGAAAAAGCATTATTGTATGACCAAGATAAACATTCTGAATCGACTAGGAATATGGATAGGGCTTTCTCACTTGGAATTCAGAAAATCTATCCTTCCAAAGACCTCCATGCTTCCGATGAATTCATAGACAAATTGTTAAATGAACGAAGGCCTGGTGCCTCTGCGCCACCTCCGTATGTTCCTCTTCCTGCTGCTTTGCCTCTTCCTCCTGTTATTCCTGCTCTACTGCTGTTGTTCCCGTTGTTCTTGCTCCTCCTAATGTTCCCCTTCCTCCAGCTCCTCCACCTCTTCTTATCGCACCAGTTACAGTACCTCCATTGAATTTGCCTGCTCCTCTCTTCCAAGTGGTCCTGAGCCGCTTGTAGTCGATCGAGGTGCAGGGTCGAAGGTTGTCACTCGCAATACTGTACCACCAGAGAAGAAACGTGATTTGATTGCATGGGCTAAGCATTGTATGGAGAGGATGATCAAGCTAATGTTTTTGCCACACTTTGTAATATGGATAATTTTCCTGAGAAAAATGTTTTTATTGAAGGTTTAGGGATTCATTTATGTGTAATGTGGGGAAAATTAAATAATACAGATCTCCCGCAGGGTTAAGGGATCTAAATACTTTAGCGCTTTTCTAGAGACACTGTGGAGAAGGTAAATGAGCATGTCGAGAGGTTATTTGGGTATAGAAAGGAGTTAGAAAAGTTACAGAATGAGGATGACGAGGGGAAAGTATGTATGTACAGAAACGGTTCCTTCCTTGTCGTAAATCGATATCTGAGGAAGCACGAATTTGTACGAAGGACGCCTTAGATGGATTTCAGATATGTCGATAACTCCAGTTGAAGTATATGACACATATAGTCAGTATACGCCAGAAATGCAGAGGAAAGTGATACAGGTAATGATAGAGTACCTACAGGATGATTGTGTAAAAGAAAGATTAGTTGTCCCACAGAGTTATTGAGTATTTATAAGAGAGCTTTTTCACTTGACACTTCTTCGACTGCTTTAGCGCTCGACTTAGCTCTGTTGCTTAGTAAGCGTTCGGAGTCACCTACTTCTCAGTTGCCTATGAGAGAGGTTCCTCCGACATTTGTCCCGAAGGTTGAGATTGCGGCCGATGCTGCACGGGGTATAGTCGCTGTGGACATTCCTGCACATTATGTATCACAGTTCGTTCACGTCCCGTTCTCAAGACAGGAAGTGAATACTATTAGGCAATCTATTCCTGATATTAGGAAAAATCCAACAGGATTCTATAAAGAAATAGAGTCCGTCTTGCAATCCTCAGTGTTCACCTTAGGCGATATTGATTTGTTATTCCCTGTACTCCTGCCCGTAGATTTGTGGAAACAAGTTAGAACTATAGACGACGTGCCAGGGTTGGGAGATACATGGGTGAATATAACTAGACTCGATGGAGAAAGGCCAGCTGTTGAAAGACCGCCTCAGGTGATATTAACTTTGCCTGATAGAATTATTGCAAAATTAAAAACTATAATTCCAGAGAAAAGAATTATTTGGGACAAACTTACGGCCTGTGTCCAAGGAAAGTCTGAGGGTGCTACCGAGTTCTTTAATCGGTTCGAACAGGTATTCTCGGATTTCAGTGGACAAGACCTAGGCACAGAGTCTGGGAAAAGGTTAATTTGTGGACAAATTTGTGCGTGGATTGCTGCCTGACATCCAGTCACAAATTATGTCTTCTGAGAGCGCTTGGCAGGCGAAATCCACAATCAGAAGTACTGCACATGGCTCAGTACTACGAGAACCGTGTCAATAATGAAAAAGATAGAGTTGAAAAACGAAAAGGTGATTTGAAGACTAAAGTGCTATTACAGCAAATTGTTAGAGGCCCCAGAGGGGGTAGTCTCAGATTAGAGGTCAGTATGTCCCGCAGGGAATGTGCCCTTGGGTCCTGTGAACATTAACCAGTGCGCCTATTGTCGTCAAGAGGGTCATTGGCGTGCACAATGCCCGTCCTTCGACAAGGTCGAATAACACATTTGGGAATATGGGTAGACGATCCAGAGGTCGCCCGGGTGTAGGGGGCCCTGGTAGAGGTCAGTTTACACAGGATCCTCAGCAACCTTTTTCACAGGATAATCAGACTCGAGTGTGGATACCAGGAACATATTTGATCATCCTTCTGCTGCATATTTATCTGAAGAGCTTCCTTTTGATGATATTTCTGTTTCGTTAGGATTGCCCGAAGCAGGGTTTGGAACCTACACCTATTCCCGTCAATCAGAAAGGTCCCTACGTTGAAATGGTGGTGGGAAATAGGAAACATCAGTTTTTGATAGACACTGGAGCACAGAAGTGTTCCATTGATCATTCACGGTTCCAAACATTCCACTGTCAGGGCAAACCAATGTTTCTGTAGGGTTTTCTGGCACACCAGTTGTTTGTCCGGTTCTTCGCCGGTACCATTTTTGGGTCCCTTTACGGACCACTGTCCATTTCTGTTGACTTCGAATTGTGGAGAGAACTTGCTGGGGTTGAATCTGTTAAAAGAATTAAATGCAGTGATTTATTGTTCTTCTGATGGAGTGCGCTTGACGATTTCACCACAGCAATTTCATTAATGTACCAGAGAGCTTATGGGCTGTTGACGACAATGATGTAGGTGTTTTATAGATTGAACCTGTTAAGATAGTTTTGAAACACGGAATTGAGCTGCCACACATTCCCCAGTATAAGATTTCAGTTGAGGGCGAGCACCTGAAAGAATAAAACACATTTCTGGCATGCCTGTCCCAAATACACAGAAGGAAGTTAGAGCCTTGATAGGTATGGCTTCTTACTGTAGGTTGTTGATCCCATATTTTTCACTAGTGATCAAACTGATGTTGGCTTTGATAAAGAAGGGAATTTCTTTGCCATTGCCATGGAGCCAGCAATCATTTGACTTGCTTAAAACTGCATTATACTCTGCAACAGTTTTGGGCACACCAAACTATGAAAGGGCCTTTGTGTTGTTTGTGCATGAATGTGATGGATGTGCTTTGGCTGTATTAACGCAGGAACATGGAGGGAAGAATGGGCCATTCGGTTACTTTTCTTCCGCCCTTGATCCTGTAGCATGTGCTTTGCCAAGATGTTTGCGAGCTATCGCTGCTGCTGCTGCATCTGTAAAACAGAGTGAGGGAATGGTCCTAGGCCATGATCTAACCCATATGGTGCCTCACTCTGTAGATGTTCTACTGAACCGAACCCAAACGCAACACCTCACTTCTGCACGGTTGACGAGATATGAATTGATTTTGTTTGCTCCTCACATTCAAATTAAGAGGTGTTGTGTTCTTAATCCGGCTGAACTCCTACCTTTCCCGCAAGGCACTACTTGCGGCGATGAAGAGTCACATGACTGTCTGTATACTACGAACAAGAAACAAAGGGTAGAATTGATTTGAAAGACACTCCTTTGGATAATCCGCAATTAGAGCTGTTCTGTGATGGCTCCTACTTCAAACTCCCGATGGTACAGCCACAGCTGCTTATGCAATCACCACATTAAGCATGGTCGTGGAAACCAAGAGAATCACGCATAACTCTGTGCAGGCCACAGAGATTATAGCATTTACCCAAGCTTGTGAACTTTCCGAAAGGCTTGCAGTAAACATATATACTGATAGTCAGTATGCCTTTGGGTGGTTCACAACTTTGGGAGACTTTGGTCAGAGAGAGGGTTCCTAATTTCACATGGCACCTAAAATCCAACATGGCTCCCTAATAGTACAACTACTCTCAGCGCTTGCGCTCCCTACTCAGTTAGCAGTTATGAAATGTGCAGCAAAAGATTATAGATGACATAGGGAAAGGAATTCTTTTCGCTGATCAGATAGCTAGACAAACTGCTACCAATCCCTTTATGGAGATGTATGTTTCAAGGGAGACTGTAAATGCTTATGCAATGGACGAGGGTGTTGGGTCCGTAAGGGATATCCAAGCTGATGCTACGTTAGAAGAATCCAAGAGGTGGGCGGAAGGCTTGGGGAAACTTGATGAAGATGGTGTTGGGTGGACATAGCTGAAGGGAAATGGCTACTCCAGACACGTACATAATGATGATGATGGTCATCATGGCTCATGGTCCTACGCATGTATGTGCCCAGAAAATGACAAGATGTTAGAAAAAGTGTGGGCAAATTACAAAATTTCAAAAATTGCCCAGCGCTATGTCCAGGATTGTATGATTTGCCTACAACACAATGTGGGAAAGGGGACAGCAACTCCAAGGGGAAGTTTTGGGCCACCCTCTGTCCCCTTTGAAGTTATCCACTTTGACTTTATTGAAATGGAACATGTAACAATGCAATATGTGCTGGTGGTCATTTGTGCTTTTAGTAAATGGGTTGAGGCTTTCCCTGTTAAAGATGCTACAGCCATGACTACTGCGAAAACCATGTTAAAGGAGTACTTCCCGCGGTTCAGGCTACCAAGAGTTATCTGGTCGGACAATGGTCCACATTTTGTCGCTGCTGTAATTCTGCAGATATGTGCGGCATTACAAATCGACAAACGGTTCCATTCGGCCAGACATGCTCAGAGCGCCGGACTAGTAGAAAGACACAACGGTATCATCAAGAACAAGCTCGCTAAGACGTGTGCCGGCACCAAACTAAAATGGCTGAACGCCTTAACGATCGTGTTATTATCCATGCGTACAACCCCTCAAACTAAGACTGGGCTCTCTCCATTTGAGGTGGTAATGGGGAGACCTGCCAATATCTGGAACCTCCCTAAATGCAATTCGTTGAGAAATGTTGAAAATGTATTATTTTCAGATTATTGCAGCCAGTTGACTAAAAACCTGTATTTGATTTATCACCAGGTACGAGAAGCTTTACCTGTGTGATACGAGGGCCCGGCCCACAGTATATGGCCTGGAAGTTGGGTGCTCATCAAGGCATATGAGCTCTCTTCCTGCCTTGCGCCTCACTGGCGTGGCCCGTTCCGGGTCCTATTGGTCACCCAAACAGCAGTGCGGGTCTCTGGAAGAAAGAACTGGATCCACGTGTCCCACGACAAGAAACGTCCTCACTCAGTGCCACACGTTACAGAAGAAACAGAACCCCTCGCTAATGCTGCAACCAACAATCCCAAAGCACTAAATAGCGCAGAGAGTGTGTCGTAGAATCATTTTGTCTCCACACTCTCCAAAGTTTTGCATCCGGAAACTGCTGTTTCAAATTCAGCATCCTCACTTGTCTCTGATACGTTGCTTCCAATGGGAAGTGACGACACATTGTTTCCGGATCAATCAGTACCGGGAAAAGTAAGGTACTGGACATCGTGCTCACAAAGAGTATAAAAGACCAATGCATTCTAATGTACAGCGTCTCTCACTGAACGCACTGAACCACGCTGGAGTTCGTTGTGTTGCACTGAGGGCCGATAGCTATCTGATTTTGCTCTGTTCTTCGTAACTGGATTCAGTATAAAATAAAGTACTTTGTATGTTCCTTTGTAACCCGTGTTCGGTGTATTTCCTTTTGGGGTACTCAGCCTCGATGTTTTGATTTTGTTTTCACAAGCGGGTCAAGGAGGGTATGATGTCACGTCCGCTACCCCTGGAATTTTGGTGAAATGACGTCCCTGAGAGTAACCATATTTCTACGGCTAATGACCAGGATATTTAAAGTCTAAGTAAAAGTGTTATGTTTCCAAGACAACATACTGATCTTTTTAAGGACAGTTGAGGAGCACAAGGGCACTCTCATCAAACTCCTCCAGATTATGTAGGACAAGGCCCTCGCACTCAAGAAGGAGAAATGCTGTCTAGTCCATGACCATGTAGATTACTTGGGGAACACCATCACACTAGAAGGCGTGATAACTAAGACGACATTATTGAAAGCAGCAATGAATGCTCAAGCAGTAGGGAACGCAGGGACACCAACCAACGATAGCATGTACTGATTGCTGAATCACCATAGCCAGTTAAGGTGCATTACATTGGAACTCTGGTGCATAGCAGGGTGGGATTTTGCTTTTAGCTGTCCTAGGGTGGAGTATGGAAAACGTTTTTGGAGGAACTTGGGGCTACCTAGATTGACAAGGCCCTATACCTGTGAAGTGGTTCAGAAGTCAGTGAGAGTGGGAAAATACTTGATTATGCAGAAACGAGCAAGCTCTTACCTGTACAGGTTTTCTTGGACCAAAGGGTTTTGATGTTTCTCTCAATAATGCATCCAAAAGAGTCAGACTGAGTGGTAAATCGTGGATTAAATCCTTTGCATTGGGTGTGCCTTGGGGGTTTTCTGAGGGGGGCGAACTCTGTTTTCGTTGCAGTGAGTTTTAGAAATGACCTCGACATCCTGCCTTGGTTAAGAAAGAGATCTGTTCTTTGTCAGTGGATGGCATTCCCAATGGGGATCCTTAAACAAACCAGTGTATCATGTCCATATTGGTGGATATTGCTATCTTGATTCCTTGATTTCTGGGGTTGGGGGTTTTAGATGATTTGACCTGTGACACACAATGTGCTCCCTTTACCAGACCCCTGATCATCACAGGCTCCAGTCACTAACTCCCTGTCACAGTCTCATATTTCAAAACAAGCCTAAAACAACACGGCCATTGGTTCATTTTCCTATTAATAAAACGAGGGGTCATCGCCATTCACTTAGTGCAGCACTAGCCTCGTCTGGGGAAAAAGACCATCGCTGTACAGGTGGTTGACCAATCAAATTCAATGATGTCACTGCTCAAACCAAGCAAGAGAGAAAAGCTCAACCCTCTGCTATCCAGCAACAAATCAAAGCACAACATAGGCATGGCAGGGCATTGAGCAAGCAGGGTGCTGCTGCCTTTGATGCTAGTGAGGGATTGGCATACGTCCCAGTGAGGAGGACCTATGATGTGCACAATGTTAAAATATTGGAAAGTGATGGGATGTAAGGACCAGCAGTCCCTTCTCTATGGCCATATCCTTCTCCACTATTGCTGACACACCTATCCAGTGATCACAGGATCAAAGGGGGAGAGATGCCCACCCCTACATGCTGCAGGTAAGTGTTAGTCGTTTACACCCATCAGATCCTTCGATTAAAAGATATTGCCTCAGTCCTCCAGATCTAAAGGGATGGTCCACATTGATGGCTTGTCTAATTTGCTTCTAGAGCAACGTGCATGGTCATTTCAATGAAACTCTGAAGTTATTGCTGATTAATGCCCTTTCAGCCTGAGATGTAGTAGTAGTAATGCACGTATTCCATTGTTTGTTTGTTCGTTTATTTAATGGAGTTGTACTGAAGGTGCTGAACCATATAGGGAGTCGAACTTATGACCTGTGGGATTGAGCAAAGGTGGACAGAGGACCTTAAAAGGAGGGGTGGGGAAAAACATGAGACAACCAAAATATAGTCATAGCATGGGAAGAGACCACGTGAGGGATTGTGGGTGTGGGGATGCATTACGTATATTAACAACCTAAAGGACCCCTTTATAATTAGCACACAATAGAGATGACCTATCCTAAATAGAGCACATTCAACAGGGGAAAATCCCATGCCTGGGAAAGCCTTCTCTTTGCACATGATCAACCCTCTGCAGGCCAGGGCGGTGGGGGGGAAGCAGAACTCTCACTGTGCATTACACACAGACTCAGCCAGCTCCAACCTCACAAGCCAATCCAGCGGGCACTTAGGGATGGAAGGGAGGTGAACCTGAGCCAGCGATCCGTTCCCATGGCTGCGAATGCCTGTAAGCAGGTGGTTATGTGGAAGGAAGCTGAGCGGAGTGGATTTCCCAATCAAACGGTAAGTGTTGTGTCCCAACACAACAGGCTGAGGTGGCTATAAGCAGGTGGTCATGTGGAAAGGAAGCTGAGCGGAGTGGATTTCCCAATCAAACGGTAAGTGCTGTGTCCCAACACAACAGGCTGAGGTGGCTATAAGCAGGTGGTTATGTGAAAGGAAGCTGAGCGCGAGTGGATTTCCCAATCAAACGGTAAGTGCTGTGTCCCAACACAACAGGCTGAGGTGGCTATAAGCAGGTGGTTATGTGAAAGGAAGCTGAGCGGAGTGGATTTCCCAATCAAACGGTAAGTGCTGTGTCCCAACACAACAGGCTGAGGTGGCTATAAGCAGGTGGTTATGTGAAAGGAAGCTGAGCGGAGTGGATTTCCCAATCAAACGGTAAGTGCTGTGTCCCAACACAACAGGCTGAGGTGGCTATAAGCAGGTGGTTATGTGAAAGGAAGCTGAGCGGAGTGGATTTCCCAATCAAACGGTAAGTGCTGTGTCCCAACACAACAGGCTGAGGTGGCTATAAGCAGGTGGTTATGTGAAAGGAAGCTGAGCGGAGTGGATTTCCCAATCAAAACGGTAAGTGCTGTGTCCCAAGCACAACAGGCTGAGGTGGCTATAAGCAGGTGGTCATGTGAAAGGAAGCTGAGCGGAGTGGATTTCCCAATCAAACGGTAAGTGTTGTGTCCCAACACAACAGGCTGAGGTGGCTATAAGCAGGGTGGTTCATGTGGAAGGAAGCTGAGCGGAGTGGATTTCCCAATCAAACGGTAAGTGCTGTGTCCCAACACAACAGGCTGAGGTGGCTATAAGCAGGTGGTTATGTGAAAGGAAGCTGAGCGGAGTGGATTTCCCATCAAACGGTGTAAGTGCTGTGTCCACAGACACAACAGGCTGAGGTGGCTATAAGGCAGTTGGGTCATGTGGAAGGGAAGCTGAGCGGAGTGGATTTCCCAATCCAACGTAAGTGTTGTGTCCCAACACAACAGGCTGAGGTGGCTATAAGCAGGTGGTCATGTGGAAGGGAAGCTGAGCGGAGTGGATTTCCCAATCCAAACGGTAAGTGCTGTGTCCCAACACAACAGGCCTGAGGTGGCTATAAGCGGTGGTCATGTGGAAGGAAGCTGAGGCGGAGTGGATTTCCAAATCAAACGGTAAGTGCTGTGTCCCAACACAACAGGCTGAGTGGCTATAAGCAGGTGGTCATGTGGAAGGAAGCTGAGCGCGAGTGGATTTCCCAAATCAAACGGTAAGTGCTGTGTCCCAACACAACAGGCTGAGGTGGCTATAAGCAGGTGGTCATTGTGGAAGGAAGCTGAGCGGAGTGGATTTCCCAATCAAACGGTAAGTGCCTGTGTCTCCATCACACAGGCTGAGGTGGCTATAAGCAGGGTTGTCATGTGGAAGGAAGCTGAGCGGAGTGGATTTCCCAATCCAACGGTAAGTGTTGTGTCCCAGCTGACGGAGCTGAATCCACGGAGCGCAACAGGCGATAGGCGCCTGCATGCTGTCCATAACTCCTCTGCTCCAAGATTATACCAGGCGAGTCCTCCTTACCAGACGGCCAACCCCACCAGTAAGCTCCCTCGAAACACTGTCATGACCTGCTATTTGTCAAGTCCTTTGCTGCTTGCTTGTGCCACCACCCTAGGCTCATAATCATCGAATGACTCTGAACATCTTGTTCGCTACCCCACCAGATGCTGTTCCACTGCACCCTGTTTTGTACCTTAGGTTACGGTCTACACTGTGCTGTATCGTGTCATTTGATCGGCAATTAGTCCATACCCGATCTATTTATGCACCATGGTTGTGCCACACTAACCATATTGTTCCCCTTGGTCGCTATAGACCACTCCGACCTTGTGTTGTGCCTATGGTCGCCCTCAGACCTCATTGACTATTGTGTTGTGCCTCATGGTCGCCCTCAGACCTCATTGACTATTGTGTTGTGCCTCATGGTCGCCCTCAGACCTCATTGACTATTGTGTTGTGCCTCATGGTCGCCCTCAGACCTCATTGACTATTGTGTTGTGCCTCATGGTCGCCCTCAGACCTCATTGACTATTGTGTTGTGCCTTATGGTCGCCCTCAGACCTCATTGACTATTGTGTTGTGTTGTGCCTTATGGTCGCCCTCAGACCTCATTGACTATTGTGTTGTGTTGTGCCTTATGGTCGCCCTCAGACCTCATTGACTATTGTGTTGTGCCTTATGGTCGCCCTCAGACCTCATTGACTATTGTGTTGTGCCTTATGGTCGCCCTCAGACCTCATTGACTATTGTGTTGTGCCTTATGGTCGCCCTCAGACCTCATTGACTATTGTGTTTTGCCTTATGGTCGCCCTCAGACCTCATTGACTATTGTGTTGTGCCTTATGGTCGCCCTCAGACCTCACTGACTATTGTGTTGTGCCTTATGGTCGCCATCAAACCTCATTGACTTTTGTGCCTCACATTATGGTCGCCTTCAGACCACTTCGATTGTTGTGTCGCGACTTATAGTCGCACACAGACCAATTGACTACTGTGTTGATCCTTATGGCTACACTCTGACCACATTGAACCAACCTGTGTTGTGCCTCAGGTCACTAACAGACCACACCCGTTACCCTGAGTACTTGCGACGCCACCCATCATGCATTGGTGCATATCGACTCTCATCCACCTTTTGTATACATATAGTAGACACTGGACTTGCCAACCCAACCCTCACTCCAATCAAGACACATTCTCTAGCTCATATATGGTAACCACTACCCCTTCCTCGTGGCCCAGCACCATGACACCTGCAAATCCGTACTTGGACGATCCAGCACTCTGGATACGCCACTTTGCCACAAGTCCAATACCTAACCAACCTTGTACTACCGCTAAGAGAAACACTAGACTGAATACCAGAACCAGCCCACCTACCTTTCATGTCCCTCACCAGCCCTTCAGTCATACCTGCCATGATATTATCAATACCTACCCTTGCACGACTCTCACTAGAAACCTGAGGCTTAGTTCGCGGCTGCGCCTTGCACCCCAGTATTCACACGCTAGAACCACTAACACAGACACACTCTCTAGCCACCGCACTATACGCTCAACCTTATCACTGGCTCACAATTCCGCCTACGACAGCACACAGTCTCACTACGCCACGTCATCTGTTGCCACCCAACCTAGTCTACCTTGTGCCTTATCAATCAGGAACCAAAAACTAGCATCTAGATGCACACACTGGTCATACCATACTAACAGCCCTGTACCAGACAACATCTGCAACACCAGCTCTCACAAACCACATCTTCCTTCGACACCCACCCCCGACAAACATCAAGACAACGCCACTACGGCCACTAAACAACAAGACAACGTTACACTCAAAGGTGCTCTGATCAACGCACGATCTATCCAAGCTCATGCCCTCGATATTGCTGACCTCATTGTCTCAGAAAACTTGGACTTACTTGCAGTCACGGAAACTTGGCTCACGCGGCCTCTGGTCCCTCCTCTGTCACTAGCCATCCCAGACAACTACTCCATAATCAGATGTGACAGGGATACTAATCAAACTAAGGGCGGCGGCCTAGCCGTCATATTTAAGGAGCGCGCTCACATCAGAACCTCAAATAGCCTTCAGCTACTCTCAGCTGAATCTCTTTCTCTTAAACTGCCTATTTCCCCAATCATACAGCCACAATCCACCTCATTTATAGGCTCCTGGCCCTACATCCTCATTTTTTGAAGACATTTTCCTCTTTCCTAGCATCCAGTGCGAAGCCTAGCTCCCAAATTATGATCATGGGTGACTTCAACCTGGGTTACCTGGACAAGAATGACACCAAAGCCACCGATTTAGCAAATATCTTGTCTGATTTCGGCTTCACACAACATGTCTTGGAGCCCACCCATATCAAGGGCCGTACTCTTGATTGGGTTTGCGGACTTGAACTGCGCCTTAATGATATCTCTGTATCCCCTGTGCTTGGTCTGACCACCATTTAATTTCGTTCTCCATTAACACTAGCCCTCTTGAGGACTCGCAAAACCTCGCCCCACCCACGCTCACACGGAATAAAAAAGACATCACCGTTGAGAAACTCCTACCACTCATCCTCCCTTTGTTGAACGCGGCTTCTGAGTCGTGCGCTGACCCTACAGTGTTAGTAGACACTTATAATCGTGTTATGTTAAAAGCCCTCAACACTATCGCCCCCATCAAACTGCGTAAACAAAAACCGCGGTCCCATTTGAACTCCTGGTTCACACCGCAGCTACGTGACCTACGCAAAGAAAAAGAAAAGCTGATGTCTTATGGAAAAATGTCCCGTCCCTAGCCAACAAAAGCAACCTTACGACTGCCACCCTTGCCTATAAAGAAGCTATCCTCTCGGCTAAAAAGGAGCATACAATAAAAAGAATCACTCAAGCTCGCTCTAACACCAAGGAACTCTTTAAGATACTCAAGGAACTTGAGTCCCCTATTGCCCTCTCGATAAGTGTATCCCGAACACTGAATGGTGCACTAATATCCAAAAAGCTCTACTAGACAAAATAACCACTCTCCAAACTAAATCAAGGCAAAAGAACCCACCTCTCGGAAACTGATAAGTCAACTAGCGACACTTGGAATCATAAAACCCAGGCGCCTAAACAAGATCTTAAACCTTTCAGCTTCTCTCCCTTTCTATCAAGGAAGTAGAAAACATTATAACTAAGCTAAAACCGTCTCCAACTGCCAAGGTGATGCTTGCCCGCCGTTATCATTAAGGAAGCCGCACATAAGCTTGCCCCATTTATTACCTCCTTCATAAATGCCTCCTTGAATCATGTACCGTGCCTGACAACCTCAAGGATGCTTGGGTTATACCTTTAATTAAAAAAGCCAATCTGGACCCAGCAACCCTTCAAACTATAGGCCCATCACCACCGTGCCTTATCTGCTTAAAATCCTCGATCGCGCAGCCTATCTCCAAATCCAGGAGTATCTCGAACGCAACAATCTACTAGGGTTGAGACAATCTGGCTTCCGTCCCAGGCATGGCACTGAGACAGCATTACTAGATCTAAAAACCCAAATCGAGGACCTGAAAGACAAGGGCAAAATGGCGCTCCTACTCCTCCTTGATCTTTCAGCAGCCTTTGATTTGGTCGACCACCAAATCCTCTGTCGCCATCTCAAAATTGCCGCCCATTTCTCAGACGCAGCTACTTCTTGGATCAGCTCATTCCTTGCAAACAAGAACCATGAGGGTTTTCTCTCCACTAGCAGCGGCTGACCCTCCCACGTCCCTTGTGGAGTTCCCCAAGGATCCTGTGTATCTCCCACACTTACAATGTGTTTACCAAACCACTCTTTGATATCCTTGACTATCTGGGTGTCTCTTACACTAATTATGCGGATGACACCCAGATACTCATCCCTATCACGGGTGATTTTGTAACCGACTCAAAATCTCTCAATACAGTCTACTCCGTCATCCAAGCATGGATGGCTAATCACGGGCTCTGTCTCAACGATGAAAAACGGAGTTATATTATCATCCTGGGCTCCCAATCTAAACTTTCGAAACTCGACACCAACTATAAATCCTTCATTATTGACGGAATGACATTAAAGTGGCCAATGTCACCAAAACCCTGGGAATTTACCTCGACTCCACACTGTCCCTCATTCGACAAACTAATGCAGTTGTTTCTGCATCATCTTACACCTGTAAATTGATCACAGCCTGCAGACCATTCCTGACTCCGGACAATTGCCTGACCCTGGCGAGAACCCTCATCCTGTCCAAAATTGACTACTGTAACGCCCTCTACCTTGGGACCAGCCAAAGAAATCTGGACAAACTCCAGGTCACGCAAACAACGCCATAAGGGCAGCACTTAACATACCTAGACGGAACCACATATCCCATTTTAGACGCAACATTCAATGGCTACCTATTTCCCACCGCATATCACTCAAATCACTTGTGCTCACACACAAGGCTCAGAACAATGCAGCTCCTGCTTACTTAGTATCACGCTTCTCGCAACACACGGCCACCAGACCCCTGAGATCTGCCCAGATCCACACTCTGGTCATCCCAGCTTCAAACTACGCTCGGCGGGAGGGTCGAGTTTTCCGGTCCTTGCTGCCAAGCTTTGGAACTCACTTCCTAACGCCCTAAGGAACATTCCGCACTGCATCGAATTTAAAGCCAAAGCTAAACTTTGCTACGGAACAAGATACCTCACCTTCCACCCCTGCATCCTTCGGCGGCTAGTGTTTGTTCTGCACGGCTGTCTGCTCATTGTCACTCCGGCTCTCACATTTGCCTAACGCGTTTAGGTTCGCCTGCCTGTGATTCTGCTGTAATTTAAACGGATCAGATTTATACTTATCCTGCTACCTGTAACTGCTCACAGTCCTTACCCTTCTCCTGTAACGGGGGGCTGATACTATGTTGTTACTTGCTATGTCAATATCACCTGTAACGGTTTATTGTATTCACATCTTCTGCAACATGTAACCTCTTTTCTGTAACGTGTAACTTCCTCCTAAACATGCGCCCGCAAGCCTCTGGGCAAGGTGCGCAATATAAATAAAATAAATACAAATACAAATACAACAGGCTGAGGTGGCTATAAGCAGGTGGTCATGTGGAAGGAAGCTGAGCGGAGTGGATTTCCCAATCAAACGGTAAGTGCTGTGTCCCAACACAACAGGCTGAGGTGGCTATAAGCAGGTGGTCATGTGGAAGGAAGCTGAGCGGAGTGGATTTCCCAATCAAACGGTAAGTGCTGTGTCCCAACACAACAGGCTGAGGTGGCTATAAGCAGGTGGTCATGTGGAAGGAAGCTGAGCGGAGTGGATTTCCCAATCAAACGGTAAGTGCTGTGTCCCAACACAACAGGCTGAGGTGGCTATAAGCAGGTGGTTATGTGAAAGGAAGCTGAGCGGAGTGGATTTCCCAATCAAACGGTAAGTGCTGTGTCCCAACACAACAGGCTGAGGTGGCTATAAGCAGGTGGTCACGTGGAAGGAAGCTGAGCGGAGTGGATTTCCAATCAAACGGTAAGTGTTGTGTCCAACACAACAGGCTGAGGTGGCTATAACAGGTGGTCACGTGGAAGGAAGCTGAGCGGAGTGGATTTCCCAATCCAACGGTAAGTGCTGTGTCCCAACACAACAGGCTGAGGTGGCTATAAGCAGGTGGTCATGTGGAAGGAAGCTGAGCGGAGTGGATTTCCCAATACAACGGTAAGTGTTGTGTCCCAACACAACAGGCTGAGGTGGCTATAAGCAGGTGGTCATGTGGAAGGAAGCTGAGCGGAGTGGATTTCCCAATCCAACGGTAAGTGTTGTGTCCCAACACAACAGGCTGAGGTGGCTATAAGCAGGTGGTCATGTGGAAGGAAGCTGAGCGGAGTGGATTTCCCAATCCAACGGTAAGTGTTGTGTCCCAACACAACAGGCTGAGGTGGCTATAAGCAGGTGGTCATGATGGAAGAAGCTGAGCGGAGTGGATTTCCCAATCAAACGGTAAGTGCTGTGTCCCAACACAACAGGCTGAGGTGGTATAAGCAGGTGGTCATGTGGAAGGAAGCTGAGCGGAGTGGATTTCCCAATCCAACGGTAAGTGTTGTGTCCCAACACAACAGGCTGAGGTGGCTATAAGCAGGTGGTCACGTGGAAGGAAGCTGAGCGGAGTGGATTTCCCAATCAAACGGTAAGTGCTGTGTCCCAACACAACAGGCTGAGGTGGCTATAAGCAGGTGGTCATGTGGAAGGAAGCTGAGCGAGTGGATTTCCCAATCAAACGGTAAGTGCTGTGTCCAACACAACAGGCTGAGGTGGCTATAAGCAGGTGGTCATGTGGAAGGAAGCTGAGCGGAGTGGATTTCCCAATCAAACGGTAAGTGCTGTGTCCAACACAACAGGCTGAGGTGGCTATAAGCAGGTGGTCATGTGGAAGGAAGCTGAGCGGAGTGGATTTCCCAATCAAACGGTAAGTGCTGTGTCCCAACACAACAGGCTGAGGTGGCTATAAGCAGGTGGTCATGTGGAAGGAAGCTGAGCGGAGTGGATTTCCCAATCCAACGGTAAGTGTTGTGTCCCAACACAACAGGCTGAGGTGGCTATAAGCAGGTGGTCATGTGGAAGGAAGCTGAGCGGAGTGGATTTCCCAATCAAACGGTAAGTGCTGTGTCCCAACACAACAGGCTGAGGTGGCTATAAGCAGGTGGTCATGTGGAAGGAAGCTGAGCGGAGTGGATTTCCCAATCAAACGGTAAGTGCTGTGTCCCAACACAACAGGCTGAGGTGGCTATAAGCAGGTGGTCATGTGGAAGGAAGCTGAGCGGAGTGGATTTCCCAATCAAACGGTAAGTGCTGTGTCCCAACACAACAGGCTGAGGTGGCTATAAGCAGGTGGTCATGTGGAAGGAAGCTGAGCGGAGTGGATTTCCCAATCCAACGGTAAGTGTTGTGTCCCAACACAACAGGCTGAGGTGGCTATAAGCAGGTGGTCATGTGGAAGGAAGCTGAGCGGAGTGGATTTCCCAATCAAACGGTAAGTGCTGTGTCCCAACACAACAGGCTGAGGTGGCTATAAGCAGGTGGTCATGTGGAAGGAAGCTGAGCGGAGTGGATTTCCCAATCCAACGGTAAGTGTTGTGTCCCAACACAACAGGCTGAGGTGGCTATAAGCAGGTGGTCATGTGGAAGGAAGCTGAGCGGAGTGGATTTCCCAATCAAACGGTAAGTGCTGTGTCCCAACACAACAGGCTGAGGTGGCTATAAGCAGGTGGTCATGTGGAAGGAAGCTGAGCGGAGTGGATTTCCCAATCAAACGGTAAGTGCTGTGTCCCAACACAACAGGCTGAGGTGGCTATAAGCAGGTGGTCATGTGGAAGGAACTGAGCGGAGTGGATTTCCCAATCCAACGGTAAGTGTTGTGTCCCAACACAACAGGCTGAGGTGGCTATAAGCAGGTGGTCATGTGAAGGAAGCTGAGCGGAGTGGATTTCCCAATCAAACGGTAAGTGCTGTGTCCCAACACAACAGGCTGAGGTGGCTATAAGCAGGTGGTCATGTGGAAGGAAGCTGAGCGGAGTGGATTTCCCAATCAACGGTAAGTGTTGTGTCCCAACACAACAGGCTGAGGTGGCTATAAGCAGGTGGTCATGTGGAAGGAAGCTGAGCGGAGTGGATTTCCCAATCAAACGGTAAGTGCTGTGTCCCAACACAACAGGCTGAGGTGGCTATAAGCAGGTGGTCATGTGGAAGGAAGCTGAGCGGAGTGGATTTCCCAATCCAACGGTAAGTGTTGTGTCCCAACACAACAGGCTGAGGTGGCTATAAGCAGGTGGTCATGTGGAAGGAAGCTGAGCGGAGTGGATTTCCCAATCAAACGGTAAGTGCTGTGTCCCAACACAACAGGCTGAGGTGGCTATAAGCAGGTGGTCATGTGGAAGGAAGCTGAGCGGAGTGGATTTCCCAATCCAACGGTAAGTGCTGTGTCCCAACACAACAGGCTGAGGTGGCTATAAGCAGGTGGTCATGTGGAAGGAAGCTGAGCGGAGTGGATTTCCCAATCAAACGGTAAGTGCTGTGTCCCAACACAACAGGCTGAGGTGGCTATAAGCAGGTGGTCATGTGGAAGGAAGCTGAGCGGAGTGGATTTCCCAATCCAACGGTAAGTGCTTGTGTCCCAACACAACAGGCTGAGGTGGCTATAAGCAGGTGGTCATGTGGAAGGAAGCTGAGCGGAGTGGATTTCCAATCAAACGGTAAGTGCTGTGTCCCAACACAACAGGCTGAGGTGGCTATAAGCAGGTGGTCATGTGGAAGGAAGCTGAGCGGAGTGGATTTCCCAATCCAACGGTAAGTGTTGTGTCCCAACACAACAGGCTGAGGTGGCTATAAGCAGGTGGTCATGTGGAAGGAAGCTGAGCGGAGTGGATTTCCCAATCAAACGGTAAGTGCTGTGTCCCAACACAACAGGCTGAGGTGGCTATAAGCAGGTGGTCATGTGGAAGGAAGCTGAGCGGAGTGGATTTCCCAATCAACGGTAAGTGTTGTGTCCCAACACAACAGGCTGAGGTGGCTATAAGCAGGTGGTCATGTGGAAGGAAGCTGAGCGGAGTGGATTTCCCAATCAAACGGTAAGTGCTGTGTCCCAACACAACAGGCTGAGGTGGCTATAAGCAGGTGGTCATGTGGAAGGAAGCTGAGCGGAGTGGATTTCCCAATCAAACGGTAAGTGCTGTGTCCCAACACAACAGGCTGAGGTGGCTATAAGCAGGTGTCATGTGGAAGGAAGCTGAGCGGAGTGGATTTCCCAATCAAACGGTAAGTGCTGTGTCCCAACACAACAGGCTGAGGTGGCTATAAGCAGGTGGTTATGTGGAAAGGAAGCTGAGCGGAGTGGATTTCCCAATCAAACGGTAAGTGCTGTGTCCCAACACAACAGGCTGAGGTGGCTATAAGCAGGTGGTCATGTGAAGGAAGCTGAGCGGAGTGGATTTCCCAATCAAACGGTAAGTGCTGTGTCCCAACACAACAGGCTGAGGTGGCTATAAGCAGGTGGTTATGTGAAAGGAAGCTGAGCGGAGTGGATTTCCCAATCAAACGGTAAGTGTTGTGTCCCAGCACAACAGGCTGAGGTGGGCAGTCCTTCAGAGTATCCACTACCAGATCTGCGAAGGCCAATATTCAGAAGGTACTGTGTGATTATCTCCCTTGCACCAGAAGCAGGGTGTCTTTTGTTTTTTCCGTAATGGTGCTGACACAATGGAAGCGCAATAAAGTCCCAGTAGTTGGCGCGATTAACAAACTGTTCCTTGGGGAGGGAGATGAGAAATTGTAGTGGTGCCACACGGGAGAGATGTGTTGGAATATTCTTGAACTCTATGATCCAATCACGTTTCACTAACATATGCACAGCACTAAGGCATATGACATAACACAGCCAAATACTGTCCTGGGAACATTGGAAAATGTGCACATTCTAACCACAACATTTCAAATGCTTGGTCTATTGGACTCATCCTATAACACTAATCTATTTTGTGTGCGCCCATTTGTTAGCTCTTATCAACCAGTTCCAATACACTGTTCTGTTTTATCTGTGCTTTCCCAGCTGTGATAAACAGTTTTACTTCTTGCCCGGTGTGTGCACCATTTTGACTATGATTTGTACATGGTGTGATCAGATGACCTCTGTATACATTTTTGGAGGCCCAGCCAGATTGTTCGTCCTCCCGTTAGCTTACGGTATCCAAGCCACCCTCCCTGGGGGTGCAGGTCAAGCGACCGCAGACCTGATTAACACACATTAAAGAGGAGGCCCTGCAGACGCTGAGTTCACTAAAGTCTGCTGGATCCGGAGCGCCACCTGCGCTCATACTGGAGCCTCAGTGCACATGGGACTTGAGGGTCTCCACCACTTGAATATAACTGTGCGACAACGTGCTGTATTTGGTAGCATGCCTATGGTGGGGGAGGGTTACATTTTTGTATGGTGTTTAGGATGCATCCTGATGAAGGGAGGACAATCGGCTGATGTAGTCGTTAGGAATTAGTGCATGTCTGCCAATAGGGGTTGGACACAGATGTGTGCACGCCTGCATTATAGTAGGAATGGTGGGTAGTGTGTGGTGAACCCCGTTAGATGGGAGTTGTGCATAGTACCAGCGTTTGTACCGTTGCATCATTGGGGTGAGAATTGTGTTATTGACTTCTTGTATTTTTTGAAGATATAGAGGGACACGTGTGTGGTAGTTAGTGTAGTTTCTATGCTGTGGACTTGTGGTGGAAGAGTCAGGATCAGAGAGTACTTCATTGAAAATAGCATGCTTTGCATTATAGCAGCATGTATGCAAGTGGCACAGTAAAGGCACACCATCTATTTGTTCTAATATAAGGCACGGTGAACCTGTGGAGAGGGGTGTCAGATATCAACACTGAATGAATACTTGAGCCTGTGGAGAAGGACAGCGTGACAAGTCAAGTGCCTGGTTGGTTCTGTGGAGAGGGCCGGAATGAATATTGAAGCAGGGAGTGAGTGCGTGGGTGATCGGAGACCGGGGGGCAGGGGTATAGAGAAGGAAAAACAGGATACAGGGACACACAAAAGGGACCGAAACAGCAGAACAATTTCATATTTGGCCCCCTGGACCATAGGTGTGCAAATTGCCCCAGTCTCATGAGCAATTATTAAGATATAACTTTCAATGGGCCCAGAATAATGCAGGTCAGAGATTCCATGCATGGCCCAGGGAGGGTACTTTTAGCAGCAAAATAATAGAACATACGTTTTCGTATATATTAAAAAAAACAAGGGCTCTAAGCTGAAATGTAGACAGAACATACAGGGACTGTGGAAAATATATGAGGAAAGAAAAGAGGAAAAGATGGAAAAGGAAAGGGGAGATACTGTGGAAGCGAGTGGACCAAGTTTGCCACTCCACCCCAGAGTGTCTACCCATCTTTATGACCCATGGCCGGGTACACTATTCCAAAGCGAGAAATACCAGGAGGGGAAGGAGCCAATAGGGTAAGGGCACAGGACAAAGACACACAAAGGGAGGAGCTACACGCAAGGGGAGAGAGGAAATACCTAGCATATATAGAAAAGAATGCGCAACAACAGGTGGTCATGTTATTCTGTGATGCAGAGAGGTTGATAGAAGAGGAAGTATAAAGGAAAAATAAGGGAGATAAGGGGGAAACACTATCAGGAAGAATACAATTCAAATTAGATAACAAAGGGGAAGAGGAGGAGAAGGAAGAATGGGAAAGAGGGAGTGATGACAATGCAGCATAAGACTAAAGACTCTTAAGGCAAGAGTGGAGCAACAGGGATAGAGCCTGAAAATGACATGACAGTAACAGAAGTGGCAGGAACTGCTCTACATGCTTCTGCAGCAGGGTAGGGAAGGTGAACATGAGGCTAACTCACGTGACTACACCAGAAGGAGGAATAGGTCCAAAGAAGAAAGTACTGCCATTACTACAGAAAGGCAGAGGGGGTGTGCATTATGTGCCATGGCAGACAATGGACAGGGACAGTCTAATATGCAGCCTGCCTTCCGTTTTTTGCAGGGGCCAGTAAATGGATAAAGGGGCTTGAGAAAAAGATGGTAGTGGGGATATTGGTGATTGGGGACATGAAAAGTTTATTTGCAGCCCTAATAGGCGAGCAGGAAGACAAAATATGGAACCAGCCAGGATACAAAGGAGTGAAGTTGAGCATAAATGCTCATTATGGGGCTCCCTTTGATAACTGCTGAGCACATGTCTGGGAGGTTCTGAGATGTATGTATCCCACCAGTTATGACTTTGGGACAGTAATAGCTCATACAATCAAAAGCGACAATGACCCAGCCGATTATATAAAACTGGTACAAGATGTATGGACACAAGACACCCGGAGGTCTTGGGATGAATGTATACCCTTGCTCTATCACATACTGATAAAGGGACTGCCGACAGAAGTACAGGCTTCTTTGGACAAAATTGTGGGCATCGAAGCTAAGGCAACATTAGTGCATCATTGCAAACGGAAACTGGAGAGTGAGTGACAGGCAGCAGAACATGCTACCAAGCGGCGAATAGACTAGGACAGAAGAAACTTGATAAGTATTCAATGGAATGGGCATTGCTGGTACAAGACACTGCCACAGTGACACCCGCCCCACAGGGAAGAATTCTGCGGGGAACATGCCAAGCATGGGAACTACATGCAGTTGCAATACACACCAAAATGGGAATGCCACCACCAAGGAATTACATGTATGGGTGATTTTTCCCGATGGGGAGAGGTTACCCACAGCAAGGGAGAGAGGGATATAGAGGATCAAGGTACATGGATTTTGGTCTGTGTTTTTATGTCAAAACATATGGCACCTGGCGCGCACCTTCCATTTCATCTAGCAGGCAAAGGCACGGACACTTGAGGCAGCCCAGCAACAGGGGTTAGGCACAAAACAACCACAGAAGCAGCAGGTCCAGATTCTTCCAGTGCAAAAACAAGTACAAATCCCACACAGCAGAGTGGGATGCCGACACAGAGGGAAACTGCAGATGGCGGAGTAGCTGTCCAAACTATGACACAACCACCAGCCGTAGCAGTGGAACAGCAGTGGGTCTGGGACAGAACTTGGTGCCCCACTATACCTGGGTCAGCGTTGAAGGGGGAAACCCTTTCCCTTTTCCACCAGTTAACACACAACAATAGGGGGGCCCACAGAAAGCCTGAGTGTGTCCAGTAGTAGCAGTAACTGACGACCCTGAAGAGGAACCCCAGGTGGCAGTGAAAATAGTACCAAGAGAATTCTCCTTTATCATATACACAGGAGCTACCAAATCCTACAACAAGTGGGGGAAATTCCCACTTTCAAACAAAGAAATGGATATGCATGGCTTCGCTGGGGTGGTGGTCACGTTTCCACTTACAAAAGATGTACCACTAATGATAGGGATGCAACATCTTGTGGTCCCCCTACAGTACTCCAAATATACCCCTATAAATATACTGGGGAGGAATTTGGTCAGCAACTTAAATTGAACTATCTCATTCTCGAAGAAAGGGATGGTGTGTACCACACCAAGCATATATTACACATGCGAAGCCACACTCCTGGCAGCACACACCCAAAGCACACTGCTAGCACAGCTCCTGTACCCAAGCATGTTCCTGTGCGGGGTTGAGATGCTGCTAGTAGGGGTCCCAGGATTACAGGGGAAGGTGTTCCGACTGGCTTCAGAATTCCTGTTCAGAGCCCAGTGCCAGAAAAACAACATACAAGGAACCACACTCATGCTGCAACTAGAAGAGGTGGTAGTCTGCAAAGACATGGTGAACCTGTGTGGGACAGACAATGACAGCATGGAATGGCATATCATGTATCGACCCCACACTAACAATTACAGGAGTAACAGATGAACAATTGTTCTCCGATGAGGAGGAGAAGGAGAGATGGTGGATTATATGTTTATATCTTGTCCAGTCCTAGTAATGGAAAAACTGATACCAATGCAGTTAGAACAGAGAGGGAACAGACACACATAAGAAGATTTCAAGAAAGTACCAGGAATATTATGGACCAAGGGTTCCATGATGTAGGAGTACTATCAATTATATTTAATGTGGTAGAGTTTAAAAAATACACTTTACACATATTACATAAATAAGTCTTATTCAAAATCACAATCACATTTCATCAGTTTCTTAAAATATATACTAACAAAACTAAACTTTCTCAGTATTATTTTTTATAAAAAACGAATCGTTCAAATGCATTGTTTTAACTAAAGCAGAAAAACCATTATAAGAATGAAGAGAGAGAGCAAGGAGAATTAAATGCTTAGGCAATCCTCAGGATACCTCTGCTAAGCACTCAATAGCAATGACCTAATTTTTTATGCTCAGTTCACAGTCTCGTTATGGGCACATGTATGGGTCAATAGACTGGATAAAGCCTTACAGATCACATTACCATAACTTTAGATTGTCCAGTCAATTTTTGGCTAATACTATAAGCCAAATAACAATCTTTAAGTGATGTTTTTCAGATAATTATGCCCACAAGACCTCCTATGACCAGCCATACATTATACATTGCTATGAGTAGTTTAATATTCATTGGGCCTCATTACAACCTTTGCGGAATGGGTTAACAGGTGCCGCTAATGGAGGCGGACCCGTTAAACCCATTCTGCAAGATTACGAGGTTCCCTCGCGGGACCCTGTTAGGATGCCTCGTAAAACCAGGCGTCCTTACCCGGTCCCGCGGGGGACAGGTAGCTAACAACGGGCCAGTCGTAATCGGCCCGTTGTTACCTCCCTGCACCCATTCCCATTGAGCCTATGGGGCTCAAATGGGGAAGGTCCAGGCCCGGTTCCTGAAGGAGGAATTACCGGCCCTCCAAACTCGGAAATGGACCGCAATTCCCATTCAGGGAACCCGGACCCGGTTTTAGGTGGTAGCCATGCTTATTAAGGGCATGGCTACAGCCCATGTGTTGATACACTGTAGCCAAAAGTTTGTTTCCATTATTAATTCCTTATTGTTTACCTATCTGCCATAATGTGTAACATAAGTCTTTAGCATGCATGGGCAACCAGTTAATACGTGATATCCTGTCTCAGTAGTTTGTTTATTTTTACATAGCCGACAGTATCGTTCAGACATATGGCAGCTGATTAGTTATTCCACTAGTTGCCAGAGTTGGAGATGTAGGAGTACTGAAGGGAGTTGTGGCAGTAAAGATTAAATGGAGGGGGGGGGGGTGGCACTGCTGCCCCGGCCAAAGAAATACCCATTGTCCAGAGAATCACATGAGGAAATGTACTCTACCCTACACACACTATGGCGGCAGACCATCATCCAGCCTTCCACATCACCATGCAAAACAGCAATATAACCAATAAAGAAATCAAAGGTTGGGTTGTGGCATTTCATCCAGGATTTAGACCCCTTCAGTGGTGTGGTTGAAACAGAGTTTTCCTTGGTTCCGAATCCTGATACAATACTGTGTAACATCCCAACAAAGGCAAAATACTTCAGAGTCATCGACTTGAAGAATGACTTCTTTTCCATCCCACTGCACCCAGATTCAAGATACTTGCTTGCATTTACGAATCCCGGGACCTGATTCGAACACACTCAGCTGTCCCAGGGGTACTGTGAGTCACCAAGCATGTTTAACAGGGTGATCCAGATGGATATGAGCTCTGTACACATGCCAAGCACAGTGATCCAGTATCTTGATGATTTGTTGAGATGCAATGAGATAGAGGAAGAGTGTATAGCAGATGCAGTGCATCTTCCAACCTTGCTAGCAGTCAAGGGATACAAGGTGGACACAGCAAAGCTGCAGTATTGTCTGGAAGTGGTTGTGTACCTGGGACATAATCCATTGAGGGGCACAGGATAACACCAGAAAGGGTGCAGGCAATGTATTCCACTACAAGCTCATGCACCGTGAAAGAGATGCAAACTTTTCTGGGGCTAGGCAACTATTGCAGGGCATGAGTGTTCAAATACTCCACATACTCAAAACCACTGTTGCAGGGCCTAATAAGAGGCACAAACCGAGAAGAGGGAACTACAATGGACAGCACCAATGAATGAGAGCTTCACAGAACTAAAAGATGTATTGGCTCATGTGGCAGTTCTAGGAACTCCAAACTATGGAGAAAATGTTATCTGTTCTCACACTGTGATGGCTCTGTGATGACAGCGGTTCTCACACCAAAGAAGCCATGGGGACACAAGATAGTAGCCTATTACAGTGGTACCTCAGATCCTGTAATTCAAGGACACTTCCACTGTGAACAAGCACTTGTGGCTGCAGTGTTTGCCATAGAAAAAGTGGCAACGATTACTATGGGGTGTCACGTAGTACTGTACATGTAGTATGCACTATTTGCCATCCTTGACAATCCAAGAGCACACTAACCACAAAAAGGGCATTAAGCTACAAGTTAATACTGGATAACCCAGCCATTGAAGTAGTGAGGTGCCGATTGGTCATCCAGCTTCCTTCGTAGCAGCGTCCATAGAGGAAGGGGATTACATACATGATTGCGCACATGGACAGAATGGAAAGGAACATACAGGTACAATAAGAGGAGATAGCGGGCGCAGATATCGTTTACATTGATGGGTCATCGAGTATAGAACAGTGGCAGGACAGGAAGGAGACATACTGGAGCGGTGGTAGTGTGCATTATTAATGGGGAAAATATAATAGCATCCCCACTATTCGGCGCAAGCGGAAGCATTGGTGGCAATGATCAGTGCATCACACATCATTTCTTCTTCTGCCTATGTTACCTCAACAATACATTTGGGATTAGCACACTAGAAAATTAGAGGTTCAGAAGAAGTGACGGGTCCCCTGTGCAACATGAAGATTGTTTAAACATAGGTGACAATCATAAAATGCTCTGCCCACATGGTTAAACCAGACAGAATATTATTGGGGAATGAAATGGCAGACAGTGCATCAAAAGAATTAGCATATTTACCTGAAGGAAGTATTTGATTTGATTTGATTTATAAAGCGCAAAAGACCAGGCCCAGGGGCAACCGGGCGCATACTCTTAAACATGTTACAAAAAGCAGTAGTTACTGAAGTTACAAAAATATACAGCATATATACATGTACATACTCTTAAACATGTTACAAAAAGCAGTAGTTACAGTGAGTTACAAAAATATACAGCATATATACATGTACCGAAGGGTACCATTAACAGCGTATAATGCAGGGACAGAGCAGAGAGAAAATGTATATTCAGTTCTGTACCCCACATGGAGTCTGGACTGTGTCAAGGTCTCATGAGTCTTGGGAGAGCAGCCATGTTTTAGCATTGTTCTTGAAGGAGTGGAATGAGGGTTCAATTCTGATAGGTGTGGGCAAGGTGTTCCAGAGTTTGGAGGCCAGGACGGGGAAGCTCACCCCACCAGCTTTTGGAGTTTGCATCTAGGCACGATGAGGCTGTGAGTTTGGGCTGCTCTGGTAGGTCGAGTGGAGGTGTGGCGTGAGAAGCGAGTGGACAGGTAGGTGGGGCGTTGTTGTTCAGACATTTGTTAGTCAAAGCTAGGGTTTTCAGGGCAATTCCTCTGTTTTACCGGGAGCCAGCGTAAGTCCAATCTGACGGAGGAGATATGAGAGCGTCTTGGGATGTTTAAGGCTGCCCTTAAGGCATTATTTTGTACAGTTTGCAATTTATTAAGGTTAGACTGACTGGTCCCTAGTAGAGAGCACTACAGTAGTCGATTTTGGCCATAACAAGAGTTCTGGCGAGTGTGATACAGTTGGTGGAGTTTAGGAAGGGTCTACAGGCAGTGATAAGTTTGCAGGTATAGGCCGAAACTGACCTAACTGCATTTATTTGTCTGTTCAGAGAAAGCGAGGAGTCAAGATAGACCCCTAGCGTCTTAGTATCTTTGGAGACTTTAATGTCATTGCCGTCAATAATGAAGGACTCTTAGGTTTGGTCTAGTTTGTTGAGCCGATGATTTGATCCTAAAAGTAAGAGCTCAGTCTTATCATCGTTAAGACAAAGTTTGTGCTGTGCCATCCAGGCCTGGATGACCAAGTAAACATCGTTAAGGGCTATGGTGTCAGCTGTGTAGTCTCCTGTGATAGGGATGAGTATCTGGGTGTTGTCCGCGTAGTTAGTGTAGGAGACACCCAGATAGTCAAGCACATTGAAGAGGGGCTTGGTGAATACGTTATACAATGTAGGGGATACACACAAGCCTTGAGGAACGCCACAGTGAATGGGGGAGGGATCCGCTGATGCCAGCGGTGAGAAGACCCTCATGGATCTATTTCTCAGGAATGAGTGGATCCAGGCATTGGCAGAGTCGGAGAAGTGGGCTGCGGATTTGAGATGCTGGCAGAGTATTTGGTGTTGACCAGATCAAAAGCCATGGAGAGATCGAGAGAAGGAGAAGAGCTAGCTTCCCATTGTCCTTCAGTGACTCCATCTGAGTTTTCAAGTCGATCAGAGCTGACTCCGTGCCATGTTTAAGGTGGAACCCTGATTGTCTTAAGCCCAGGAGATTGTTTAGTTCAAGGTAATCCTGAATCTGCAGGTAGGCTGTGCGGTCCAGGATCTTGAGCAGGAATGGGACCGTAGTGATAGGTCTTGAAAAGTATGCCCAGTAATGAAAGAAAGGACTCCCATTCATGGTGGTAGAAAGGGATGTGGGTGGGGAGGAAATAAAGAGAGGAGAATTTCAATTCAATACCTATCATTCAAATTGTTGAGCTGGAGGGGGAGGTACCAAAAGAGGAAAAAGGTCTCTGGATACAGTGCGGATGTTCATTGCCACTAACTGATCTGATCTGGAGGCAGAATAGCACTGGGAAGCCTGTAATGCCCAGCAAATTGCTAAGTGTAGCAATAGAGCAGCTGCACTTCCCCACCCATTCATCCAAAGTAAAGTGGCAGAAATGAATGAGGGTGTGTAAAGACAGGAGGGGGGGGTCTGTACTTCTGCTCTCTACATGGTAGACGAGAGGCACAGAGAACCCCAGCCAAAATAATCTATTGTTGGTAGCAATGGACGAGTAATCAGGACCTAGCTTCTCAGGAGGTGATGCGGGCTGGTTCTTAAGTACAGTGTAGTCCCCAATCCACCACAAAGGAATGTCCACACACTGCATTAGTTAAAACACAGTCTTTGTATAATTAAGTTCAAGGTTATGTACACAATCACAATAACTCACTTTGTGCTCAGTGAATTCACAATGGCAAATATATACAGTTCTAAGTGTTACCACAATTATTATTAGATTCCTTTGAAGTGCATCAACTGTACTCTGGTTAAATGTCACACAAATCAATTAATAGAGGTAACCAACAATAGACATAGGAGGAAAGCAGTTGTTTAGAACAATTGGCAGAATACTGGCCCTAGACACAGTTCTGTGTGGTGATCCCACCACCTGGGCAAACTGTAAATAAAGATAGCATACAAGCCCAGTCCATATATTGTTCACAAGAGTCTTATTTCCTTCTAAGATAGTTCTACAACCCCAATGTACCTGGAATAGCAGATTTCATCGTCGGGTCGTTGACGGATCCTTCTTGAGCGGCTCCCTTTAAGGCAGGAGCCACGGATTGTCAAGATCCCACAAGGAAAAGGGTTGAACGACTACGGTGAGGTGGCAGCTTCGTTCCTAGCGGTGCTCGTCGACGATGGAGCGTTGGCGTCCTGCAAGGAAGAGGCGTGCGGGGCACCTCTGTGATTATAGTTCAGGACTGCAAAAGCGTTTGAAGAACTGTGGCCAGCAAGGGTGTCGAGTCGTCGGCATCTCTGTGGTCTTTAGGTGGCGGGAAACCCACCAGCGGATGCTCCTTGGAGTGTCAGCAGCCTCTGCTTTTTCCGGCGGGACAAAGTTGTTGACGGTGCATACGAGAGCGTCCTTGGATCAAATATTCCTTAGGCAAAGGGAGAACGGTCGCTCCGGTCAGCGACAGCGGTCATCGACGGTGATTGACAACAGTGTCCGGGTGCTTCTCCTTGTGATTCCGCGGCGGTCCCCGTCTCCGGTCGGCAGCCTGTCGTAGGTCAGTCTACCAGGCAGCGCTGGCCAAAGATTAGCAGTGCACAATGGTCCCTCGTAGCTCAGGAGAAGAGGGCGCCTAACCAGGTCCTCTCTGGGTCAGTCCTTGGAGACACAGCAGCTTTCAGATTGATGAAGTAGAGCAGCAGCAAGACTTCTCTTCCAGTAGGGCTTCAAGGTTAATCTTCAGTTTCAACTCCAGTTTCTCTTCAGCTTCTGAACACAAATTCTAGCAGTGAGAGGCCCCCAGATATACTAGTTGATCTCCCATTCATTCTGCTGAGTCACACTCAGGCAACCAATCAGTCAGAAGGGCATTCATGCAGGCAGCCAATCAGGTGCATAGTGCATTCAGGCAATTCACTTCTCTCCAGACACTCATAACGAGTTATGTGTATTGAGACAAGTAGCCAGACATTCAACACTCCAGACTGCATTCATACCAGATACGGGTAGGGCTGTCTCAGTCATTGTGTCAAACACCAGAAACCAGACTACCACAACAAGAAGTGCATATTGGTCACACACTCCATTCTCCCAGGTCCCACTCACAGGGTGTACCCATAACATACAATCACTAGGAAGGCTCCAGCCAGTCTGGCCTGAACTTCACAACAACACCATATATGGAACTTCCACCCACCAGCCAGTCAGGGGGAAGGGACAAGGTCAGGGCTTCCCAGGACTTTGGGAAAACAAGGTAACAGGCAATAGAAAGCAAGAGGCCACAGGGGCTATCTTGTTTGCTATCAGGAATCAACTGATTGCAATGGCAGGGCCTGGGTATCCCAAAATGGAGGATATTCAGAGCACCTGTCAAAGTCAGCATGGAGCTGCCACCAGCCCATATCCTGCTCTTTGGCCCACACACAGGTGCCCAAAAACATACACTATGGGCATTGGGTAGTACCCCCACCCATGGGTACCATAAGTGTATCGCATGGGTCTGCACACCAAACCAAAAGAGAGAGCTGCACCACCAGGAGTCCCACATGAATGATTGCACAGACAACATTACAGAACACATGATAAAAAGGAGTAAAGGACAAGGATATGGAAACCCTGTCCCTTCGATGCATTTCCATCATCACAGCGTGGTTGTGCCAAACTTGCATGAGAGAGTGGTAGAGTTTGTAGGGAACTGCATAATACGTCAACAGTTTTTGTCTGGCCATAACTACCTCGGCCAGAAGGGCCCTTCTGGCACTTGCATATCAACTATGTTGACATGCAAGAAAGACTTGCCTCTTATAGGTACATGATAATAATAGTCTGTCCCATTTCATGCTGCCTCAAGGCCGGACCCTGTGAAAAGAACGATGCAAAGAGCACAGCAATATTCTTGGTGAGGGTGGTGTTCCTAAGATGAGGTATATGTGACGAAATAAAGTTTGATAATGGCCAGCACTGACAATTACCTTTTTGAGGAAATTGTGCATCTCATGGGAATATAACACATACCTTGCACAGTGTACCGGCTGCAAGCGAACGGGATTGTCGAGAGGATCAATAGCTTACTAAAAGAATTCCCGGCAAACCTACTCTCTACTCTATGCCAAAACTCTTTGCCTCCCGCTTGCCCTCATCGCGCTACGCAACTCCCATAGTGCTGATCACCATTTGTCTATGCCCAAAATTGTAATTGGTCAGAGGGTGCATGCACCTGTCCCTCCCATATTTTCAATTTTGGATGCTGTTCCTAGCTCAGAGATCCTTGGAGATGAATTTAATGCATATATGACCAAAATAACTAAAGCTCTGCGTTACATCTCCGGCCAGGTTTAGCAACCTACTTTCTAGTCAGTCAACACTGAAAAACAGCAAAGTGCCCATCAGGGGAAGGACATTCCGGAAGGACAGCCTCTTTGTCTGGGTGATCGAGTACTCATCCGCTAAGCAGTTTGAAATTGAAGTAGTCGAGATTCTGCAGCCCCTACGAGGGGGTGTTTGTGACAACAATGGAAGTGAAGATCAAGGAGAGATGGGCATGTATCCATACGTCTGACGTTCACAAAGACAACAGCAGCACAATGGAACACAAAGCGCTCACCTGATGAAAAGTATATATCAGTTAACTTTGATTTTTATTAACTGCAATCAGATGGTATAAAAGGCCCACCATAGAACAAGATGTTGGGCAAGAGACTTCTAGGGGAAATAGGGGAAAAGGAAATATTGATGTAAATACAATGGGGATTTGAATATTGTGTTTTTTTGCCTTCTGTCTTCTCCTTCTTTCCTTCTGGTTCTTAATTCCTAGGGGTATCATGAGTACACCTGCTCAGGGTAAATGGGAGACATGCGCTAAAAGGAGTATATCGGAAATTGAAGAAGTATACAATACAATTGGGAAGGTGGAGATTTGGCTTCCGAAAACACTTGGTGTAGGGAAATGAAACAGGTTGGCGAGAATCACTAATGGTACCTGTTCATGTGCTCCCTCATCCCACACCTTGCAGGGACCTTCATCCCAATGCGTGGGTTTCTTCCCAATGTATCCCACATTTTAGACTCTTCACCAAGGCGTCTGTTTTTTCATCCCTCTCCTGCTGCCTGGGGTGCAAAAAGCCACTAATGCTAAATGGATCCAGATTAACTGCTAGCAGCTGCTTAAATAGGCAAATGCAACCGAAAAGATACTAAATGCTGTCTGAGAGGAGCTTCGAGCATTGCATTTAATGGTGGTACAGAACCGCTTCATACTTGATCTTATGACGGCAATGGAAGCAATTGGCAGCACATGTTACACTGCTATACCTGCTATCCCGGATGTAATCAACATTGTTACTTCTTGCCCGGTGTGTGCTCCTTTTTACTACAATTTTGATATGGTGTGATTAGAGCACCCCTGTATACAGAGTAGTAAAAAGGGGGTAAGTAGGATGATGGCAATATGTTTAATTTACATTTCCCAAAATTCCCATAGCATCATTCTGAAATTTGATTGGTTCCTGTATGTCTATGATTGGATGAATCTTGGGGTGTTGTCAGTATGCTGTAAAGATACGTGTGTGCAACCTGCAGATCACAAGATGAAATGCTATTAGATCTGCTCACCCTTCATTGGTGGACAGACTTGGCTAATAATAATGCTCTGTAGTTGGGCCTCTGGAGGCAACTAAAGCTTGTGTGTGAGACTCGTAATTTGGCAATTATGATCCTGTGTATGTTGCACCTAAACCTAGAAGGCCTGCAAGTTGTTGTGCTTTGCTCTGGCTGCCAAGGTTCTGACCCATTTGAGTTCTATGGTTACCAAGGAACCAGAGCTGTTTATAAATGTAAACCTCCATTTGGGAATTTCAAAAAAGAGAGCCTTGCTCTGCTCTGTTTTTTTTTACTGAGGCTTAAGAAACATAGTCCTCTTGGGACAGTAGAGGAAGTGATGTTAGCGCCACTGAATTTGTTGCAGTCCCGGTGGTGCCCCCACACTCACCCCCGCTGGGCCCTTTCCCCCGGTACATCTGGATCCACCAGGACACACCGCAGGATAGCTTGGACAAGGCCTGTCACGAGATCTGGAAGAGGGTTCAGGATCTGCCTGATGGCCTGAGGCCCAAAGCTCGAGAGGAGGTCCCCACGTGCCAGCCTGACCCTGGCATCGCTGTCCTAGGAAACGAAAGTGCGGCGAGAAGCAGCAGCCAGAGTCTCTTCGAGGATGAGTGAGTCACTCTTGAAATTAAGCTAGATTATGGTGGTATCCAGTGATATAATCGCTGGGACAAAAACATCTAGGGTGACTGTATAGTTATTTTAAAGGTACTATCCAAAACTTTCCCCAAATATTCTAGGACTGGAGTTTGGTTGTGTAATTGCACACGTCCTAAAATATGCTGGGAAGTGTTTAGTGTCTTTAAGAAAATATTGATTCACTCTTGATGTTTTTCCAGCGATTATATCGCATATAACCGATTATGGTCATCTTTCACCCTGGGTGGGCTGACTGTTGTCTCAAGAGATCTGTGTCTAAGCTGCAGATCACAAGTCTGAATCACCACATGGCCTTTCATGCTTTCAAAATTGACATAAAGCGGTCCATCAGATAAGGCAATAATAATAACTATCAAGAGATTGAAAAAATCCAAGTTAATGACACACACACACACACACGCACGCACGCACACGCACACACACACACTCCACCCCCCCCCCTTGTTTCGCCTATTTCAGGTTTGGCAGTCCTATTTATTCATAAATGTGGGTAGGGATTTTCAGAAAATTCAACTTCTGCTTTTAGACGTTCTTGAAAGATCCGGGAAAAGATTATCTAAACATTTCATTTTAGCAATAAAACGAGCATACACATGCTGCTTCAGTACAGAGTGAAGCAAACAGGATTAGCCCCAATTGGTGTTATCTACAAATGTGTTTACTAGGACAAGAAACAGATATATAGTTTAGTATGTTTACTGCAGAACATGAAACTTATTCTTAGTTTTAGTAATTTTTATTAAGTTAAGAATTCATACATTCATGAACAATAGCAATTCATTATTTGTAAGATATGTAGTAAGTAACCTTTAACAAAACATTTAAGAGTTAATAATAGAAAACAGTAATGGTCAAAATGTAATAATGTAAGAAAACTTATGAAGTTAACAATGGACTAGATATTCAATCCAAAAACTATTCATAATGGGGAGACAATTACAAAAACATAAACGAATACACCTAAAATATACTAACCAACAGACAAGAGACAACAGGTTGAGGGGGTAGGTGAAGTATAAACGGTGAAGGTATAGATAAATCAGTTAATTCTTATAATTCAAATACTCTATAAACTTATTCCATTTCTTATTGAATTTGAGTAACACATTATTCATTGATGCAAAGCAGGGTTCCATTCTATGAATGGAACAAAAGTGAATTCCACCATACAATATATGAGAGATTTGTTACATCCAGTTACTAGTTATATTATGAAAGGCAATCATAACAAATACATTGAACAAATTAGAACATTCAGATTGATTGATAATAGGAATATCGAAGGAGCCACACATCAAATTCTTAAGTGATAAGGGAGCAGAAAAGGCAACAATCAATTGTATTTGTCACCAAACCGTGGTCCAAAATAAATAAACTAGATTGCATTCAAATATCATAAATAAGAAGTTATCATTAGGCTCATTACACGATCAGCATTTATTTGAGAAACCTGGAAGATTTTTAGTGATGCATTGTGGAGTGATAAAGGCTCTATGCATAATGAAGAAATATGTTTGGGTGAGATACGACGCTATGAATACAGTCATGTTTACAGTACAAAATGACTTTGTACAGATTTTGCACTACACAAATACACTTTGCATAGTTCAATAAATCAGGGTTTGTGGCGGCAGTGCAAAATCACTTTGAACCGTGAAAATAAATCAGTGAAACGGGCCCTACCTAATCTCATCAATGTTCTGCATTGCCATGTACAACCATCTAGGCCTGGGACACCTTAACATGCGCAACAGCAATGTGCACTCGTAGTTGCATAACAACTGCTGAAACTTCTAACGTTTCTCTTCTAACATCACTTGAGAGAAGTATCCTTCGGTCGTGCTACTTTGAGAACATGGCATTTTGCATTCTTCAATAATACTTTTACTTTGTTCAAATTATAAATGAAGGACTGCAAGTACCAGAATTCCTTATGAAGTGAGACTCAAAGGCAAGAGTGGCTGATTTGTTACAAACCTGATATGTAACAACCTGAGGTTGCTACAAACTGCGCCATGCTTTATTCTACTTAGAAGATGTAGAAATAACCACTAGCCCAGGAGAACCTGAGTGATACAGTGATCATCTGCTATGAGACATTGACACAGGCTTGCAATATGCCACTATTAATAATGTGAAAAACAGTTTAAGTGCCATTCAAACGTTGAACACAATTGTGTGCATTTATCAAGCACATGTCATGGTATAGTCAGCATTGCAGTGTTTAAAAGAAGAGGTTTATTTCAATGTATTCTGAGGGAAGCAGACTAGATGGAAAATCCAAGTTGAGCTTTGAAATTGATGTGTCTCAGCTGCAGTGCTAATTACTAATCATAAGCAGAGTATCTCTGGTAACAATTCAACACTGATGGAGGTGTCTGTTGCAGGAGACTGTGTGAAACACACAGTTCTTATTTCCAGTGTTACAGATTCTGCAGAAGGGGTCTTGGGACACCTTAGGGTGCATCTGACAAGGGCCAGTTCACCATACTTTTGTTAACATGCTGGTAGGACTCCAGCACCCCCCAAACACATGGCTGTACTGGCCCTGAAAGTGGGACGGTGGTGTGTGTTATTGTTATTGTTATTGTTATTTTGCATTTGTATAGCGCCTTATATACCATTGGTATGGTCTGAAGGCGCTGGTAGGTTGAACGCCCTTGGGAACCGAAGTTCGGGTCAGTGGAAAGATTAGAGAGAGTCCAAAGGTGCGTGTGCGCACCGGTATGTGTGCAGCTGGTGCAGAATTCATGTGGTAGCTGCTTCTTAGCGGTAGGTGTGGTGGTTGAGAGATCAGGGATATGTGTTCGGTCTGGCTGGAATTATCCAGACCGAGTGTGGCGGCGTTAGGCCTGAGGAGATACGCCTGGCTGGGGTGTGAGACCAGCCATGTTTACTTAGAGTGATGGGGGTGAGCGGCAGATGTTGATATGAGAACAGTTATACCGAATGGTGTCATAGTATCTCTGTGTTCTAGTTGAATGGTGGTGTAAGGAGAGAGTAAGCGTGGGGTGCGATATGCAGTATGCTCTTTCAAAGATTCTTTGCATTCCAAAACAAAATAAGCACGTCGCGCAGTTCTGAGCGGTCAGGTCCGTTCTATCTTCACATCCGCTCTATGCACTATTCACCCATAACTCATTTCATACATTCGTTCGCTCTCCACACACTCAGCTGCGCTCTCCACACACTCAGCTGCGCTCTCCACACACTCAGCTGCGCTCTCCACACACTCAGCGCGCTCTCCACACTTCAGCCGCTCTCCACTCTCAGCCGCTCTCCACTCTCAGCCGCTCTCCACTCTCAGCCGCTCTCCACTCTCAGCCGCTCTCCACTCTCAGCCGCTCTCCACACTCAGCCGCTCTCCACACTCAGCCGCCTCCACATTCGCCGCTCCCACGCTCCTTCGCTCTCCACGCTCCTTCGCTCTCCACGCTCCTTCGCTCTCCACGCTCCTCTCGCTCTCCACGGTCCTCCGCTCTGCACGGTCCTCTGTTCTGGACGCTCTTCAGCTCTCCACGCTCCTCCCCTCTCTTCAGCTCTCCACGCTCCTCCCTCTCTGCACTCAACCTCTCTCTACACTCAACCTCTCTCTACACTCATTGTGCTCTCCACATTCATCTGTCTTCCACAATTCATTTGCTCTTCATATTCGTCCGCTCATTACTCTCAGCTAACCTCCACACTCATCCGCGCTCCACACTCGTCCGCCGGCAGCGCTCCTCCTCCCCGCTCATCTACACTCATCTATATTCATTCGGTCTCCTATTCAGCTCTCTCATCCTCCGCACTCATCCGCCCTCCTCATTCATCTGTTCTCGACACTCACCGCTCTCGACACTCACCCCCTCTCGACACTCACCCGCTCTCGACACTCACCCGCTCTCGACACTCACCCGCTCTCGACACTCACCCGCTCTCGACACTCATCCGCTCTCGACACTTATCTGCCCGCGACATTCATCCGCTCTCATACTCATCCGCTCTCCATACGCATCTGCTCTCTACATTCTTCCGCTTTCTGCACTCATCCGCTTTCTACACTCATCCGCTCTCCACACTCATCCGTTCCCCCCACTCAGTCGCTCCCCCACTTAGTCGCTCTCCCCACCGTTCTGCACACTCAACCGCTCCCCCATTCAGTCGCTCCCCCCATTCAGTCGCTCTCATGCTTCTCTGCTCTCCACGCGCCTCCGCTATCTACGCTCCTTCACTCTGCGCGTTCCTCCGCTCTGCACGCTCTTCCGTTCTCCACGTGCCTCCGCTCTCTGCACATAGCCGCTCTCCACACTCGACTGTTCTCTACACTCGACGGCTCTCCACACTCTTCCGTCCTCCACATTGATTTGCTCTTCAAATTCATCCGCTCTCCACACTCATCCCCAATAGTATTCATCCTCCTACACTCATCTACAACTCATCTATACTTATCCACACTCATCCTTACTCATTCGCTCTCCCCACTCATCTGCTCACGTCTCCACATCATCCGCTCTCCACAGTCAGCCGCTCTCCACGCTTGTCGGGTCTCCACGCTCATCCGCTCTCCACGCTCCTCCGCTCTCTACACTCAACCGCTCTGTACATTCATGAGCTCTCCAACATTCATCCGTCTTCCACATTCATTTGCTCTTCATCTTCGTCCGCTCTTTACACTCAACGACCTACACACTCAGCTGCCCCACACTCACCGCCGACAGCATTCATCCTCCACACTCATCTATACTCATCACAGTCATTCGTACTCCCCACTCGTCCAATCACGCCCTCCACACTCTTCTGCTCTCCACGCTCGTCCGGTCTCAACGTTCATCCGCTCTCTGCACTTTCTACATTCCCAGTGATTTATTCCTATTGTCCACTTCGCTGTTTTCGATCTCCATTGCTCGTTTTAGTTCTGTTTGTCATTGTAGGTTACAGTCTGGTTAGTTTAGCTGTATTTTATTTATTCATTTATTTATTTATTTAGTGGTTTGCTGGGTCGGTG
The DNA here is from genome assembly GCA_002915635.3 of Ambystoma mexicanum. Classification (NCBI taxonomy): domain Eukaryota; kingdom Metazoa; phylum Chordata; class Amphibia; order Caudata; family Ambystomatidae; genus Ambystoma; species Ambystoma mexicanum. Next base: position 1,023,476,677 of record CM030325.1, on the reverse strand, counting down.
TTATTGTGATGATTGGTGTTGCTGGTTTGGAACCGGTTGGTTTTAGGGAAAGAGCCAGGTTTTCAGTAGTTTGCGGAATGCCGTTAAGTCCTTAGTTAGGCGGATGTGGGGAGGGAGCGAGTTCCATAGGGTTGGGGCCAAGGCTGAGAATGATGCTCCGCCTAACCTGACTGAGTTTGTCTTGGGAATTACTAGGAGGCCGGCTGAGCTTGATCTAAGGGTGCGAGTGGGGTGATAAGGTATTAACTTTTCTTGAAGATATTGCGGTCCAGTTTTATGTAGTGCTCGATGGGTGAGGCATAAGGTTTTGAAGGCCACTCTACGGGCTACTGGAAGCCAGTGCAGTGTCTTGAGGGCTGGGATACGTGGTCTCTTGGACCGAGCGCGAGTAGCACTTTGGCCGCCGCGTTTTGTGCTCTTTGGAGTTTATTCAGTTGGTAGGCATGAATTCCGAGGTATAGGGGTTTCCGTAGTCCAGTCTTGATATGACGATTGATTGGACCGCGGAAACTCTGTTTGGAAATGAGAGATATGGAAAGATGCGCCTGAGGTTTTTGAGGTGGTAGTGGCAGGACTTTGAGACATTATTGACTTGGCGCGAGAGTGTTAGGTCGGAGTCAAGGGTGCATCCAAGATTTTTCACTGTGTTGGAGGGTGTCGGTGAGTTGCCCATGGCGGGTGGCCAGGGTAGTGGGTGCGGTAGAAGATCAGAGTTGCCGCAAACCATGATTTCTGTTTTGGATGGGTTTAACAAGAGGTGGCTTTGGGTCATCCAGCGTTCTATGTTCAGGAGGCAGGATGCAATATCCGGTCGGGAGTTGGGTTTTGCGTTCAGGATTTTAGAATTAGTTGAGTGTCGTCGGCGTAATTGTAACACAGGATGTTGTGTGAACAAATTATGGTGGGAGGGTGATCAGGTAGAGATTGAACAGGAGGGCGGATAGACATGCTCCTTGTGGGACTCCTGTGTCGACTGGTTGGGCTTGGGAGTAAAGTCGGAGAGTGTTGTTATTTGGTGCCTGTCTTTGAGGAACGAAGCTATCCATTTAAGGGCGGTTCCACGTATCCCTAGGGAGTGGAGGCGGTCCAGGAGGATTGCGTGATTGATCGTGTCAAAGGCGGCCGATAGGTCGAGAAGGATTAGTGCGGCGCATCCCGCGGAGTCGGCTGTCATTTTAAGGTCATCCCAGATCGAGGTTAGGGTGGTTTCAGTTCCATGACGGGTTCTGAATCCTGATTGGGCGGGGTCCAGGAGATTGTTGGCTTCAACAAAGGCATTTAGTTGGGAGTAGGCGGTTCGGTCAATGAGTTGGCAAGGAACCTGGTGTTTGAGATGGGGCGGTAGTTTTTGGGCTCGAGAGGGTCGAGCGAAGGTTTTTTAATTAGAGGTTTGACGTGCACCAATTTGAATGCGTCTGGAAAGATACCGCGGAAAGGGAGGCATTTATGATAGATCTTGCGTGTTCTCCTGCGCAGGTGGAGGTAAAGATTTCTTTTAGGGTTGTGGCAGGGCAGGGGTCCAATGGTGATCCAGATGGTTTGCGGGCGGATAGGAGTTTGAGAAATTGTTCTGGTGATATTGGACTGAAGGAATCGAACGTTGGTTGCGTGGAGGTCGCAGCTGATGGGCTGGCCGGTACAGGCGGAGGATTGCCAGGTGGCTGTAAGAGAGCCAGTTTGGTGGTTAGAGTATTTGTCCTTTCGATAGCCGTGGAGTAAAAGTGGAGGGAGAGAGAGTCACACAGTGATTGTGACGCGGTCGGGATGGTTGTGTTACAAGCCGGATTGGTGAATTCGGAGATAATTTTGTGAAGTTCTTTGCTTTGGTTTTTGCAGTTTAGGATTCGGGAGTTGTAGTGGGCCTTTTTTGCTTTCCGGATTTCGGCTTTGTACCGATACAGGTGTCGGGCTAAGGAGGTCTTGCTCTCATGGGTTTTCTCTTTCTGCATTTGCGTTCTAGGTATTTGTATTGTCGTTTAGTGGTCTTCAGCTCAGGGGTGAACCATCTGGGGAAAGGGCCACGGCGGGTTGATGGTTTGCACAAGGGGGTGAGCCGCATCAGAGATGCGCTGAGCCATGAATCAAAGCCTCAGGGGTTAGTTGGTTGTTGAGAAGGTAGATGGAGGAGACTGGAGGAGTGCCTCGGCTAGGTCTGGGATGATTATTAGTTTCTTCCAGCATTTGCGTATGTTTGGAGGTTCAGATGCGAGTACGGGAAGGGGTTCGGGTGAGTGGATGGCGAACGAGAGAATGAAGTGATCAGACCAGATGACAGGGGTGGGCGGCATTAGATGGGTCAGGGAGTTGGAGCTAAAGATGGCATCAAGGGTGTGCCCTTTATAGTGAGTCGGGCCGTTTGTGTGGGTTGGAGATTAATTGCATCTAAACCGTCAATCAGGGAGTATCTCATAGGGTTGGTGGGGATGTCGAGCCATTTGTTGAAGTCTCCAAGAAGGATGAGGTTGGGATGGTTTAGTTGGAGGGTGGCAATAGAATCGCAAAGGTTGTTTGCGAAGTGTCTATCGTAGCCAGGGGGCCTGTAGATTATTAGGAAGGTGTGTGAGAGCGACGGGGAGAGGGATAGTTTAACGAGAGAGAGATTCGCAGGATGGAATGGAGGGTTGCTTGTCGATGATTGAGGCGCGGAAGAGAGATTTGAAGACGAATGCTATCCCCCCTCCCCTGGACGGACGGTTCAGTGGGATGAGGGAGTAATCAGGCGGGAAGGCTTCATTAGCGATTGGGCGAAGTCGTCAGAGAACCAGGTTTCAGTAATGAAAACTAGGTCTGGTTTGATTGAGGCGAGGAGATCAAAGATGCAATGTCTGTTTTTTGCCACAGATCGGGCGTTAAATAGGATGCAGTTCACATCGGCAGTCAAGGATGGTCTTGGTGCTGGAGCGGGATGGGGCGGTGGAGAAGAGGTGGACGGAGGGGGTAGTTATTATTATTATTATTAGGGTGGGTGATGATAGATGGGAATAGTGGGCGAGCAGAGAGATTGGCCGGCTTCGGGTGGGGTTGGGAGGCTGCGTGTGATAGGATGATCGGGTTTGGGTTGGGGATTTGAAGGAGGGGTGTTGGCGGTTAGGGGTTTCAGTTGCAGGTGATGTGAAATCGAGGGAGAGGGTTTCAGGCAGGGAGAAGCCATGGGGGAAGGAGGAGGAGATTGCGGGATAGAGGTGATGGGTCGAGACAAGGGAGGTGAGGCGTGCTGAGAGATTGAAGGGACAAGGAACGTTTCCTCTTTAGCTTCTTTGTTGCGACTGGTGTGTGGGAGAGAGTAGGGGGGGTCGGAGGGGGAGAGGGATGCAGCTTCAGTTCTTGCTAGGGCTAGGCGTGCAGTTTTTAGGGAGGGGAAAGGGTGTGGTCGGGGGCAGGGTGGCAGGGGTATGAGGGGAGGGTGGGAGAATACAGGGTGGGGTGTGCCAGGAATTATAGTGAGGGAGCGGGTATGGGTAATGCTGGTGGGTCCGGGGTGGGGTCAGGGGATGAGTGGTCTTGGGGTGAGTGGCTCGCCATCGTGCCCCCCTGGCTTGGTGTTTGGAGAGGGTAAAGGCAGGGGGTGCGAAGGAGGTTGGAGAGATTTGGGAGGGGGGGGCGGCAGGGAAGACAGATCGGAGAGTGGGGGTGGTCCACGGGGTTCGTTTCTGGCTGACTCTTGAGGAGTGGGTGCACTCATGATTGGTATTAGATTATTAGTGACAGTTTTGGATTCTATTACACAGATATACTGTTAGTTATACTGTTGGGATTGAATAGGGCACGGTAGTGGTGGACTTCTTTCAATTCACCTTTATACAAGGAGGGTATTAGGCATGGATCTAAATCAACTTTGTAGATAGATTATTAGTCACCGTTTTAGATTCTACATTACATAGCTATGCTGTTAGTTATTTCTAAATCAGAGTTTCACAGGGAGGTTGTTGGGCACAGATTTAGATTCTATATTACACAACTATGTTTTAGTTATACTAATAGGATTGAATAGAGCACGGTGGTGGTGGACTTCTTTCAATTCATCTTTATGCAGGGAGGGTATTAGGCATGGATATAAATCAACTTTGTAGATTAGTCACCGATTTAGATTCTACATTACACAGCTATACGTTGGTTATTTCTGAATCTGAGTTTCACAGACAGGTTGTTGAGCACACTTCTAAATTCAACTATCACGGATAGTCAGTTGGGTTCACTTATAGATGAATAGACAGGCTATTGGGCACACTTCTAAATGTAACTTTCGGGGTGGGTAACTTCTAAATTCAACTTTCACAGAGAGGTAAGTTGGGCACACTTCTAAATGAGTTTCTAATTCAGCTTTTCACAGAGAGGCTGTTGGGCACACTTCTAAATTCACAAATTAGTCTATTGGGTACACTTCTACTTTTGACTTTCCACAGGGAGGCTATTGGGCGCACTTCTAATGCAACTTCTAAATGCACTTCTTAATTCAACTTTTTACAGGTAGGGACTTGGGTACATTTCTAAATGCAGAGAGAGGCAATTGGGCACACTTCTAAGAGCACTTTTAAATTCAACTTTTCATAGAGAGGCAAATGGGTACACTACTAAGTTCACAGCGAGGCTATTGGGAAGACTTCTAAGTGCACTTCTAAAATCAACTTTCACAGAGAGGCAATTGGGCACACTTCTAAATTTACGGCGCGGCTATTGGGCACACTTCTAGATTCAGCTAGGCTGTTGGGCACATTTCTAAATGCACTTCTTAATTCAACATTTCATAGAGAGGGAAATTCTAAAATCAACTTTCACAGAGAGGCAATTGGCACACTTCTAAATTTACGCGTGGCTATTGGGCACACTTCTAGATTCAGCGAGGCTGTTGGGCACATTTCTAAATGCACTTCTCAATTCAACATTTCATAGAGAGGGAGATTGGGCACACTTCTAAATGGACTTCTCGCGTTCTGTTCACTTCTAAAATGCAACTTCTAAATGCACTTCTAAATTCAACTTTCACATAGAGGCTATTGGGCACACTTCTAAATGCACTTCTAAATTCAACTTTCCACAGAGAGGCAAATTGGGTACACTTCTAAATGCACTTCTAAATTCAACTTTTCACAGAGAGGCAAATTGGGTACACTTCCAAATGCACTTCTAAATTCAACTTTTCACAGAGGCAAATTGGGCACACTTCTAAATGCACTACTAAATTCAACTTTTCACAGAGGGGCAAATTGGGCACACTTCTAAATGGACATCACGCGTTCTGTTCACTTCTAAATGCAACTTCTAGATGCACTTCTAAATTCAACTTTCACATAGAGGCTATTGGTCACAACTTCTAAATGCAATTGTGTATACGTCTGGATTCAGCTTCTAAAGTACTTCAAAATCAACTTTCGCGGACAGGTACACTTCTAGATTCGCTTTCAAAGAGAGGCTATTAGAGATTCCATCAAGTGTGGCATATGCTAACATTCACACTTCTGCTCAGAGGTGGCGCAGGCTAATTTGTGTGGTTCTTTCGGGCTACTGTACTAGTTATCATTAGACTGCAGGCTATTGAAAGGTAGGTTAGAGTGGCGGGAGCTTTCAGGAGCAGAGTAATTGCTCTACGTCCCACCCAAGCCAGCACTTACAGTTTTGTCGGTGCCCGGTGTCTGTTGGCTTCCCCTGCGGACACCTGCTGACACTCCCTGGAGTCGCCTCTGTTGGAGTCGCCCTTGGCCTCGGGGCCCTTAGCCGCTGGGGCTGCCGGGCAGGGGCTGCCCTGGGAGGACTGGTGATGAAGGGAGGGATGGGCGGGGCAGGAGGTGGGTGGTACCAGGAAGGGGCGGGCCGCTAGACCCGGAAGGCAGAGCGGATGGTCCAATCAGGGTGCAGGGCGGGTTGGGAGGTGGCCTGGGGGGCCTGCAACGAGCGTTGGGATGGGGAGAACAACACTACACGGCCCAATCACGGCACGATGGGCGGGGATGGAGGAGGGCGGGCTCACAAACCAGGAAGGGATGCGGGAGGGAGAGCGGGCAGCAGCGGGCTAAGCAGGGCCTTGGGGGACCTTCTAAATGTTAAATGGGGTCGGATGGCTCACGGGACACTTCCACTCACCTCGGATTGCCGGTACAAGTGAGGGGGCTGGGGCCTGCAACGAGCGTTGGGATGGGGAGAACAACACTACACGGCCCAATCACGGCACGATGGGCGGGGATGGAGGAGGGCGGGCTCACAAACCAGGAAGGGATGCGGGAGGGAGAGCGGGCAGCAGCGGGCTAAGCAGGGCCTTGGGGGACCTTCTAAATGTTAAATGGGGTCGGATGGCTCACGGGACACTTCCACTCACCTCGGATTGCCGGTACAAGTGAGGGGGCTGGGGGAAACGTTAAACGTTAAGGAAGCCTGGGTATGATCGCTCCTCAAGAAGCCATCCCTTGACCCATCGGTACCGGGAACTACAGGCCCAAACACCACTGTCCCCTTTCTTGCTGGAAATTTTGGACAAAGCAGCATACCTGCAAGTCCAAACATTCCTTGAGGACCACCGTCTTCTGGGCCTTCGGCAGTCTGGCTTTAGACCACAACATGGGACCGAAACGGCCCTCCTCGACTTAAAAAATCAAATGGACGACATCAGACACGCCGGCAAACCTACGCTCCTTCAGCTATTTGATTTATCGGCCGCGTTTGACCTCGTAGACCACAACACTCTTTGCCATCACCTCTTCATTGCAGCCAACCTCTCCCCCAAGGCGTGTGCGTGGATCACTTTGTTTCTACAGGAAAGGGCCATGAAAGTCTTCTCCGACTCAGCGTGTGCCTCTCCCAGTCACGTTAAATGTGGGGTGCCTCAGGGCTCTTGCACTGCGCCTACCCGACACCCTGGGCATCTCATACACCAACTATGCTGATGACACCCAGGTGCTCATCCCTCACAGGTGACTATGAGACAGACAGGATTACCCTTAACTCCATTTATTGCACTATACAAGCCTGGATGGCAGAAAACTGGCGATGCCTCAACAGTGAGAAAACCGAGCTTCTGCTAATTGGTTCACCAACCATCCTGGGTAACCTCGACAAGAAGTATTGCTCCTTCATCATAGATAATATATCCATTGCTGTGTCCCAAACAGTTAAGACCTTGGAGTCTATCTCGACTCTAATCTCACTATGAACAGGCAGGTCAACGCCATTGCCTCTTCCTCGGCCTACTACTCCAAGTGCTCAATGCAGCAAGACCCTTCTTAACCTCACATAACTGCCTTACCATTGCTAGGGCTACGATTGGTTCAAGATTGGATTATTACAATATTCTCCTTGGGGGTACATCTAGCAAAAGCATTGCTAAACTCCAACTGGTCTAGAACAACGCCCTCAGGGCCACCACAGGATTATCAAAAAGGATCACATCTCCGACCTGAGAAGACAGGTCCACTGGCTTCCCATTAAGCAGAGAATCATCTTCAAAATCCTTTCCCTCATGCACAAATGCTTCCATGATCTGGCACCACCTACATGGCCCAGCGCATAGCCATGCCAACATCCTCTAGGCCGTCCAGACTGGCCTATACCAACAAGATCTCCATGCCCAAAACCCGCAGAGTGCGTGCAGGTGGCTCCAGCTTCCCAGCCATTGCTGCCACACACTGGAACGCCTTACCTACGCACCTCAAGGGAATAGACTCTCACCTAGCCTTCCGCAAAACCATCAAAACTAGGCTATTTGTCTGATTTGTTAACTCCTAGTACTCACTCTGTACACCCTGAAATGTACACAACTGTACTTTGTGACGAAGCATCTACTATTGTAACCAAGTAACAACATGTTGCAACCATAATCTTGCCTACGTATACTTTCATGTAAAAGCGCCTCAATGCCTTTGGGCTGTAGTGCGCTCTACAAATGTAAAAAATAAATAAAATAAATAAACACCATACATCACCAAAACAAGAGGAACTTCCAATCGACACTCACAATTCCTGGAAGACGAACCCAACGAAAACAAAAATCCAAGACAGAACCTAGAAGAACTCTTCGACGACACGGACACTCGGCACCAAGACCTCAACAAGCGATCGACCAGAAAGAAAACCTCAAAACCGACCAGAAGACACCGCTAACAAGAAAGTCCAAACAAAACTCCACTACAATCTAATAAACGCAAGATCCATGTCCAAACACTCGACCTACTCAACGACAACGGCATTGACATCCTGTTCATCACAGAAACATGGCTGGACAACAACTACAAAAATCTTCAAATGCCCTCAAATAAACAGGAAAAACAAAAAGGAGGAGGCATCCCAATAGCATTCAAAGAACTAAAAATAAGAACAGATAAACCGCTCATCATCAACTGTGAAACCATGGTCATACACCCAACAGTGAGCCCAAAAACCAACATCACATTCATACTGGTATACAGACCACCAACATACGATGCAACCTTCATCAACAACTTCATAGAAGCCATCACCAGCCATCACCAGCATAGCCAACGAAAACGAGCATCTTATCCTCAGGGACTTCAACATCTGGTTTGAAGACAGTCACGTTAACTCCCTAAACTCACTGATTAGACAATTAGCTACCATGAAACTACGACAACTAGTCACCGGGGCAACACACTCGGCAGGACACATCCGAGACGCAATCTTCACCAAGGAAAAACTCATCACCACGGCACCCCAAATACAAATACTGTGGAGCGACCATCTCATCACCCCATTTGTGATCACTCCGCCAACTCAAATCTAAATCCAACACCCTAAACTCACAACCATCACAAAAAGAAACTGGAAACACGCCAAAGAAAGCAACCTTTTTCGAACAACTGGAGATGACCAAACCCTCAACTACAGAACTAGAGCTAGCTGACCTAGACGGGAAAGCAGAGCTACTACACAAATGGATTGCCGATACAATTGACAAGATTGCCCCGGGAAAACCATTCACCCCATCAAAAGAAAAAGAGCAATGTCAAAATGGTTCACCCCACTACTAACCTCCATGAAAAAGAAAACAAAAAGATGGAACTGGAATGGAGGAAAGAATACAACCCCGAAAAAAAAAGAAAAAACTATTCCAGAAACAAATCCGTGCATACAAGAAGGAAATTCTAAAGGCGAAGAGAAGGCATTATGATGACAATCACCTATGCCACCAATACAAAAAGAAATTTTCAACATCATTAAGAGGAGAAACCCACAAGGTTGCAACAACACCCCAACTCCCTCAGAGAAACTATGCAACAACCTGACAGACCACTTCAAGAAAAAAAAAAAAAATCAACGACATCCGACAAACTATACAAAACGAACCCAACACATAAGCACAGCACAAACTCCAAAACTTTCCCGAAATATCAGCAGAGGCATTCGCCTTGTTGGTAAAACACAGCAAGAAAGCAGGATCACCCATGGATCCCTTTTCCCCGGAGATCTACAAATCAATCCTCGCACAACGAACGCCAGCAGAATATTACAGAAACCTTCTATATCTATCTCTTGCAACAGGAACTGTAGCAAGGACCTTCAAATCAGCATATATCAAACCACTTTTAAAAAACACAAGTGGCGACGTAGAAGTCCTCTCCAACTACAGGCCGATCTCAAACATTCCCTGCCCAGCAAAACTCTTAGAAACCTACGTATACAAACTAACCCAAGAACACGTAGAAAAACGCCACCTGCTAGACCAGGCTCAAATCGGCTTCAGACCTGCAAGAGTAACAAACAGCACTACTATCCATCTGGGACGACCTCAAACTAACGCAGACTCAAACACAACCTCAGCCCTCATCCTGCTCGACCTCACTGCAGCCTTTGACACAGTTAGCCACGACACCCTGACCAAAAGACTAGAAGACATAGGCATAACAGACACAGCACTACGCTGGACCAAATCATTCCTAGCAGACCGAACAGAAACCGTATGGCTCAAAACATTCAAATCCACTCCACCAGTTAACGACTGTGGAGTGCCACAAGGATCCTCGCTATCTCCACTATATTTCAACATCTATCAGACTCCGGTCATAAGAATCTTCAAAAAAATACAACATTACATGTTACAACTACGCAGATGACACTCAAATCATCTACAAAATCGAAGACACCCAAGCCGATCACTCAACCCTAAGAGAGTGTCTAAAAGAAGTCTTCAACTGGATGAATGCCAACAACCTGAAAATCAACCCAGGAAAGACAGAAATCATGATCATATCCAAAGACCAAGATACTGAAACCGCCATCCCGTGGCCAACGGAAATAGGAACCACACCATCACCATCTAAGGTAGCAAAAAATCTGGGAGTCCTGATGGACAACACCCTAACCTTAGAACCACAAATAAATGCAACAGTCAAGAAATGTGTTTTCCTCCTCCACACTGCAAGGAGATTCCTTCTGTTCCTCTCCTTTACGCACAAAACACTCACAATCGTCACCCTCATGCCAAGAATAGACTATGCAAGCAGCCTCTACCTCGGAATACCAACTGCAATGGATCCAAAATACAGCAGCCAGAATAATCCTCAAATTATCCAGAAGAGACCACATCTCTCCTGCCTTAAAAACATTAAACTGGCTCCCAGTAAAACATTGCATCACCTTCAAAACAATGTGCATAACGCAGTGGACAAGGAGGCGAATTTCTACCAAAAAAAAGAATCTACAAGCCAACGAGACTCCTCAGGTCAAGCAACAAAACCCGCCTGGAACTAAAACCATACCTTAAGAAAACAGTTGGAGGCACCTCTACCACCTAGCCGCAAAAACCCGGAACAACATCCCAAAAGAATTTAGAAACACCAAAAGATCACCTAAAATTCAGGAAATTACTAAAAACCTGGCTCTTCAACACCACAGACTCAAACTGAAAACCGAAACAGAAAGGAACGAATGAATTAACTTAAGAGGACACTGACACCACCCAGAACCGACCAAGAAACTCCCACCATGACTAGACCGGTAACGCCAAGTCAAACAGAACACAAGCGACACCCATTAAGCTAGAATCAACAATCCCAGCCAACATCCTCACTCGGCCCATAAATGCTACGAGGTACCACACTGTTCGAGAATTTCTATATGTTAGCAATCGCCACATTCAAACTGAGCTGTGGACCTTATCAGGTACACTGGCCGTATGAGCCAGGTAAGGTTATGAAGGTAGTTGATGGAAGTGGAGGACAGAAGGGAAAGGGACTGTGAATACCGGACAAGCCCAGATCAGGACAGAGGTGCTGAAATGTCTCCACTCCCCTTCTGGTAAGAGTATGCTAACCCATCTCCTCACTTCAAGACAGAAATGCCAACTAACCAATCACTAACAGCTTCTCCCTCTGCATACACCTCTCAAACTCCAAACCAAACTCCTCCAAACCAAACAACCACAAACCTACAGCACCACAAAACGCACAAACTTCATTACATTGCAACAACAAAACAAAAACACACAGACTCACACAGTACAGGACGACTACCAGCCGCAAAACACCCAGGCACAGCCAACGGTCCACCGGGCTAAGGCTGCCAATAGCACAACACTGCTCTCTTGCACTTGTCCAGCTTCCTCCCACTAATTCACCCCCCCCTTTCCCCTCTTTGTTTCAGAGCCGCCAGGGGACCACCCCGGTGGTGATAGTGTGCGGTACAAATGTCCTTTAACATTAACATATCACTGCTGCATTTAGAATATTTTTGAGAGGAGTGTCAAAGAAGAGGTTTCAGAATAAGACAAGTATTCACAAAATTATTCATAGCCAGGCAAGTACTTTCAATAACCCCCCAATGCAAAGTCAGTTAACCCTTTCCTGGAAGGAAGGCAAAACACATAAGCAGAGGAGAGAAGAGAAGAGTCATGCAGGGAGCCAGACCAGCCAATGTTAAGTTAGCAAAAGTCAAGGTGAACTGAAGCAATTCTTGCAGGTAAGTAGAAAGTCTTGCACAATGTTTAAAAACATCTTTGTAATATAGAAGAAATCAAAGTAGGGCCACAAGTTGATTAGGCTTGTGAGGTAAAGAAGCTGACAGCAACTCTACAGATGCAACCAAGACAAGTCTCCAACGAGGATAAGTGAGGTTACACAACAAGAGGTAAGTTCTTAGGCTGTACAGTTACCTTTAGGTTGAAGAAAAGTGCAGCAGATGAGTCTGTTCCTGTGCAGCTCTGCAGATCCTGGTGCTCCTGTGCCTCAGTCATGGGGACAAGAAGAGGAGGACTTGTGGGGACTGCTGCACTGCAAAGGAAGGTCAACGACCGCAACCGGAAATCTTCAAACAAGTGGCACTTCGGTGTTTCAGCTCCTAGCATCTACCGCAAATCGCAACACGAGGTTCCTGTCTGTCGAGATAGGCGTTCTTGCATCTGGGGTCCCGCACTCTGTTGAGGTGGCTCAGGCAGTCCTGCTTCCTGGGAGTCCGGAGGATCTTCCTCGAGCTCTTGGCCAGCTTAAAAAGCAACGCACACGAACTGGTGTTCCTCTCCGTGGCTATTCGGTTCCAGCAGCAACTGCAGTGCAATGTCAACCAGCATCAAGAGGATGTCCAGGTGGCTTACTTTGGAGCAGATTGGTCCCACCAACTCAAAGGGAGAAGTCGTCCTTGCAGGGCTTCTCTAGTCGAAACGAAAATGGAGTCTCAGCACAGCAGCAGGGCCTCACCGGCTAACCAACGGTGTGTTTGTGTGAGAAGCTAGTTCTGCACAGTGCGGCACGTTGATTTACACAAAGATCTTTGTTGTTTTTTTAAAGTCGTTCTCAAGGTGGACCTTGTAATAGCAGGCGTTCTTGTGCCAGGGTACACAGATTGATGTTAAAACAAAGGAGCAATTGTCAAAACGAAACAAAAGAACTTAACGTTGGACGAAAGTAGAGCACAGGTCGACGTTGTGTGAAAGAGCTGGTGATACCGTGCACCCCACTGACGCAGTGTGGGGAGGACAGCCCAAATGCGATTGTGTGTGAAAGACGACTGATTAGATTGGGGGGAGACCCCTGCCCCCCACCCCCCTTCCACATAAACCCCCTTAAACCGCAGGACTGTGTTGGGCTCACAGATAGTGTGAAGCAGGTGCTGAAAGTGTGAGGGCCAGTGACAGCTTGTCCAGTGCAAAGTCCAGCGATGCTTATGAGAGACCAGTGATAGCATCAGGGAGCAGCAAGGAGTCCAGCAGAGAAGGACTGGCCCAGAGTCCAGTCAAGTGATGGTGTGCGTGGTCAGGGCTGCATCCAGGGACATGATTTCAAAAAAATGCCAGGGGTAGCAGAAGTCACATCGCATGACCCATGACCTCTGAGGGCATCACAGGAAATTATGTCATTTGACCCCACCATGATTTAGGGAAGCGATGGAACACGACCTTTTACCCCTTGACAAAACAGGATGTGGCATCACATAGCATTGTTCCTAAGTGCACTATGAAAAATATGGTTACAATATCACTGTAACGTGATGAACATTTCATACAAGAATGGGACACCATATGTATCGGCAGAAAAAAAAACATGCTATATCTGTAACTAGCGAAAAAGATGCTTATTCTACTCAAGATGCCTTTTGGAAGGTTTTGTGTGCATTTTGACTTTGAGGTGTTTAAAAACAGACTCAATCAGTGACTCGCCCCCTGAAGTTTACCTGAAATAAACCTTTAATGAGTCTAGCAATTATTGTATAGAATTCCAGAAAGACACGTTATGTGTTATTCCTAGTCTTTCTTATTCAGGGTCACTGCTCAAAGTGTTGGACATGTGGAATCCCCTGTTTTTTTGTAAGGAGCCTGAACAAGAAAGCCAGCCACCCCAGAATAAAAGAGCCGCATGGCATGGGCCACAGCCCAGGAGCTTACATTTGTAAAAAAAATAAAATAAAAAATAAATGTTTTTTTTGTTTTGTTTTAGGAGTAGCAAGGAAGAGAGACCACAGGGGTAGCAAGGGAGACCTCATGAGTCGCAAGTGCAACCCCTGGCAACCACTAAAAGGCGTCCCTAACTGAATCTAGGATTTATGGGGCTTGGTGGGGGAAAGCATGTACTGGGTATGCCCTCAGATATGTATTGACATCACCGGATGTGACATCACAGCCAGTGATGTAACAGGGAATGATACCAGTCTTTGATAATCACAGGCACAAGGAGAAATGACAGAACAAGAAAATCACACTTGACTTTCAAATGTCCCAGGTATGAAGGGTCAATGCTTTTCTTAATACATATGGAGTGATACCGTGAGTGGGGCTTTTTTCTTTTTTATTCTGAACAGTGTGAACTGAATCACTTCTAAGGAATTGTACCTCTGTTTCTGGCAGAGAAGGCACAGTGACGTAAAATGATGCACAGAGGATCACATAATTTAGCAGAGTAGTGAAGCTGAGATTTGAGACCAGTCTGCAATGTACGCACTTGATAATCTAAATTGCAAGCTCTGTTTGGTAGAAATTTGCATTATTTGGCTGTCAAGAATATTCTGGGACTAATTGCAAGTTTGGTGGTTTCTCTGCAGTAAATATGCTGAGATACCACTAAAGGGGGTTTACCGTTACCACCACTTAGTCCGTCGGAATTAATGCCGGATTACAAGTGGCCGCATGCTGGTGTTAATCTCCATTTATGTAGTCCATAGGAGTTTAAGGAGATTTTGTTGGAATTACTGCTGGCCGAAATTCTGCCAAATGGCTTTTTTTTGGCAGTAAGGTGACAGAATTACCTCCAGAATTTTGTTGGAGGTTTTTCCTCCACCTCACCTCCAACTCCATAGTTTGGCAGTGCGGTAATGCAGCATTAATGCAGTGGTAGCTCTTTTGCCACTGCATCACCCCAGCTTTTGGCCACACCAGTGAACTCATAATGAGGCATGCTGTTTTTCACCGCTCACTTATGAACTACAAACATTCAAATTAACAACCTGACACATACATTCATCCTTGTAGAAATATGTTAAGCAAAGGGAGTATGGTTGGAGATCTATTTTGCTCATCTTACATGGACCAGAAATGTGAGTAATATGCACCAACCATATTCTTTAGCTTTTCAGAGGTAAAATACACAAAACTTGAGACAGTCTGGTAACGTCACCTGCTTGTTGTCATTATTTTCATTGACTTTGAAAATATGTGGGGTAAGATTCCCTCTTGTTTGTTTTCGGGGGGCCTATCTTGTGAGGGACTAAATGTTACATGTATATAGAGTGGTCAGAGGCTACCCCTCCCTTTTCCACCTGTAGGTATGTGTGGTGCACCCATCTGGAAACTTTTGCCTATACTAATTGTAGCCTGTATAGGCAAACGTTTGTAAACCATGCGTAGTGACAAATACATTGAATATATTTTGTGGTATAACAAGTCAATGTTCTGCTAGCTAAACACAGACCTATTAACAGATCTGTTTCCAGTTGAGTGCACCACACATACCTACAGGTGGAAATGGGAGGGGTAGCCTCTGTCCACTCTATATATGTGTAACTATATTCATTCAGCTGTGCTGTTTATTATACAGATGTGAAGCAATATTTGTATCTGTGTGCAGCGAATAAACCCACATCATGGAAACAGGAGAAGCAGATTAAAAGTTTGTTTTTCATCTTGTATGACTTACTTTATGTTTGTTTGTTTGTTTGTTTGTTTATTTATAATGCGTGCCTCACCCGCAGGTATCTGGGCGCAGCACAAGATTATGCAGTTTCTTAGTTACACAGGAAGAAGTAGAGGTACAACAAATGATGTACAATATATACAAAAGCAGTTTCAAAGTTATTCACCGTAACAGGAAACATGGCAGAATGGCAAGAGTAACATAAATAAATACAATGGGAGCAGAGAATATTAGATATGTACAAGGTCAGGTCAGTGGATTAGTCAGGGTCATTGTTGAGGATAAGCCAATTCTTCATATTTTTTCTGAAGCTGGAGAGAGATTGATTGGTTCTGAAGTTGGAGGGGAGAGAGTTCCAAAGTTGGCCGGCCAGGACAGGGAAGGTTTGAGTTTGTAACTGGGAACTTGTAAGTTACCCGAGCTGGCTGATCTGGTAAGTCAGGCGTATTGTTTCAGGGCACATTTATCAGAGAGCTATTGTGAGGCATTTATATGTGAGGGAGGTGATTTTAAGTTGGATTCTTTCTTTAATGTAGAGCCATTGTGGCCTCTTCTCATGGAGGAGATATGTTGTTTACTCAAGGATGTCCTAAGAGCATTATTCTGCAAGATATGCAGTTTCTTCATGATGTATTTGTTAGCCTCAAGATATAGTCCTTTGCACTATTCAATTTTTGATAATATTAAGGCTATAGCTAAAGTGATGCAGCTTTTGGTAGAGAGGAAGGGTTTGCATGCTCATATGAGCTTACAGGTGCGGACACTTGCCGAAGCTGTGGCGCTGAACTGTTTTCTCAAATTTAGGGAGGAATCTAGATTAAAAAAAACAGGTTTTTACTTCACTGCTGACTTTTATGATTTTGCCATCTATATTAAATGATTGATATTGTTCACCTAATTTGGAAATGTTGATAGGAATGGCTAGAAGGAGGAGTTCTGTCTTTTCATCATTCAGGCAGTGACCATGTGTGGACATCCATGTCTGAATGATAAGGTAGATTCTATTAATCAGGGCTAGGTCGTTGGCGTAGTCACCTGTCAAAGGGATAAGGACCTGGGTGTCATCAGCATAGTTTGGGTAGGTGACAACCATGTGAACAAACAATGGTTTGGTAAAAGCGTTGTACATGGTAGGTGATGCACACGATCCTTGTGGGACTCTGCATGTAATTGGGCTCGGGTTTGCAGCTGCTGAGGCCGAGAACACTCTCGTCGACCTGTTGCTTAGGAATGATTTGATCCATGCTATGGCTTCTGGTGAGAAGTGCAAGGTTGTGGAGAGGTGGTTGCATAGGATCTTATGGTCGACCAGGTTGAAGGCAGCCGATAAGTCAAGGAAAAGCAGGCTGAGTTTCCTTTGTCTTTAAGGTAATTTATTTGCATTTTTAGGTCAATCAAGGCTGTTTCTGTGCCATGTTGTGACCTGAAGACTGATTGGCGGAGACCTAATAGCTTGTTGGACTCCAGGACGTTTTAGATTTTATTATAGGCAGCTTTGTCTATAATCTTCAGCAGGAAAGGGACAGTGGTAATGGGTCTTAAGTTAGTGTGTATAGCAGGTCCCAAATAAAACCTGCAAACAAGTCGACCCATTTTGAAGTACCAGGAATGTTCACACCAAAATATGTGACGTATGATGAGCAGATAAATCAGCAGAGAGCCGCAGTAGGGCTCTGCCCGGTACCTATCAGAAGAGCAACACCTATTGAAGTACCGATACCAAGAAAACCATGGACAGTGATGTACCCATTAAGGAAACCATACCAGCAAATGAGACGAAATGAATATTGCCTAAGTACAGTCCCGGAAGAAACTAAAAAAGGTCTTAATGGAAGACAAATGGTGACATCACAAGGACCCAGAATGATGTGCAAGTAGAAGAAATGACAACCTGAGAATGACACCCAGAGACGAAGCACCATGAATAAGCATATCATGAACCTAAAAGGGGAGAACAATGTTGAAATACAAAGACGCTTAAGCTGTAAACAGGATGAAGATATTCAACCAGCTAACACTTGTACATATGCTTGGAAACGTAAGAAGGCTAAGAAAACAATGCGGCTTGCAATGCTAAGTAGATGAATAGTGCGGCAAGCGCCATTATACATAATCTACCTCAAAACGAAGCTCCTTATTATAAGTGTAATTTCACTTTGCAAACAAAGCAGAATAAACCAAGCTTACTATAGGCCGAATGAGCAGAGATTCATATACTAGCAAAATGAGAAGAGGCGGCTGAATCGAAACTCGGCAGATGCAGCACGTGCTAGGAGAGCCAAGGTCATACTAATAAAAGGAACAAACAGTAGCTACATATAATTGAAACCTAAGAACAGAATATCCTGTCTCTGAAAGGTCAAGATACGGAGGCGCAGGCAGGTGGCAAGCTGAATAAGAATCAAATGCACAAATTAAGAGAAACTAGACAAATTCATGGTGTGGGAAGCACGTGAACATCCAAGCAAGGTGAAGCATGAGTTCACACCTACGCTTGGCATCCGCAAAGGCAGAGATATCAGAACTTTCCCAGACAGAATATGCAGTTTAGAGGCCAACCCCAGTAACATAATTGACACATAGTTGTTGAAGTGATGATTGATTGTATCCTTAATTTGAGAAAAGCCAGGTAGCTAGGGGGCACCCTGCACCTGGCTGATCATTCTGTTTGCTGCTAAGCAAAGTAGAAATGTATGCATGGGGTTGGTGCCAACCCAATCACAATGGACCAAATAATCTAGGGTCCTATAGTTAGTAGAACCAATGGGACGTCATACTTTTAGTGATGTCTACAGTACTCATCTTTGAAGGAAGGGCTTAGATGCCCATCTGACAGTGTTTACCCAATCCCATCACTCCGTTACCATATACAGATATAGTACCTTTATTAAAGTTACCTTTTCCTAACCAATTGAATTGCATATTAACTTTTGAGTGATGCACGTCAATTATGAGTTTTCAGTATAAATGCTTTGATTTTTATGAAGTTCATTCGAGTTGCAGAGAGAAGGACGATCGCATTACTGCTGATTTCGATGGCTCCCCATTTTTTGTACTTGTCATTAAATGGACTCCCTTTGCCAAACCATTGAGTTGTTCTTATTGTTTGGTGTTTAAGTACTACATCTGCGCCCACATCCATTTCTAGGGTGCAGCTATCTCATCTTAAAGTAGTACTTTCGGAGAAAACCTCAGCTCTATGGGCCAGCCGGGGGTCTGCGGAGTACACTTGGTAGCAGAGGATGGTTTATTGATGATAGGTTATTGATTAGAATAAGACACCCATTGATCGTCGACATAAAGTAAGTCTAGGTCTTCCACAATATCACACGTCCTTTGCCATTCGGCCAAGTAGAACGTGAAGCTCCCCGTAGACAGTGGTAGTGCAAGAAAAACTGCAGACCAGGGTCTGAAGGGACCCGTGTTCCCTTTGCTATCCCTTCCCATTACTACGGGCAGCTGAGCAGGTGAAAAGCCGAAGAAGGCAGTAACAAAGGCGGTGATCCCAAGGGCCCAGAGAGGAACCATGCAAACAGTGAGTGAAAAAGATTGAATGTTTTGGCAAAAGTGCATGCCTTAGAATAAGAAAAGGGAAAAGGTAACAGAGGGAGGTGGGAAAAAACAAAATATAGTTAGAAGTAGAGAAGTATGTATATATAAGGGGATAATGACTCAAGAATAATTGAGAAAATAAAGGTTACTGGGAGGACACCCAAGAAGAGAGAGGTTACCGGAGAAGACACACGAGAAGTGAGAGGATTCGCCTTTTTCCTACGTTTTTAATACAAGCGGCTAGAAGAAACGTTCACCTAGAGTTCCAGCTAAAGGGGGAACAATTAGACAACCACAATGGTTAAAGACATCATGAAAGGGGTATGTTTAGACTCCATGAAGGGGTAATGATTAGAGGCAGAGATATCTGTGACCAGCTGGTGTTCGTCTAGTCTGTTAAGCGTCTGTCTTACATGTTTTTGTTGTGATGTCATACATGGAAACATTTTCCTTGAGAAAACTTATTTAAATTTTACGCAATTGCATATCTAAGATAATAGCTCATATGAATTGATGTTTTTCGAGTAAATTAGAAGGTATAAAATGTTGTGAAAAATTTGGATTGGAGCTTGCGGTGTTTGGTGCTCGCTCATATTGTTGGAAATGTTTAAGGGACGCAAAAGTGTTCACAAGTGATATATAAATGGAAAGGGAACAGATTTAAGTATGGAAGACATGACGCCATTGACACACTTGTGCAAACAGTTGCCGAAACACGCACCCAAACTGAAGAAATACAGTACAGAGTGGGTTAAAGGAACCACCCACAAGATGTTTATGCCATGGCCACAGGATACATGAGTTGGAAAAAATGACAGGAGAGAACACGATATGTCACATTGTTCCTGTCCTGACACAAGAGTAGTTGACGCATAGCATCTCTTGGCTAATTTTAGCGTTTTTTTTCAATGTTTATGTATTCATTATATTGTGCAGTGCTGTAACTAACCATTGTGGTTGGCTGCATGATCCTTTAGTGACCAGATTGCCCTTTGTTGATTTATTTTTGGCCCTTTTGCCTTCAGATCTGAATAGGCGATTGTGGTTTCCCTTACCGAGTGACTTTCTTCGCTCGCACGGGAAACCACTTTTTGGGATCAATCTAGTAGCATCTAGGTCTACTGTGATTTATTTCTCTGACTTTTTCACTTACAGCCAACAGTGAAACTAGCATTCAGTCACTTTACACAATGCACTTTATGATTGATACATTAATGTTGTCACTTTGCGTATTTTTTGTATAGAATTTCAGATGATTTAATACTTATTTTAACGAGTACAAATTCTAAATAAATACAGTATTTTTAACGACTGTTTCGTTCTTAGTGGATTGATCTGTGTTGTGACCCTTGGGGGTCCTCCCCCGTTTTGGTGGCCTTTTAGCGGCCTGTTTGAGTATCTTCAATTTATTCCGCTGGCTGGTTTTTCATTTATAAGGAGAGAACACGTTAGCCATAGGGGACATTAAGAGTCTCCTAATCGCCATACTTGTTGAGAGAACAGACGATGTGTGGGCACGAACAGGCTACCCTGGTATAACCACAATTAATACCTCGGAAGACGGAGCTCCATTTAACAATTTTAGAGCCTTATTAGAGAATTTTAAGACAATTTCCACAATGATAGAACAAGGCATTTTAGTGACGTCAGAGCCGTCATGCAATAATTTGGTTTGTCTGATCAAAAAATCAAAGGGGGGGTCTTGGAAGCTAATACAGGATTTACACCCAATAAATGATATTGGTGAGGCTAAGTTCCCTTTAGACCCTAACTCGGCTACAATTCTATGTAATATACCTGCTAAGGCAAAATATTTCATGGCGATTGACTTGAAAAATGCATTTTTCTCAATCCTGTTGCACCCTGACTCACAAGATCCGACGTCATTGACATTCAGACAGATGCATCTGAAAAGCACGAGACTACCTCACGGGTATTGAGAGTCTCCTTCTATTTTCAACAGAGTCCTGCAGAAGGACCTAAGCAATATTGAACTAACAAGTGTCGTCCTGCAATAGGTAGAGGGTATCTTAATTTGCAGCACCACAGAAGAGCAATGCAGTTACGAATCTGTTCAGCTATTGACTATACTGGATGAGAAAGGTTATAAGGTTTACAAGGAAAAGTTACAATATTGTCAACAAGAAGTGCTGTACATAGGCCAGCTAATCTCACATGAAGGAACGAAAGTGACCCCAGAAAGGGCTGAGGCCATATTGAACACGGCTAAGCCACACATGATAAAACAGATGCAGAGCTTTCTGCGTCTATGCAACTACGTTAGGGAATGGGTCTTCAACTATCGCTCTTACACTAAGCCTTTACTTCAGGCCCTAAAGAAGGCCCAAGTGATGAAAGAAAAGATTGAATGGTCTGAGACCATGGAGAAAGGATTTGCTGAACTCAAAAGAGCCATTTGCACAGCAACAATTCTAGGGATCACCAATTATGCAGAGGAATGTTACCGGTTTTCACACACGAATTGCAGTCTTATGACGGCAGTGCTCACACAGAGAACCACACTGGGGAACAAGTCCCTGGCATACTACAGTGGGAATTTGGACCCAGTAATGGGAGGTAATTTTCCTTGCGAACAAAGTTTAGCTGCCACAGCGTTGACCATAGAGAAGGCTACGCCATTGTGATGAGATGCTCCATGACGTTGTACATTGAGCACTCACTATTTGCCATTCTAGACCTAGAGAAACTAAAGGGCACATTAACATCTCAGAGAGCTTCTGCCTATGAAGTGATCATATCAAATCCTCGATTAAGATAGTCCGATGCAAGATAGTGAACCCAGCTCTGTTCATAGCCGAGCCAGTCACTGAAGGAGAGCCAACGCATAATTGTGCAAACTATGAAGAATTCTATGATAAAATCCCCAGGATGAAAGAAAATGCCTTGGCAGAACGAGAGATTGTCTTCATTGATGGGTCTTTGAGGATCGATCAAAGTGACGGACAAAGATATACTGGCATTGCTGTGATGAAACACACAGAAAATGGAGAATTTCGAGTACATATTAGTGCACTAATACCATATCATTATTCAGCACAGGCTGCAGAATTATTGGCGTTGATACTCACCATTGAGAATCATGCAGACTAGGAAGTAACAGTGTACAGTGACTCCGTCTACGTGACGTCAACAGTGCATGCAGGCTTAGCACGCAGGAAAAGGAGGGGCTACCTCTGAGCGGATGGCACGCCAGTGCAGCACGCAGACTTATTGGACAGGCTGATGAAGGCACTACAGCTCCCAGTGGGCATAGCGGTCATGAAATGCGCTGCCCACATGAATGGGACAGATTTTATCTCACATGGAATTCAAGCAGCAGACACGGAAGCCAATCGTATGGCACCCAAAAGTGAAATGATCATGGAAGTGGAAATTATCCATGCCAACAAACGAATGATGGTTACACAAACTGCACCTGAAAGTTACAGTGCCTCATTACGACCGGTGCAGTGTCAGAATGAAGGGGGCCGGTATGGGACCGGCCCCCTTCATTCCGACAGGGCTGATTACAAGCTTCACATCGTGTGACCCGGATTGCACGCCAGTTAAAACCAGGCATGCTTTCCAGGTCCCGCGAGGGGAAGAAGGAGGTAACAACGGGCCAGTTGTAATCTGCCCATTGTTACCTCCATCCCCACTCCCATTGAGCCCTATTGGGGCTCAAATGGGAATGGGTAATGGTTTCTGCAAGGAGGAATGACCGGGTCCTCCAATGTTGGTAAAACCCGGTTATTCCTCATTGCAGGAACTCGGTAAATGAGCCTGGTTTGCTGGCAGCCATGGATCTAGTAGCTCCATGGCTACCGCCAAACTCATAATGAGGTCCACAGTATTTTGGGACAAACACAGCTAATATAACTCCAAGGGGAGGCACCACAGGAAGACAAGAACCTTTGGAAATGCTGAGGGTGTTCTTTAAACCCCTCCGACAGCTTGTTGTGACAAGACAGCACTGGTCAACCAGTAATGCCTGTTGCCCTATCAAAAATAGCGCTGGAGCAGTTACATTATCCAGTGCACATGACAAAAGAACATTTAGCAGCAACACTCGCAGAAGACTGGTTCATACCGAATTTAACCAGCACGTTGCATTCTTTATAGTGAACTGTATAATCTGCCAGAAATTCACAGCTGGGCACACATTAAAAGTAATGAGAGGAGTAATGCCAAGGCCAAATGGGCCTTTCAGCACTTTCATGTTGATTACGTCAATTACGTCGACATGATTCAAGTATGTAACGGGTACAGATACTTATGTGTTGTGGTGTGTCCATTCTCTAGATGGATTGAGGCAGGTCCATGTACACACTCAGACTCTACCTGTGTGGCCACATTTTTAGTGAGAGAGTTGTACCCCCGGTGGGGGGTGTGCAAGGTCATGAGATCAGATAATGGCCCTCACTTTGTTAATGCAACATTCGAACAGATTAGCTGCTGCTTGGTATAAACCACAAATTCTCATTGGTGTATCATCCGCTAGGTAATGGATTCTGTGAAAAGCTCAATGGCATGTTAAAGGAAAGGATAGCCAAGTTGAAGCTGACTCTAAGAAAGGGATGGTTGCACTGCCTTCCTTTGGCACTGCATGCACTTCGGAACCAACTTCGGTCTGACCATGATTTTACCCCACACGAGATAGCCACAGGAAGAAGAATGAAAACTCCCTTGACACACCAAGATAGAGCAAAACGATCTGAACTGCATGACATCTTGCCTTACTGTAATGTACTGCAGTGATGATAAAAAGGGTGCATGGCAGCACGAAACACAGAAGGAGATACTACTACGTACACAGATCAAAGACTGTGTGTTCCATCCGTCTTCCCTGGAGACACTGTCCTTGTGAGGAATCATACAAGGAAAATGTGGGATGAGGCAAGATTTAATGGTCCCTTCACAATGGTGGACTGTGCCCCATCCGCAGTGAAACTACAAGGCAGGATAGCTTGGATTTTTCTCTGAGATTTCAAACCATACATCGGAGAAGGTCCCCTGTCTGCACCACCCCAACAAGAGGAGTCAACGAGCGACAGGGAAGAACCACAGCATGTGCAGACGAGATCCATGATGAGGAAAAGGACGCATGACTAGCCAAACAAAGACAAAGAACTTTTTGCAAATTGTGGCTTAAATTGGACACTTTCTCTAAGCAAAAGAAAGGGGATAAGGACATAACAAACAGACACTCTGTGCATCCTAGTTGCAGGGTGAAGAAGAAATTTGCACGCAGAAGCCACAACATAGCCTGTGAACTTTGGACTGAGGCACACTTGAGCCTTGACAAGAAAAGAATAACCCACATTTTGACTGAGGACACTTACATTGTAAGAAACTACAATATCCCGACTCATTTCGCACCAAGACCCTATTTGGAATCACTTATGGTATCCCACAGTAGCGACATTGCCAAGGATGTAGTCACCTATTTTGATCTAGTGCTAAGATCATACCCGCCATTGGTAGGGAGGCTTACCTATGTCACTGACTTTCTTCAAGATCCTGAGAACGAAAAGACAATAAGAAGACTGCATACTGTCATTGCCGAACAATTTCTCTTACTTCCTGAGTGCAATGAGAAAGAACCAAATGTCCCAAACACAGATGGAAATAAATGAGCTTATCAACACATTGTTCTTTTGTATAATCAAAGACTGTACAACTCTTGACGGAAGAACAACAGACACACTCACGTTTCTTCGAGACCCAGCAAATACAGAACATTTAAGTCAACTTTTAAATAAAATCGTGACCCTATTCACACTCCACACGACCAGACAGTGCAGACATTGTTTACATCAAGGAAAGAACATATAATCCTGAACCTCAGCAAGACAGGACGGATGTCTCTGTCAGCAGAGGACAGCCGGTTGGCTTACAACGTCCTATTTCGCCTAGTCACTGACTTTCCAGAACTAGTGGGGAGACCGATCGATGTTGACATCCTCACATTCCTCAGAGATCCAGCTAATGTTGCACAGTTGGGCATGCTCTTCCATGGAATTGTGCTCCAAGTAGAACTCTCTAATCATCAGCAGAACTATCTGAGGAAATTCTAAGAGCCTTCCGCTGAGGGACAGATTGAGGAAGCAGTGTAAAGGACTTCACCTGT
Source organism: Ambystoma mexicanum (assembly GCA_002915635.3). NCBI lineage: Eukaryota > Metazoa > Chordata > Amphibia > Caudata > Ambystomatidae > Ambystoma > Ambystoma mexicanum. The sequence goes on along the minus strand of CM030325.1, from coordinate 1,023,451,438 downwards.
TACATTTGTTGTTATTGTTTCCTTATTTCTTCATACTGATCAGCATATAATATGTCCTCAGGACCGAAGGAAATCCGAGGAGAGGACTGGGAACTTACTTACTTTGAACATGCACAGTAAAAGGATTTACTGATGTGTTAGTTGATTTGATTTTCTCCATAGTCTAGCAAAGGAACTGTATCCTGAAATAAGAGACTATTTGTCACCCGCATTAGGGGGGACACTTGTGGAACACCTGAGACCATTAACCACAGAATCCTAAGGACAATATTGTGTAAAGGAATACAATAAAACATTGGCATTTGGGGAATGATCGAGATAGGGGTCCAGAGCAGCAATCTGGTCCTACCACAGGAGGAGAGATAATCACCCTTCTCTGGAAGTAAATGCTGCCGCCTGACATACAAGGGCATAATGTATTTATGTTTCATATTCATCATTGTTTTACTGTCATTAGAACTGCATTTTCTATTGGTGCACAAAGCGTTCCAATTCCAGTGAACCCACCTAATGATGCACGCATGCAACCCACAAAAGCACCCAGACCTTACAGAGCTGCCAGATGTTTGGCCACTTAAATGGCGCAGATGAGGAAGCCTGCATCATGGACCAGGATACCTGAGAATCCTCCAGCAAGAAAGAGCCATACAGATGCTTTTAGGGATGTAGTTATAGCAAACTACAGGAGAACACTAAGAATCAAGATAAGCATGCATGGAGATGACAATGAAATAAACGATTACCTGGATCGCACTGCACATTTGGGAAACAACATTCGGTACCGGCATATAAAAGAAGTTGGAAGATGAAATTCAGAAGGGGAATGCTTTGTTTGTGCACTCCTACCATCCAGCATGGGGAAATCCAAGATGTTTGTAGCTGCAGAAATTGATGTCCAGACAGCACATTGTCTGTCATAAGTAGCAATGTGCAAAGACTCTTCAGAACAGATATGTCCTTGACATGATCACAACCATGGATGGAGGAGTTTGAGCAAAAATCAGAGAATCATGTTGCACATTTATACCATCTCATGATGAGGAGAATGGAACCTTAACAGAGGCCATAGGTATGCTGACAAACCTGCAGAACCAGATGATCTATGAAACTGATGAAGTTAATGATGACAGCTGGTTTGGATCGCTGTTCTCATGGGTTAAACAATGGATGGCAGACACATTCAAGTTTTTCGGAGCCCTTTTACTGATGATATTGCTAGGATTTTGTGTTATCAAGATAATAATCTCGCAATGCCAAAAGAAAGACTGTGAAGAAAGCCATCATGATTGATGTCAAGCCAGGATGGAAGCCCAAAGACCTGACTGATGAAGAAATAAGAGACTTTGTGAAGACCAGTATTCACGCACCAGAAGGAACAAAGTTTCTCTATCCCAGGAAGCACAAAAAGTATGTGGGAAGATGGGTTTACTGTAGCCCAAATGGACAACGTCAACTAATGACATGTAAAAAGGACGAACATGTAAACAGCAGGAAGCCTGAAAGGAGTAATAAAAATATGGACTCCAAAGAGACAATTCTTCAAACCATCATGTACAGAACCCAAAGATGAAGAAGGAATGAATGAACCCAGGCGATGTAGTGAAGCAAAATATAGAAGAATCGAGTAAATTGAAGCCAAAGATGGAGGTGAAAGTGGTCGCTGAATCGCCCAGAGGGGGGAGTGTAGAGTAGGTCCCACATAAAACCTGCACTCCAGTCGCCCATTTTAAAGTACGAGAAACATTCACACCAAAATATGTGACGTATGATGAGCAGATAATCAGCAGAGAGCCCCATTAGGGCTCTGCCCAGTGCCCATCAGAAAAGCAATACCTATTGAAGTACCAATACCAAGAAAACCATGGACAGTGAGGTATCCATTAAGGAAACCATACCAGCAAATGAGAGGAAATGAAGATTGCCTAAGTACAGTTTAATGGAAGACAAATGGTGACATCACAAGGACCCGGACTGATGTGCAAGTAGAAGAAATGACAACCTGAGAATGACACCCAGAGATGAAGCACCATGAATAAGCATATCATGAACCTGAAAGGGGAGAACGATGTTGAAATACAAGAAGCTTAAGCTGTAAACAGGATGAAGATATTCAACCAGCTAACACCTGTTCATATGCTTGGAAACGTAAGAAGGCTAAGAAAACAATGCGGCTTGCAATGCTAAGTAGATGAATAGTGCGGCAAGCGCCATTATACATAATCTACCTCAAAACGAAGCTCCTTATTATAAGTGTAATTTCACTTTGCAAACAAAGCAGAATAAGCCAAGCTTACTATAGGCCGAATGAGCAGAGATTCATATACTAGCAAAACGAGAAGAGGCGGCTGAATCGAAACTCGGCAGATGCAGCACGTGCTAGGAGAGCCAAGGTCATACTAATAAAAGGAACAAACAGTAGCTACATATAATTGAAACCTAAGAACAGTATATCCTGTCTCTGAAAGGTCAAGATACAGAGACGTAGGCAGGTGGCAAGATGAATAAGAATCAAATGCACAAATTAAGAGAAACTAGACAAGTTCATGGTGTGGGAAGCATGTGACAATCCGAGCAAGGTGAAGCATGAGTTCACACCTATGCTTGGCATCCGCCCCGGCAGAGATATCAGAACTTTCCCAGAAAGAAGATGCAGTTTAGAGGCCAACCACAGTAACATAATTGACAGATAGTTGTTGAAGTGATGATTGATTGTAACCTTAATTGGAGAAAAGCCGGAAAGCTGGGGGCACCCTGCACCTGGCTGACCATTCTGCGTGCTGCTAGGCAAAGTGTTAATGTATGAATGGGGTTGGTGCCAACCCAATCACAATGGACCAAATAATCTAGGGTCCTATAGTTAGTAGAACCAATGGGACGCCGTTCTTTTAGTGACATCTACAGTAGTCATCTTTGAAGGAAGGGCTTAGACGCCCACCTGACAGTGTTTACCTAATCCCCTCACACCGTTACCATATACAGGTCATCTTTGAAGGAAGGGCTTAGACGCCCACCTGACAGTGTTTACCTAATCCCCTCACTCCGTTACCATATACAGATATAATATCTATATTAAAGTTACCTTTTTCTAACCAATAGAATTGCATATTAACTTTTGAGTGTTATACGTCAATTATGAGGAGTTTTCAGTATAAATGCTGTGATTATTATGAAGTTCATTGGAGTTGCAGAGAGAAGGACGATCGCATCACTGCTGATTTCGATGACTCCCCATTTTTTGTTCTTGTCATTCTATGCACTTACTCTATCAGAATTGCACACTCCCCACTGAAGATGCAGCCATGGGAGGAGACATGTGCCTCTCTGATTGGCATTGAGTGCATCGAAGGTGTCGGCGAGATGGAGAGAGGGGCCCCGACATCTGGAGACACAGGTAGGTGCCTCATATCCAGCCTTGCAAGACACCCTGATACACTTGCACGTGACAATCACAATGTGGCAGACGCAACACATCAGCAGATGAGCCACACCCTGTGCACATGCAGCATGTACACTGTACAGTAGGCAGACACACACCTGCATGCAAAACCGAACCTAAAGGGAGGCAACCTGTATGTCACGGGCTACTAACTCCACCATCTATCCATTACACTCTTCACAATGCCTGCTCAATGTCCGCTGAACCATCAATAACAGTCTCCCTCCTCTGCTCCAACACAGGCTCGCAATCGGACACTGGCAGGGACGACAGCACCAGCACCCCAGCCAAGAAGGCCAGGAAAATGGGAGAAGGGAACCATGCATCCACCTCTGCTGGACCCAGGCCGAAACCACGCCAGGCTGAAGAGGCCAGGGCAGCAAAGTCCCCCGAGGAAGGGGTCGTGACAGCGCCTGCAGCCCAACAACACCACTGTTGCCCACTGAGGGCAATGTGTCAGCAGGGAGCAGTACTGTTGGGGAGACTGCAGCCATCGCTGCCTGCTCCGATAGTGATGTGGAGGATGACACTGGACTTGCCCACAACACGCAACTTCACTCACCACACCTATCCCCAATCAGCCATCATGGAGATGGCACCCAGGGCCAATCGCCTGCTAATTCATGGCCAGCAACTCCAAGCCCAGTGGGAGTTGGGGAAGATGGGAGTAGTCCCATTGGTCCCCCATTGGCACCCTCCATTGGGCCAGATTTCCAGCTGTCGCTGGCGCAGATTGCCAACAGGCAGGAAGTACTGGGCACACTCATCACGCAGCATGTTGCAGAATGTGGAAGTGCCAGTGCAGCCATGGAGAGGAGTGCTGATGGCATCAGGTCTGCCATCCAAACTGCCAGCAGGGACATATGCACCGAACTTGCTGCAGTGCGGCAGATGATGAGCCAGCTCATCCAGACAATTGTGGACACATGCCGTACTGAGCAGCCCGGTACATCCTCAGCTGCAAGTTCAGCACAAGCCACTCCCGTCCGCAGGTCATCCAGGACCCTGAGGAGCACAGGCAGGGGGGCCCCAGGTTCCGGGAGAGGGGCAGTCAATAGTGTGAAAAACTATACACACTTCACCACGGGCACTGTCACATGTTTGCAGGGTGTTCTGGGGGGAGGGGGAGGGGGAATTGGGTGTGTTGGAGTGTTTAGGGGGAGGGGGAGGGGGAATTGGGTGTGTTGGAGTTTTCAGGGGGAGGGGGAGGGGGAATTGGGTGTGTTGGAGTGTTCAGGGGGGAGGGGAGGGAGGAATTGGGTGTGTTGGAGTGTTCAGGGGAGGGGGGGGAATTGGGTGTGTTGGAGTGTTCAGGGGAGGGGGAGGGGGGAATTGGGTGTGTTGGAGTGTTCAGGGGGGAGGGGGAGGGGGGAATTGGGTGTGTTGGAGTGTTCAGGGGGGAGGGGAGGGGGGAATTGGGTGCGTTGGAGTGTTCAGGGGGAGGGGGAGGGGTTCTGTTATACCTATTCAGAAGAACAATACACTTTTTCATTTCTCACAAACGAATTGTGTGGACATTGCTCATTGCGTATGTGTGCTTTATTGTTTTACAGTCCACAGTGTTGACATACCAGACACACACAGTGCCCCAAGTGCCATCCATATGTTACACACACGCTGTGTGTGCTAGAAGTATCGTTCAATGACATTCTGACGCATTATATGCCCCTCCTGTGCATCGCTGCCTCCCTGAGGTGCTGCCCCATCCCCATCATCATCATACCCATCATCAGGTGGTTGTGGTTCTGCGTCAGGGGGCAGAGGCACGTTTCGTCTGATGCACATATTGTGTAGCATGACACATGCCATGACGATCTTTGCAACCTTCTCATGGCGGTACAGGAGTGCCCCGCCAGACCTGCTGAGGCAGTGGAAACGTGCCTTCAGTAGGCCAAAAGCCTGCTCACGGGTACGTGCATGGGCACGGTTGTAGTCCTCCTCATGCTGGTTCGATGGGTTCCGCACTGGTGTGAGGAGCCACCTCTTCAGGGGATAGCCCGCATCACCTGTAAAATGTGAGAAAAGAATGTGTCAGGAACGAGATTGATTTGTGAACATGACGCACAACCATGCCTTGATTCCGACTGTTACTGTGCACCAATTAGAGTTGTGCTAATGGATTTACACTGTGCAACCAGTATGTGTTCATGGCTCTCATGTACTGTTTTGCATGCAAAAACACAATGCAGGGAGGACGATTGCCTTGTGAATGGCCATCCACGGTTGTCTGTTCAGGCCGTCATTCATGTGACCTTGCACGTGTCCTGTGAGCTTGAAGCTCACATGATAGCAACATTGATGTCTGGCTCATTATGACCCCAGTGAGCATTACTGGTGTCAATGGGGACAGTTTGTGGGTCTTGTAGTGGTGCATTGATGTTCCTGTCTGTCATGTGCCTCCTTTGTGCGCAGTTGTGGGGGACAGGCCTTTCAGTAGTTGGTGCATGGTGACGTGCATGTTGGTGGTTTTCTTTAGGGTCAATGAGGTCACAATTTGCACAATGCACTTGCAGATGGTTGTGTCGTTTTTGGGATACACTTTCATTCACATGTTGGGATGATTAGGTCAGGCATAATGTGTACACTACTCTGTTGACGTCAGTGCTGCCACAGGGAATGATCTGGCTACTGCTAGTTGCACCCATGTGACGTATGCATCACCCCCCTGTATCTGCCAGATGAAAATATGCATTGGTACGTCATTCAACACCCACTTTGCATTTCCATGCTCATGACATTAGACTCACCGAGTAGGTAGGATCTTGGGCCTGCATGTCGCTCCATGTAGCGTGGTATTGTGGAGTTCCGAAGGACCATTGAATCATGGGTTGATCCGGGGTATCTGGCAGAACAATGTGTGATGATCCTGTTGGAGTCACAGACCATTTGCACGTTGATTGAGTGGAAATGTTTACGGTTGCGGTACGGTACCTCCATGGCATGTGGGACCACAATTCAACATGGGTGCAGTCAATGGCACCAATGCAACCAGGTATGCCGGCCAGTGCATGGAAACCCACTTTGGTGTTGGCAATCTCCTGGCAGACCGTGGTAATGAGATGTGGTCATCTGTGTGCTTGAGGAGGGCATCGAGCACTTGCATCAGTGTACGCGAGAATAATGGTTGTGATATGCCATGCAAGTGCCCCACTGTGTGCTGGTAGGTGCCTGTGGCCAGGAAGTGGAGCACGGACACTACCTTCAGTAGGGGGGGGGGTGGCAGTGGGTGTTTCAATCATGCTGACGATGTCGTTGTGTATCATGTCCACAATGGTGGTGATGGTGTCCCGGTCCAGTCGGTACAGGGTGTGGATCTGCTCAGCGGTGAGTTTGAATGGGCTGGCTCTGATGCTTGGGATTGGGGGCTGCCTGCGTGGTGGCACTGGCTGTGCTGGTGGGGCTTGCTGGTCCTGCCTTGCCCTCCTTCTCCTCCTGTGTCTCCTCTGTGCAGCCTGTTGTTGTTGTTGTTGTTGTTGTTGTTGTAGTTGCTGTTGTAGCACTCGCATTGCTATCAGGTCCTCCAGCCCCAACATTGCTAGTCCTATTGGTATCATTGTGGAGTGTGACTGGGTATGGGAAGGGGTGGGGTGTGCTCTTTTTGTACTTCCTGAGTCTGTATTGCCTTCACCTGTGCTGTTTCTGTGCACCTGAGGCAGCTGCATTCACTTTACATGGCCCTTTACGGTTGGTTCGCGATGGCGTAATTAGCACCATGGCGGTAAGGTACTTAACGGGCTGGGTGATGGCGTTAGGGGCATGTCCGCTTGGGTCGGCATTCGCGTACCTTTCCGCCATGGCGCTAAGTACGGTGTGGATGTTCGCGTGCGCGCGCCCTTGGCGCAGTCAGCGGCAGCGTTAGCTACGATGCCGCTAATGACATCGTAGTTTACGGTCACGGGTCGTAATCGGCCCTAGCGGAAGACGATGGCGGTAATCGTTTACCGCCATCGTTTTTCGCTTTGCGCCAGGGTCGTAATGAGGGCCAAGGAAGGCTTTAGGGAAGCTATGATTTTTTTTGCTCTTCTTGGGGTGATACTGGAGTGAATTTTAATCGTCGAGTGGAAGTGTGGATGTTAGGGTGATTTTTCTTGGAGCTATCTTGCAGTGGAAAGGTGAGTTTTTTGTCAATGATTTTCTTTTGGAGAAGTGTAATTTTATTGCTCAGAGCCTTCTGGATTTTGGTACACCAAGTTTGGTCCTTGACGCAGGTCAGTTTGAGGGCAGGTGATTCAAATTCTCTAAGTATGATAAAGAGTTTGCGGGTGCTTGAGCTGGCTTCATCAATCCTTTCATTGTAGGAGTTGTGTTTGGCTGTGATGATTTTATCTTTGTAGGTGGCCGTGAGTTTTTGGAGGGTATCTTTATTGATGGTGGATGGGTTATTTTTCTATTTGGCTTCATAGTTCCTTGTTTCATTTCTCAGGTCTTTGAGCTTAGGGGTGAACCAAGTGTCCACATGGGCAGTCGGTTAACTTTTTCACTTTTTTAGGGGTGCAATGGAGTCTATGGCAGACTTGAGAGTATTTTTATACAGCTCTACAAGTTCTTCGGGGTTGGATGGTAAAGAGGTGACTGTAGAGGTTCAAGGAAAGGCCTAAGGTTGTTGACAGTCCTATTTTTCTTATTTCTGGTTAGAAAGGGTGGAGCAATGGCCTTGGTCATCACTGGAAGAGTTCAGTTTAGGAGAGTAAAGGTTAGTAAACTGTGGTCTGTCCATGATAGTGGTTCGATAGCTGATATTTTGGTAGAGCAGTTAAGGTCTGCTAGCCAATCCAGGGTATGTCCTTTGTTAATGTGTAGGCTGGAGAACTCTCTGGGTAAGGCCTAGTTCGTACAGGGAATTGGCTAGGAGTAAGGTTGAGTGGTCAGCTGGATCGTTACATCCCAAATTGGAGTCAACTAAAAGGATGATTTGAGAAGAGGGTTTGCTATTGGTTGTGGTGATATCATTGATGTCTCTCTTCAAATGGCCCTAAGGGACCTGGCGGACGGTAGTTAAGGTGCATGGTTAAGGTTTCTGATGTGGAGAGTGTTCGTTTTACAGTCATAAGTTAACAGGCTGAGGTGGAGACATGGTGGATCACTCTAAGGTTTAGTGAAGCTTTAGCAATGAAGGCAATGTCTTGAAAGAGAGCACACATGTGGCTAGCTACCCAGAGATATATGTGTGTGTGTGTGTGTGTGTGTGTGTGTGTGTGTGTGTGTGTGTGTGTGTGTGTGTGTGTGTGTGTGTGTGTGTGTGTGTGTGTGTGTGTGTGTGTGTGTGTGTGTGTGTGTGTTGTGTGTGTGTGTGTGTGTGTGTGTGTGTGTGTGTGTGTGTGTGTGTGTGTGTGTGTGTGTGTGTGTGTGTGTGTGTGTGTGTGTGTTGTGTGTGTGTGTGTGTGTGTGTGTGTGTGTGTGTGTTCAGAAGCAAATATATCTGTCTGCTCCTCTCATCAATACATTAACACTTATCAGAAGACCAAATAATGTGAAATGACGTCAAAGTTCAAACTAAAAGGCAGCTGAATCTGTATGTGCTGTAGTCAAACATACAAAAGTAAAGAAATAAACATGGGCAAGAAAGACCATGGAAACAACAAACACTCACAAACTGTAACTCTAAAATGGTAGTGTATGCCATCTGGTGCCCGTGTGGTAAAATATAAATAGGAAAAAATTAAAATAAAACACAAATAACTGAAAATAAACTTTGTATTAAAAATAGAATTCACAAAACACGCCCTAGTGACCTACAGGGCAGAAGATTTGAAAAGGAACATCATTTACCAAATAAAACATGGAATTGACTTAAATTGCCACAAAAGAAGACTAATTCAAAAAAGAAAGATAAATTATTTTTCTCACAAACAGTATGGATAAAGGACTAAAGGAGAGGATGAATATTGTTTAAACTATATTTTATTTCACAGTAGGGAGAAGAAACAAAAGAGGGAAGAACGGATATTTCATGTTTTGCCCACTAGGCTTAATGCTGTAGCTGCAATGTTGAATATAAACTGTGAACAGCGCTGAACTAAATGCTAATAATTAAACACAATGGTAATGCGGCCGATATACCTTACACATATTATAGAGGAAAGCACCTTAGTATGTGAGTAAGAATTATGGTTCCTCTAGCGACAGTAGAGCATAGCAGGTATCCGTAAGGCGGAAGAAAAGACTGACACCAGAGGTACAGATACGAAGGTAAGTAAAACAGCTAAACCGACATAAAGATCCCTAGAGTGAGTGGACAGGGACAATACCAAAAGAAAAAGATAGTTATTTCAAAATAATCGATATGTCGTTTGTAGACACGAGTGAGAGACTGATGTAGTGAAAGACGTGTAGCAACCGATACCGGTTCAAAACAGGAAGCAAAGTGATAGGCTTTGTAGAAGTGAATTGCCGCAACGACAGTGAGTCGAAAGTAGAGGACAAGCAAGAGACATATTAAACTAACAAACATACTAGACACTGATAAATCCCCCATCTATTATTGTGTTCCCTGTTATCCATCAGTAAGCAGACAAGCTGATAGAGCGGCAAGTTCTAAACTAAAAAGGCATGAACTAACGAGAGAACACAAATGAGAATGCAACTTAAAAACACAGCAGACTGAAAGAAACCCTGCAGAGATAAGCTGGTGCAAATAAGTTATGATGCAGTTCACCAATATCTTATTTTTCAAAGAGAATTATTCTCCTGATACTAAGTTAATAATAACATAATTAACAGTATAACTAAAGTATACCATAAAATGAACGGTAGAATTAAACACTGTGATGTGTTGTCATTTTAGGTAAATGCATTCTTTGGGTGTCAAATTCAGAGAAATATGAAGTTTTGAAAAACAGAAATGCAGTCACCAGTAATAGACGCTGAATTAGTATAACCTATATTATAGGATACAGCAAAATGGATAAGTGGGACAGTGATTATGTGTCGTAGTGCACACCTTTGAAGAATATCCTGTTGAATGGTTTTAGAAAAGTGAAGGGAGGAAAGAAACATGTTCGTACAGAAGTATGAATGTGTAAAACTGCATAAGTGTGAATGAGGTTGAAAGAGAACAGTGTCATCAACTGGATAAATATGTTTGCTATTGTATAAGAAATTGATGTTTTTTTAAAAAAAGTGTTTGTTAATGTACTGCAGAACAATAATCTTTGTTATCTAAATAATGTGGTATTCATACAAGTTGTATGTACGTGTAAATCAGTTTTTGGACTAATTAAATATACATTTCCCATAAGAAGAAGGTCTACTGAAATCTTGTCCGTAAGCGGAGGTATTCAAACTATATAAGAAAATGTTATCTCTGTTAATCCGTGATAAGATTCTCTGTAATTTCGATACCTGAAAATGACATAGAACCAACCAAACATATTTTTAGTGTAGAAAACCAATAAATAGGAGGGACTGTTTGATGAGGTCCATAAAAATACAGCCACATAGTCTGTAGATCACTCCAATGGCAGTGGTAATGACATAACATAACTTATAGGGTCTAAATGTTCTCCTATAAGAGAGCCGTAGGTACTCGGGAAGCCCAAGAGGGAGGTCCTTTTGAAATTCCTGGAGGATCGGCCAGTAACCTGCCGATCATAGGCATCGTTTTGTCCTAGCTCTGGTGGTGAGCATGAGCCGGGACTCAATAGTGCGAGATACAGTGCCACCACGCATGTGGGCCTAGTGCAGGGATATCATTTAGGGGTTGCCAGGGGTCGCAATTGTGACCCCTGAAGTCTCACGTGCTACCCCTAAAAATAAATGATAAAGGATTTTTTTAATTTTTATTTTTTATTTTTTTTACTAATTGAAGCTTCTGGGCTGTGATCAATGCCATGTGGCTATTTGAGCTGTTTGTCTTTATCAAATTCCATACAATAATTGCTAGACTCATTAAAGGTTTATTTCACACTTTAGGGGGTGAGTCACTGATTTAGTCCTTAGTTCTTAAACACCTCAAATTCACAATGCAGACAAATTCCTCCAAAAGAGTAGAATAAGCATCTATTTCAGAATATGTATTTTGGTTTTCGCAAGTTGCAGTTATAGCATGTTTTTTTGGTGATCCATTGTTGTATGAAATGTATATCACTTTACAGTAATATTGTAACCATATTTTTCATAGTGTACTTAGAAACAATGTTATGATATGCCACTACCTGTTTTGTCAAGTGATTAGCAATAGTGTTCCATCGCTTCCCATGATGGCACTTCCGGGTGGATCTAATGACACCACTTCCTGTCATGTCAACAGAGGTCAAGGGTCATGTGATGTCACTTCCGCTACCCCTGACTTGTAGGTCAAATGACATCAATGATTGCACTTATCTCGGCTCTGTTTCTCGATGTTGACTATTGAGGCCGCTGGTAACGGATGTGGGCATGACACACAAGGGGGTTCTCAAGATGACACCTGTCTGGCATACCCTGCCAAGATCCACGCAGGTCCCCTCTGCAGGACGCAGAGAGATGGCGCAGAAAAGCTATGGAAATGGGATGCAAGCTTGAAGGCATCAGAGACACCCAACCATGCCAAGGTACACTCAGGCACTCAAAGACTAAGCCCCATGTGTCCATTGTCTCCTCTCAGCCCCTGGGGGCTGCCTGCGTCTGCATCTGAGCGCCGACCGAAGTTCCTTCTGTTGTTCAACTCCTACGACCTCAATATACTCCACACCACTTCGTTTATACATTCCGACATGCTTATCGCACCTCACCATCTAGAACAGGTAACGATAACGCATACTTTAATGCATGTCTGTCACTGCCACAGCACACACTGTAATCTGTGCCCCCAACATACCCTCACCTGCCATTAGTCACCTAGCCACGCGACTCACACGCCCTGTACTAAGTGCCTCTCTCATGAGTGTATCAGGCTGTGCACAACTATAGTATTAACACCAGCCACTACGCTGAATAAATATCATAGTCTTGAAACCTAATTGAGCTCTACCTCAAAATGCCAGGTGACGAGCCAACCCTGCTTATCTCCGCTACCCCCATAACATCAATCACCTATACCAACAAAGCTTAGCTGCCCACCTGACCGCGACCATCTCCCACTCACCATTAACTGTACACCACTGTTTGCCTCCCCTATAACCAGCAAGCTAGCGATAAGATCCACACACGGCCGCCCTCCAAGAACTGATCGTCTCTCCTGCCTAAATGCCCACATTGAAAATACCAATGCCTGCTACAACCACTGTCACATTATGCCCCCCTACAGATGTTTGGAGTATCATTTATTGTTACCTCTTCCTGCAATGCCCACGAGTGTATCAGGCTGTGCCCTTCATTGATCCGGTTTTGCCCACTGTGAATTGTATGTTCACATTCTCAACTGTGTGCTCCCCACGGTGAGATGCCAACTAAATAACTGCTGCCCGTTCCGAAATGTATTATGTCCACCAGCTGCCCACTTGTATGCTGCCCACTTTGAATTGCATGCCACCCACGATTGTAAAACTGCCAGCCCATTTAAACACAACTTAGAATAATTGACTGAAGTGCCCCCGACCATTTAGTAGCACCCTTCTGAAACATGTCATCCACACTCCCACTCTCCCACAACGTACCACCAACACCATTCCTACCAGCACTATACACAGGCACACCTACCGTAAAAACTATACTTGTCTTCCCAGCCCCCACGCTGAATCGCACCACCACTGTACCTAATCCACACCACGGTGCACGAGCTAACTCTTACCCCATGTCTCTCCGCCTTAGAAATCTAAGGCTAGGCTCCCGATCTGCCTGCCTCTCAGCCATGCATAAAGCACACCCATTAAAGCAACCATCACCGACGCCCACCCCAATGCCAAAAACTCTCAGTACAACTGCCACTCCGAATAGCATCCCTCAAAAACCAAATCAGAGAACTATCAGTAAACACAACTCCAATGTGCACTTATCAATGCACACTCCCAACCAGCGCACACCACAGAGATTCACAACCTCATTACTGATTTGAAGCTAGACATCCTAGCCATCACCAAGACTTGGCTACATGAAGCCTCTGGGCCAGCCATCTGCCAAACCTTACCACCAGGTTACATTATCCTCCGCCAAGACAGAACCTCCAGTAAAGGAGCCATTCTTTTAGGTGACCTCAACCTGGGTTTCAAAGACCCTAAAGACAAGAAAGGCAAAGCCCTCGCTAAAGCGCTCCATGACCTTGGTTTCACGCAGCTATTTAATGACCCAACCCACACAAAAGGTTGTATATTAGACTGGATTGCCGACCACAATTGTGCGGCCGACATCAGCTCTAACAGCCTGCGCCTATGGACCGACCACCATTTACTGCACTTCTTCATACCAGCAAAAACAGGAGGGAACCCAAACCCACCGGCGTCAGCCACTATGGCTCGGTCAAAGAAACTACTTACAGTTGAAAGAAAGTTTCCTCTTCTGTAGACATCAGCACTTGCCCATCCCACTTCCAACAACCCCACAGAGCTAGCAGAGGTTTACAATACCACTCTCAAAGAGGTACTAGATGCTATAGACCCACTTGAAAAGAAAAAAGCCAAGAATATACTTCATGGAAACTCCTGGTTCTCACAAGAACTCCTAGCTGCCCAAACCATTAAAAGAGCAGCACTAACCGCATGGCAAACCAACCCTTCCTCTACCACAAAGGAGACCTACCTTACAGTAGCTAAACAGTACAAGCAGGGCATCTCTAAAGCCAAAGCCGCCACTTACAACTCCAGAAATGAGAAGGCTAACTCCCAATCCAAAGAGTTATTTGCCATCTCTAATGAGCTGACTACCCCCCCAACCTCCACACAAACTACCGAGAAGAACGAAACCTGGTGCAACAACATTCAACACACCATGTTAAACAAAATAAAAACACTCCAGAACAAAATTAAGACTCAATTTGACAAACTGCCCAAAGCCAATCCACACACACCTAAGCCCTCGGCCACCACGCCAGTTGCAGACTCTCCACATGACCCACATGACCCAAACCAACCCACACCCTTTGCATTCAGGGAAGTTACCATCCCGGAAGTCCTATTGATCATGAAGCGCACCAAACCATCGCTATGTAAAGGGGACACATGCCCAGCCAACCTAGTCAAGGAATGTGCAACAGCCCTGGCCCCATTTGTCAGTAGCTTCATCAATGTCTCCTTTGCCAACAGCACCGTCCCGCTCACCCTTAAGGAAGCTTGGGTTCGGCCACTATTAAAAAAAACACCCTCGACCCTGACTCCCCTAACAACTACCACCCAATTACCACTGTGCCATTCCTGCAGAGAATTCTGGACAAGGCCGCCTACTTACAGATTCAATCCTACCTGGAAACACACAACATCCAAGGCAAAAGACAATCTGGCTTCCGCACTCGTCACGGCACAGAATTAGCCCTACTGGACCTCAAGAACCAATTACTTGAAGCCATGGACAAAGGCAAATCCTTGCTCCTCCTACTCTTGGATCTCTCAGCATTCTTTGATTTATTTGACTACAAGATCCTGCGTAAACATCTCACTTACACGGCTCACTTCTCCCAAGAAGCAACCGCCTGGATCACCTCCTTCCTGGAGGGCCGAGCTATGAGGGTCTTCTACGACCAGGCCTCGGCCTCCCCTTCCCCCATTGAGTGCGGAGTGCCACAAGGATCATGTACCTCCCCTACTCTCTACAATCTTTTCACCCTTCCCCTGTTCAGCGACCTAGAATAATTTGGAATAGGGTTTACTAACTATGCCGACGACACACAGATTCTTCTCCCCTAACAGGGAACTACGAACAGGACCTAAAGACCCTCCAGAAGGCATATGCACGCATCCAGGCCTGGATGGCAGCCAATGGCCTCTGTGTAAATGGAGTAAAAAAAACAGAAATTCTACTGGTAGGCCCAAAAGAATCCCTAAAAAAAACAGACATTAAATACAATTCCTTCAGTATTGAGAACACTGTTATCACCGCCTCTACTGCAGTGAAAACCCTTGGTGTATAACTGGACTCCACCTTATCAATGGACAGGCAAGTCAGCAGCATCTCATCCTTAGCTGCACTCACAACAAAAATCATAAACGCAGTCAAACCTCACCTGTCATCAAATAACTGTCTTAACATCGCTAGAGCCACAATTGGTGCAAAACTTGATTACTGTAGCATCCAACTCCTAGGCACTTCAGAAAATAACATTAGCAGATTGCAAATTGCACAAAACAGTTCCCTGAGAGCCGCCCTCAGCATCCCCAGGAGAGAGCACATCTCCCAGGCGAGAAAAGATTCCCACTGGATCCCTATCAAAGAACGCATAACATTCAAGGCTCTCATGATCACCCACAAATGACTCACCCATACTGCCCCAGCTTACCTAGCAGAAAGAATACACCAGGCTCTGGCCTACAGATCAAAAGTGACCAATACTCTCACCTACTCTCAGTACCAGCATTCAACAGAGCCAAAGCGGGCGGCACCAGCTTTGAAGCACTAGCCCCGAAAGCCTGGAACGCGCTTCCACTCAGCTTAAGAAACAAAGAATCCCTCACAGTTTTCAGAAAGGTGCTAAAAACAAAGCTATTACAGTATCCTA
This sequence comes from Ambystoma mexicanum, assembly GCA_002915635.3. Taxonomy (NCBI): domain Eukaryota; kingdom Metazoa; phylum Chordata; class Amphibia; order Caudata; family Ambystomatidae; genus Ambystoma; species Ambystoma mexicanum. Next base: position 1,023,435,440 of record CM030325.1, on the reverse strand, counting down.
CACTGTTCCTCCGTAACCATGAAACACCAACTTCCATTAACATGCATTACTGCTTATGTATTATCCTTATGTATTATCCTTGCTATTTCGTATCACGGCTTCTGTCATATCTGCCATCTTGTATTAAGTGAATATTCTGTAACAGCGCCACGATGCCCCAGGACTGCTGGGTGCATTATAAATTCAAACAAATAAATAAATAAGAAACTACCATGGCAACCGAGGCAATGGGCTTTGAGGCATTTGCTGGGCAGTGCTATCTGCTGCTCTGGTCATTTGGTGTGGGTCTCAGTTTGAGAGGTAAGTGGCAGCTACGACATCACGATCACCCAAATGCATGGCTAGGTCGACCCAGGAGTGCATATCTGAAGAAATAAAGAGGCGGTGCTGCATTGGTGCCGCCTGGATTTGTCCAGGAAAGGTATTTGCAATAGTTTGCTCACAGACCAACGGTGTATTATTCAGCGTTACTGACTGCTAAAGACAAATGGTCAATCGTCACAAGAGGGAAACGACGCCAAGTCTTGTATTATTATTATTAATAATAATAATAATAATAATAATAATAATAATAATAATAATAATTAACATTATTATTAAGGTATTCATTGAGCGTGGATCTATGTTCAAGCAGCAAAGGAGCTCTTTACAGAGGTAACAACAGAGCAGATATACAGTGGGGTAGGATACACAGGGGCATAGAGGAGTTGTACAGTTGAAGCGGTTGGCGAGTGGAGAGTGGGGGCGCAATGGGCACTGTGATTTCCCAGGTGTTGAGGCCGCGAGACTCCTTGAAGAGGCTTCCGTAAATCTACATGTTCATGAAAGGTGCCACCCTGAGCGGTCTGCGCACGCAAACCCACAGTGCAAGAACGTGCCACCCATGTGCCACACATCCTAGAAAAGCGCCGGTGGAGCAGCAGGTGGCAAGGGGGGAGGAATCCTTAATGGAGACCCAGAAACTCAACAGTGCAATTAAGAAGGTCAGATGTTATGAAAGTCTGAGCCCAATGCCTACAACGGGAGCATGGCTACGTGCCCAGCAACACATCCACGAAGACTGCCTCGCTTTTCCCTCCATAACACTTCTGTACAGGCACCTTATAAATGACTTATTATATCATAACTGTACTCATGCCCCATCTGCCCAGTGCTCTTCCCAGAGTACCCTTAAGTGAATACCCTTCCAATTGCCACTGTACCCTTTTAACTGTGTCCTTGCCATGCAGCCATGCAGCGCTCTATACCTTCACAGCTGAATGGGCGCTATATAAAACCCAGCATATACATGCACGCGTGCAGGGCATTTTGCCTTCACGCTTAGAATTAGCGAACACGTATCCACGTGATGGGACCGCAGTTGAATTTACTGCGGCCGGAATGTTCACATGAGAAAGGTGCAAACTACCAAAAGTTTGCATCTATCTCATGCAAACATACGTACATACCCACACCCACACCCACAACACACCCATGACACACCCACACCCACAACACACCCATGACACACCCCCCACCCACACCCTCCACACACCCCCACCCACACCCCCAACATAAACAAACCCCACTTACCTTCTCTTCACGCTGGGTCCCTGCAGCGCCAGTTCCCTTTCCCTTCCGATATCAGGAACTGGCACTGCAGGGTCCTTTTCTTTTGTTTTCTTTTACGGGGGCTGCAGGGGTTTCCACCACTGTTGAGTATAGTGAGCGGGGCAGGCCCCATTTTTTTTTTTTCTTTTTTTTTTTTGCGTGTTTGCTGCAGGGGTGTCCCCCGCAACACCCCACTCAACTATACTACACAGTATAGTAAGCAGGGTGTTGCTGGGGACACCCCTGCAGCCCCCATTCTTTTTTCTTTTTTTTTTTTCGCGGGTGAGCTTCCCTGCAATGCTAGCACCAAAACTTCGAACTTTTGGTGCTAGGATTTGTAGAACTTTCTGTACATGCGACTGTTTAGATACAGGCCGTCATTCCGAGTTTGGTGGTAGTTATGGTGCTATGTGCGCCATGACTGCCACCAATAACGGTACCGTGTCCGGTTTGCTGCAATGGGGACTTACCGGTCTAGTCAGACCTTGGCGTGACCGGTAAGTCCCCATTCACCAAACCATTCCCCATTCCCATTTCAACCCCCTATAGGGCTCAGTGGGAATGGGGAGGGTGCAAATAACGGGCCGGCGTATGCCAAGCCCGTTATTTGCGCCCAGGTCCGTTAACGGGTCCCGTCCATAACACCTGGTCAGACCAGGTGTTAAAGAAGGGACCCGCTAAGGGTCCTCGTAGTAGTGTGGTAAGGGATTACCTGCAACGGTCTCCTTACCGGTGCCCGGTATCCCTTACCGCCCTACTCGGAATGAGGGCCACAGTCTTTTTGTACAAAACCAGGGAACACGGCAGGGAAGTTGTCAAAAAAAACTTTTTTTTTTTTAAACGTAAAATCTGCAGCTAGGAGCTCGCTGCTCGGAATACTAAAAAAAGTGCAGACGCACCTCCCACACACTGAGATTATAATAGAACTTCATACCTGCGCTCTCCGTTTCAGAAGTGAATCATCGCAGCTTGACGGCAGCCAACACAGAATGCAAGCCTCTTGCCAGGGTGCCTCGGTTAACAGGTGTCCTTGCCTGGGTTTCCCCACTTAAACATTTCAACGTGTTTACGTGTCTGTTCAATGAAGATACGAAATCCAAACCTGCCCCCTGGACTGGGCCATTGTGGCAGAATGAAAATAAAAAAGCACGCCTCGATAACAGTAATGAATTGGTGTGTTATGTAATGTCACTTGCTCGAGTTTACCAAAATAAATCAGTCGCGGAGATTTTTGGAGAGGGCCTCCTTCAAGGTTTATTGTTCACCACAGGGTGTTAGAAATGACCATTTATATATTTAAATGATCTGTACTGGGAAGCAGGCCAGTGTATTATTTGAGGCAAAATAGCCTTCAAAGTACAGTGGCAGCGGAAATGTGAACAGGATCACGCATGAATTTTAAACTGCACAACGTGCACACAAGCATTAACACACAAGAAGGTACTAACGACAATTTGGAGCAAGGAAAAAGGTAGCTAAAGCATTGCCAGTGCTATGGGATTCTCACTCAAAAACTCCCTATTACTACACGAAATACAGCACGCTCCTCCCCCACAGTTGCTGGCACAGGCACGGAGGGCCTCATTACACGGTAGGAGCTAACCATGGCGTTATTAGCGCCATGGCTACCCCTTACTCCCTTCTGGGTCTGGGTAGGTGGTATGGGGACTTACCGGGTCATTCCGACCCTGGAGGACCCGGTAAGACCCCATGCCAATTACCATTCCCCATTCCCATTCGAGCCCCCATAGGGCTCAATGGGAATGTGGAAAGAGCTAATAGCGTTACCGCTATTAGTGTTACCGTTATTTGCTCTGAAGTCCTTCAGCTGGTCCCTTCCTTAACGTGCGGTCTGACCACTTCATAAGTTCACTGCAAAACTTCATAAGCTCCCTCGTAAGTCAAGACTGCTCCCCTACGACTGCTCCCCTACGAAGAGGTGCAAACTCCCTTTTAAGTCAAGGCTGCACCCCTGCAAAAACACATGAGCCCCCGTCGTAAGTCAAGGTTGCACCCCTGAAAAAATGTGTGAGCCCCCGACGTAAGTCAAGACTGCACCCCTGCAAAAACCTGCAAGCTCCTTCATAAGTGAAGACTGCACCCCTGTGAAACAGACAAACCTGTGTCCAGTGCACCCATCCACTGTGAGCCCACCTCCCACCAGGGCACCCACAATACTAAATACACACTACAGTGACTAGAGTGTGGGCACATACACAGTCCCAAGCATGTGCACAGGGTACATACACATCAACAACAGTGGACCTGAAATGAAAACAATGCGAAAGAGGGCAAATACACATGAACAGATGGCAATCCTTCTACAAGGAGAGTCAAACAAAAATACATAACACATCCACACATGACTACAGCCATATCCGTATGTACCTCATCTGATGCACAACAGAAGCCTACACTCCAACCACACTCACACGCTGACGCAAAACAAGCAGTGATGCTGCACATGCATTGGAAAAGGAAAATCATCCAGTGCAGCCTCCAGTCGTCTGATGGCCTCACCCTCACATGTCAGGCATGTGCATCCCTCCACCCGCAAACATCACAGCATCAACATGACAGGCGCGCAACAATACACATGACCTGCAATGAAGAGATGCACTGGCCGAAATGTAAACAATCAAATGTACAGACAGACAGATGAACTGCATGAAGCGTGACATGTACTCATATAAAACCTGTATTGAATAACACTATATACAACAAAAACTGGAACGGAATGTTCAAGAAGTCTAGAGTAAAAGAAGAAAACTAAAATGAACCCTAATCCTAAACCACTATATACATGATAACCTGGGAAGGATTGTCACTGAAGTCTGGGGCAAAAGAAAAAATGCATACATTAAGCCTATACCTAAATAACTATATAGAAAGGCAGCAGGCTAGTCCTCCTCAACAATTTCTGACAACCTGTTGACCATGACTGATTCATAGGCCGTGTCCTCCTCCCTCAGGTGGCCCTCCGTTGCTGCCTGCAGGGCTTGCCGGGTGGACAACAACCGATTTTCTGCACCCCGTGCCGACCTGCAAGTCACCTCCAGGATGGCAGCCGTCCTCCATGCTCAAAGAAGCGCCAACTCAGGCTTGGCTGCCATCACCTGTGCCTCCCATGCCCGCTGCCTCCAATGCTGTTCAAAGCCCCCCTGTGGTCCTCTTGTCTCCTCGTGGTTGTTTGCTCTGTGACAGTCTGCCTCCTCATATTAGCCACCTGCTCATGCCATGAACAGTGCACACTCTATCGTTACGCCATGCAACGTGATGACATTTGTCGGGGGCGTATGGCACCTTCACTGCTCCAAGGTGCCTGCTGACCCTCCATTGCCTGTGCCTGTGTAATTGTCTGGGTAGACACAGTGGCCACCTCAGCTAACGTAGATGGGACTCCCACCTCGGGCAGAGACGTCAGCTCCACCAGACGGAACATGAGACTGGTGCACAGGGGCCATGCTGGTATGTGGCCTGGAAGACACCTGAGGATGACTAGTGCACAGAGGAAGAAGCTGTGAATGGGGTAGCAGCAGTGAGCAGCCCATGGATCCCATCAGAGAACAGGCGTGTTGCCATCAAGGCCATGGAAAGGCAGAGCAGGGGCATCACCTGATCCCTGATCCTTGATGGTAAGGGGATGCTGGTCTGGGTGGATGCATCCTGGTGCGCACTGCTGCATCCGATGGCCCAGGGACAGGAATTTGAACAGGCACCTCCACGGTTGCCTATACAGCCTTATGTGCCTGGGACAGGGTTGCAGCATGGAAATCCACCTTTATACCTCCACCTGACCCCATGGGCTGGGCTGCAATGGCCACCTCCTCCATCTCCACCTCTGTCACCCTGGATGAATCCAGGGTGTCTTCGCCCGTGGATGGCCCATGTGTGGCATCTCCCTGTCCCACTGCTGCTGAGGAGTCGCCTGACACTTTCACTTCCTGGAACTTACCTGCAGCAGCCACGCCCGATGGTCCTAGCGCTACCTCAGCCACATCTCTCCCGAAGAAGAACTGGGGAGTGGCTGAGGCCTGCACCTTGGTCTGGTGGAATGGTCCCCGCTTCCAAGTTCCACTGCACTGCTTCCACCCTCTTCTCCCACTGCAGCAACTGCGGTAAAGGAGACAAAGAACAGCAACATCAGTGTACAGTGTCAAAGCCGGTGTAGCATACACAACATTTACAGTAACATGAAGTGCACATGGAACAACCAGCAACATCGACACTCACACACACAGACATGGAATTCCAATTCAAACAGACATAACAATCTGGGCATTATGATGACCACAGTCATGACACATTCACATGTAAACACAGCACAAAGAGGGCCGTGCGCAGACACATACCAAGAAATATGACAAGGCACAGTGGCAAAGGCAATGTGACCCAACTGCAACCTGCTGCGTTGCTATGGGAGACATGCCACAGTGGCACAGGGGTGGTCAGGGAGGCAACTGGTAGGTTAGCCAGAAAAGGAATGCATGGAAGCACAGATGGGCCGGTGTACCGCTGTGTACACATTGGTGGCAAGATGCACAGTGGAATGTTGGCTCCCAGTAGACACTCATGATTGCTCCGCTCACAGCATGGCCATGCCTATACCTGCTTTGGCATCCGTCCACACAATCACATCAAATAACATGTGTCCCTCACAGTCGGCCTGTGAACATGCAACACATACATGCATCAATTGCAGATGCACACATTAGTATGCCATAGCCCCAAACACATGCACATGGCATGCGCACACATTAATTCAGAGTACACATGCAGTGCTATGACAGATCACTTCAAAGTCCAGAAAATAACAGTGACAAAACTTGACTCTGCCAAACGTTCATACACACATGTCTCGTTCAGATGTGGAGGGTGGATAGCCTTACATTGCAATTGTCCGCACAACATCATTTCCATCATGCATGCACCTCACATGAGCACCACATCATCATCTGGCACCCTTGCCGTCCAAGCACGTCTAACCATCAAGTGACATGGGCATGGGCATGGTTGGTGCAACTGTACAACTACACACACTGCAAATACCAGTGCATCTCCACTGAACAAATGCCACACTACACACATGGGGATCAATGCCTGGAGACTATATGACACTGTGGATCACTGAAACACACATGACACATACATAAGGGTGTAACTATAAAGATTCAGTCACATATACAACACACATGCACTGTAGAGCAGTGCACCTCATGTTACTCACCAGCAGCCTCCAGATGCCACACTACACACATGGGGATCAATGCCTGGAGACTATATGACACTGTGGATCACTGAAACACACATGACACATACATTTTACAGCTCTCGGTAGAACCTCACCTTGGCCCGCAACCTCACCAGGACCTGCATGTTGTTGGTTGAATCCTGCACTTGCCCACATGGTGCACCGCCACCATTGCTCCGGCCTTTAGGGCACGCAAGGCCTTGATTTGGGTCCTGGATTTGAGGTCTTATCATTGCTTATGGACACTTGTTGTGTCGATCTCTGGTCCAGCGCAGAAGCTGCATGAACTCCTACCTCCCCTTAATGGTTTTGGTGCCTGGAACCAAAAGTGTGCAGACCTCCGCAACCACAATGGGGAAAGAGTATTAGGGTCTACGGATTGGATGTGTAGAGGGTTGAAAGAACACCGGAAAGAGGGTTAGGAAGAGGTTATTGGCAGGTAAAGGGGAATTAGGAAAACATGCTCCTTGGCTCTTGCTGCGTTGTCTTTTGAGCTTCTTAACACACCTTTGCATTCATACCAATACCCAAGACCTTTTGGGTTTAAAGGCTTCTATTCATTTATAGTATCACTGAATTACACCGGATTCACTTGTTACACTAATGCACCTTGAATGCACCACCTGGAAGTCTCTTCACTCAGTTGGGATGCACTGAGTTGCTTCCTACCAAAGGATTCAATTGGCCCTCTAACACTTATTCAGGAGCCAGAGCACTTATCGGAACAGGCACCTTATCAATGTGCCATGCGGGTGCAGTGAACAGGAGCTGGTTCTCCAGCTAATCACATCAAGTAATCGTATGCAAGAAAAGGACATGACGGTAATACCCGACTGAACTGCATGCAAACAATTAAACACGCAATAATTACACACACAAGAGAGGGATAATAGGGCTGGCTCTCCAGCTATTGTGCACACACTTTTGCCCCTCAACAGAAACCTCAAGTGTTTCCCACACCATGAAATGCACATGCGTGCTAAATAAACAAGCAACACTTAGCCCTGGTTGTTGGTTGGAGTCTGGTGCTCATTTCTGGTTTCAGCAGTGTCCGTGAGAGGGGGGGTAAGCAGCGTCTGTCAGAAAAGACACAATTAGTACGCGTTCAAAGCGTAACGTGTTTTGACAGGTTAACAAACTAGGATTAGTATATCTTGCATGCAGTGAATCTCTGCTGCCATGCTTTATTACTCTCCACACATGGTTAATGTCAGTGCGCTTCTGCGCTAATCCTTCCCACGTGAGTTAGCGTTCCAGTGCGCTTTCACAAACAATGCCCCCAGTGGTTTCTCATTGCCAAGCTGAGAACATGCTATTAGTATCAACACGCTTCCCTTGCACCGCATTCTTCTTTCACACAAACAATCATGCACTTATCTTATAATCGGCGGTGCCAGGGAAGGCGGTTTCGGGCGAGGAGCTGCCCTGCGTAGATTTTCAGCCCAACCAGAGTCTTGGAGAGTGCGTCCGCCCGAGGGAACATCTGTGCGCAAACAACCGTTCCTGTGTTCGCGCATGCGCACATGCTGGGGCGTTGGCCTTGGCGTTCCTGAGCAGGTTTACAGGTCCGTGTGCCTGACCTTCCTGTTTTGGGAGCTTGAGGCTGCTGGAGGCGCTGGGTAATGTAGTTTCTGGCCTCCAGTCACCTGATTTCAGGTTCTCTCCCAGCAGATGGCAGCTTCCCCCATCCGATGATCCTACAGGAGGGACAGAGGTGGCATCTGCTGGATAAATATGTCCCCATGAAGGTGCTGGCAGTTTTGCTTAGTATGTTGGGGCTTTATGACAGTACAACCCTTCCCCTCAAAGGACCAGGCTTGGCTGGATAGTTATGATGGAATAAACGTAAGAGCCAAGGAGCATGTATGTTGCTCTTCTTCGGGGCTGTAGCCTACCCAATCAACCAAATATTATAACATATAACACCCCTGCTCTCCTTCGGGAATTAAGAATGACCTTGACCTCATACTGGGGGTACCCTTCTATTAGAACTGGAGGAGGTCTTTCCATGCGTGTGTGTGGGGCTGCAGGTTTCAACAAGGCAACATGAAACACTGGGTGCACTTTCATATGAACTGGCAGTTGTAATCGCATGGCCACTGGATTGACAACTCGGTGCTACACGGAATGAGCCAAGGAAGCAGGGTTTGAACTTCGGTGATCCTGGGAGGTTCAGCTGTTGTGTTGATAGCCGCACCTTGTCCCCTACTTTATAGTGCGGGCTTTCCTGACGTTTGGTTTCTGAATAACGCTTTGCTGAGTCTTTAGCTGCAACTAGATTTTGATGTGTTTTGGCCCATGTTTGCGATAAGAGAGCCATCCGTGCCTGCACTGACGGTAGGGGGTTCTGCACTTGAGCAATTGAAGGTTGTACTTGAGGATTGAAACCATATGTGGTATAAAATGGAGAGTATCTGTTAGAGGCGTGCCAGGAATTTTTATAGGCCAATTCTGCTGACCAAAAGGTGTCCACCCAAATCCGTTCTGTACTATGGTTGTAGCACCTCAGATATTGTTCTAACGTTTGGTTCAAACGTTCCGTTTTCCCATCGGTTAGTGGGTGATAGCTACCGGACGTCTGTAGCTTGATTCCCAACTTTTCACAGAATAATCACTAAAACCTAGAAGTGAAATGTGTACCTTGATCGGAATCAATGTTTTGTGGTATACCATGCAAGCGAACTATGTGTTACAGAAAGAGATCCACCAGTCCATTAGAAGTTGGTACTCCCTTACAAGGGATGAAATGCCCAAGTTTGGAAAAATAATCCACTACCACTAATATTGCGGTATGCCCCTGATCGGAAGGTAACTCCACTATGAAATCCAAGGAAATGGTATTCCATGGTGCCGTCGGTGTAGGTAGAGGTCGGAGCAAACCCATGGGTTTATGATGATCAGTCTTGTTCCGTGTGCAAACTTCACATTGCTGTACATATGCTTGGACTTCTGTATGGAGATGCGGCCACCAATAATGACGCTGAACAAATTCTTGTGTTTTAAAAATGCCTGGATGGACTGCTAGTGGAGAATCATGGCACCATTTCAGCGCTTGTGTTCTTAGAGATGGGGTGGGCAGGTACACAGCTTTATCTTGATAGGGTATTCCGTCTAACAGATAACATTCATTTTTGGGATCTTCCCACTGGAGTAATTCCTGTGCAGACATTCCGTTACCTATTTGTTCATAGAGATCATTAGTGGTTCCCCCAATAAACCTTGTTGGTGTGATAATGGGTTAAGCTGTCTATTCGGCATTGTAGGTGTTGGAGCCTCTGGGTATCTGGATAGGATGTCAGCCTTTTTATTCTCTAATCCTGGTCGATATGTAACTACAACAAAATCATAGTCCGCAAAATACATGGCCCATCTCAGTTGACGTGAGGTGAGGGCGCGTGCAGACTTCAGGAATTGAAGGTTACGATGGTCCGTGAGAACTGTTATAGTATGCCTCGCTCCCATCAAGTAGTGTCTCCATTCAGCAAGCACCACTCTAATGGCTAGGAGTTCCCGATCAGCTATTGTATTATTTTGTTCTGCCTTGTTCAGTTTCATTGAATAGTCGGCTACGGGATGTAAACGGCCAGACTGATTTTGTCGCGAAAGAATAGCGCCTACCGCATAACTAGAGGCGTCCGTCTCCACCATAAATGGTTGTGTTGGGTCGGAATGCAATAAAACTGGAGCGGAAGTGAAGACCTCCTTTAAGTGGTTGAAACTCCGTTCCGCATCTGCATCGCAGATGAACGGTGCTCCTTTCTTCAATAAACGGGTAATAGCAAGAACTTTCTTGGCAAAGTCCTGGATGAAGCATCGGTAGAAATTTGCGAAGCCTAAAACCGATTGCACTTCTTTGACATTCTTGGGAGCTGGCCACTTTAGGACGGCTTGCACCTTTCGCTCGTCCATCTTCACTCCATTAGGAGACAGTATAAAACCCAGGAACTCCACTATAGTGCGGTGGAAGCTACACTTCTCAAGTTTCACATATAAATGATGCTCCCTCAAGCGTTGTAGAACCACTTTAACATGTTCCACATGTTCTTCATGGGTTTGTGAGTATATCAAGATGTCGTCGATATACACAACTACGAAGACATCTAAAAGACCACGGACGACCTTGTCTAGAAAATATTGGAAGGCGGCGGGTGCGTGCAGAGACCAAATGGCATGACCTGATACTTGTACAGTCCAAATTTTGTTCTGAAAGCAGTCTTCCATTCGTCTCTTTGCGCACCCGCACCAGATGGTATGCCCCCCTAAGGTACAATTTGGTATAGATGCTTGCTCCCCACACTTCTAGAAGAACTGGGATTAGCGGTAGAGGGTTGCGTTTCTTAACCATGATGCAATTTATTGCCTGGTAGTCTATACAGGTCCTGAGGACACCCATCTTCTTGGGTACAAAGAATAGTGGTGAGGAGACAGGTGAGGTTGAATGACGTATGAACCCATTCTGTAAATTTGCATCAATATACTTCTTCAGATGTCTGTTCTCACTCTCAGTTAGGCCGTATATTCGACTGCATGGTAACGTCGCACCTGGTTCCAGGTCGATCCTGCAATCGAACAAGCAATGTGGTGGTAATGTTTCTGCCGCTACTTTGCTAAACATGTCCTGGTATTCCGTGTTTTCAGGCAGTAGTTTTGCTATTTCGGTTTCAGTGCATCCCACCTGAGTAGCACTAAGCACCTGGATCACACGTCCGCCTTCTCTGGAGCAGTGAGTGTTACAGAACTCTGATGAAAACTGCCCGTACTGTACCTCGCGTCCAATGGATCGCTGGGTTGTGAAGCGCGAGCCATGGTAGCCCCAATATGAACCCGAACTGTGGGGCTGCTATAACATCAAATTGAATGGTTTCCTCATGCCCTTGAACATCTAAAACCACTTCCTCTGTATGCTGAGTTACTGGTCCAGATTTCAATAGGTCCATGTACAGCACAGACCGCTTCTTGGCTTCCTTTGGACAAGACAGGCAGCCCCAGTGACTGAGCGTGCTGGACATCCACGAAGTTTCCGGTAGCCCCGGAGTACACCATGAGGGTAACTGACATGTTTTTTTGACGTGTTCGCAACACACATGTGATGGTGACATGAGACCAATGAGTGTGGGTTACGTTGGCTAGGATAACTGGGGGGTCTTTATGGCTATGGCTCAGCAGGTCCACCCCACTTACTGGCGAGCGCTGGCGTTTCCAAATAATGGGTTCCCTTTTGGTTTTGCTCCACACTACTTCACAAAAGGCCCTGATTTACCACAATACATACATAATTTGTCTCGCCACCTTTTCTCCCATTCTTCCTTTTAGATGGGGCCACGGACTGTAACTATTTGCATGGGCTCAACCTCTGAAGTCCTCTCCCTCCTCCCCACAGTGGTTTTTTGGTAGTCTAGTCTGGCTGGAACTTGTCTCCCTTCCCACCTTTTCTTGTCCTGGCGTCTTTCACCTTGACGATGGTCTAGGCGTAGGGCTAGGATGATCATGTCTGTACAGGACTCCGGTTATGGGTCCACCTGCACGATGAGGTCTTTGAGTTCATCCCTAAGACCCTGATAGAACAAGGCTAATCTTTTCTCGTGGGGCCAATCCGCCTCTACCATTAAACGATTAAAAGAGGTTACGTATGTTATTAAATCTTTACTACCCTTCTGCAGCATCAGCAATTCACGATCCTTCACGAAGGAGGCTACCCTTCGGTTGAAAATCTTATCAAATTCGTCTTGGAACTCTCGCCAATCGTATAACACTGCATCAATCTTTTGGACTAATGGGGTGGCCCAGGCTGCTGTGTCTCCAGTAAGATAAGAGATGACTAATGCAGTCCGTGCCTGGTCAGACCTGAAGACGCAACTGGAATTGTGTGATGAAAGTTGTGTATTTTTGTGGGTCACCCCATACCTCTCTAGCACGGCTAGTGGCACTGGTGGTTGAGTAATGACCTGTACTTGGACTGGGATTGGAGTGGTAGAACCCCTATCGGGGAGTGGGGCCCCCTGTGCTGTAAGCACCTGTACTCGGGTGGCTAGGGTTGCGTAATCTTGCTGAGTAGCGGCTTATCTCGGCCTTGAGTTCATGCAGGACCATTCTATCTCCTCCATGGGGGCTGAAATTCATGCTGCCTGGGCACTTGGCTATACGTGGGTTTGCGCTACTGTCGTGTCGATCTCTGGTCCAGCGTGGAAGCAGCACAAACTCCTACCTCCCCTTAATGGTTTTGGTGTCTGTACCCAAAAGTGTGCAGACCTCCGCAACCACCACGGGGAAAGAGGGTTAGGGTTCATGGATTGGATGAGTAGAGGGTTGAAGGAACACCGGAAAGAGGGTTAGGAAGAACTTATGGGCAGGTAAGGGGGAATTAGGAAAACATGCACCTTGGCTCTTGCTGCGTTGTCTTTGGAGCTTTTTAAGACACCTTTGCATTCATACCAATACCCAAGACATTTTCGGCTTAAAGGCTTCTATTCAGTTATAGTATCACTGAATTACACCAGATTCACTTGTTACACTAATGCACTTTGAATGCACCACCTGGAAGACTCTTCACTCAGTTGGGATGCACTGAGTTGCTTCCCACCAAAGGATTGAATAGGCCCTCTGACACTGATTCAAGAGTCAGTGCACATATCGGAACAGGCACCTTACCAATGTGCCATGTGGGTGCAGTAAACAGGGGCTGGTTCTCCAGCTAATCACATCAAGTAATCGTATGCAAGAAAAGGACATGACGGTAATACCCGACTGAACTGCATTCAAACAATTAAACACACAATAATTACACACACAAGAGAGGGATAATAGGGCTGGCTCTCCAGCTATTGTGCACACACTTTTGCCCCTCAACAGAACCCTCAAGTGTTTCCCACACCATGAAATGCACATGCGTGCTAAATAAACAAGCAACACTTAGCTCTGGTTGTTGGTTGGAGTCAGGTGCTCAATTCTGGTTTCCGCGGTGTCCGTGAGAGGGGGGGTAAGCAGCGTCTGTCAGGAGAAGACACAATTTGTATGCCTTCAAAGTGTAACGTATTTGAAAGGTTAACAAACTAGGATTAGTCTATCTTGCATGCAGTGAATCTCTGCTGCCATGCGTTATTAGTTTCCACACATAGTTAATGTCAGTGCGCTTCTGCTCTAATCCTTACCACGTGAGTTAGCGTTCCACAGCACTTTCACAAACAATGCCCCCAGTTGTTTCTCATTTGAAAGCTAAGAACATGCTGTTATTATAAACATGCTTCCCTTGTGCCGGATTCTGTTTGGACACAAACAATCATGCCCTTATCTTTTAGATTGCGGGGCCAGAGAAGGTGCTTTCGGGTGAGGAGTGGCCTCGTGTAGGTTTTCATCCCAACCGGAGACTCAGAGAGTGCGTCCACCCGGAGGAATATCTGAGCACGAACAACATTCTCGTGTTCGCGCATGCCCACACGCTGGGGCATTGGCCTGGGTGTTCCTGAGCAGGTTTACTGGCTCTGTGTGCCTAACCTTTCTGTTTTGGAAGCTTTGAGGCTGCTCGAGGCACCCAGGATGCTGGGTAGTGTAGTTTCTGGCCTCCAGTCGCCTGATTTCAGGTTCTCTCCCAGCTGATGCCAGCTTCCCCCACCTGATGATCCTACAGGAAGGACAGAGGTGGCATCTGCTGGATAAATACGTCCGGTGCTGGCTACAGTTTGTCCCCTTTTTTGCCTGGTATGCTGGGGCTTTATGAAAACACTCTTATGGCAGCGGACTGCCACTGCATTGATGGAAACCATTATGTCCTCCCAGATCTACTTGGATCCTTCTTTGCCGTGTTGCTTCGCTCGGTCGAAGTGGGCATCACAGTTCTCACAGTTCTCCACGACCTGATCCACCAGAATGCTAACTTCCCTGGAGCTGAAGTTGGCAGCCCTCTGCCTCGCTGCCTTGGGGTTGCCGCACTGTTCAGAGGAAGATGGTACAGACTTGGCAACCTCCAAGGCAGTTGTGTGTGGGCAAAGTGATCCTGGAGATGGGTTGTGGAGCAGTGGTGGTGGAATGGAGAGGTGGGAGTCTGACACGGCAGCTGAGGTGGTCACAGGGCCAGTCACATGAACACCGGCAATGGCAGGTCAGCAGGTACTCCCAACGCAGTGCCGGTGTGCAGCAGGCACTCACACTGGACTGGCAGCAGCAGATGGAAAGGTGGGAGGCTGCACAGGGCAGGAGGAGGCAGGTAAACTGGCATGGAGGCAGGGGAAGGCTTTCTTCCGTGTTTAGCTACAAAGGCAACTGTAAACAGAGTAACTGCCCTTAATACGTATGTTCTGTGACACGCGCTGAATTCAGCATGCCTACGCAGCTCACGGCATAAGATCATGGATGCGTGACACTGGATGTGCACACCAAGGAACTACGATGGGCGAATATTGTTTACACATATTCGGGGTTGCTACACAATCTGTTCCCTTCAGGTAACGTGTACCATATTTGTTTTTTTTTAGTATTACCTCTGTGCATACACACATGCATTTTTATCAATTTATAAGGCCTATGGTGTGTCACGTACACAATTCTTGGTTTTGGGGTGCCTCTGCTTATTGTGTACCACTTTGTTCACTTTTCAGAAACTTTCCAGGTATCGCTTACACAATTCTTGAGTTTTGGGGTGCCTCTGTGTCTCACGCACCGCTGATTTCACTTTTCGAAGCTTTCCTGGTATCTTTCCGGGTATATGCAATTGTTGCATTTAGGTTTGCCTCTGCGTATCGTGTACACGGCACAGAAGACGGGTCCTCAGAGAAAGAGGTGCTTCACTAATGAGGAGCTCCAGATCATCATTGACTATCTAACCAATCACTATCGTGATATGTACCAGTATGTGGGGAGCACCCATACACCCGCACAACTGCTGGTGTATTGGTAGTGTATCTTGCATCATATCAGCGCCGTAGGTGTGGAGATGCACACTGCTGAACAGGTAAAGAAGCAGTGGAATGATCTCACACGTAGGACCAAGCACAAGCTCAGTGTCAACCTGGCTTCTGCATTGACCACTGCAGGTGGGCCACCAGCAGTGGAGCAGCTGACACCGCATGAAGAGGCCACGAGTCAATACAACACACTTGAGCAGTTGCAATGCGTGGGAGGCCTAGAGAACTATGAGGACACATCTGGTGAGTGTCATTTCGTGTGCATCGTAGGTTTTTCCAATCATGCACGACCCACTCTATATATGTATGGTACTTCTGGCTGCAGTTGTCTAACTTCCTTTGGGAATGCATGCTTGCTGATGTTTAGACTCCTGTCACAGGCCTTCATTCTGGGAGTATCTTGTCTGGTGGACATGTGTGGCACCTGTTCGTGTGACAGTACACATCACTGTCTGCTGGACTACACAGCAGTAAATGTACATGCATGCAGGGTTTCAATATCAAGAACATGTGCACATTGCCAGACCTCATTACGTGCCTCTCTGACAGGCACACATCACCTACAGGATAATCCTCTGTGCAATGGCCCATGAATGAGACACCTACATGTACAAATGTATGCTATATTCTTGCGGCCTGTCACTTTCATTTCTCAACAGATATCTGCTATAGATGTTGACCAATCACATCATTTGATGCTGAGTTGCATGCTTAAATTGTCACCTGTTGACGGTGCATCAGTGCCCACAGACCACTGTCCAGAGTAGCAGCCATGATGTTGATGTAATTACACTTTTATGGTGTAAGGGGTTACACTTGGTGGGTCATCATGCAGAGGTTGCCATTCAGGGATGTCATTTAGGGGTCACCAAGGGTCGCAACTGCGACCCCTGAGGTCTCCATTGCTACCCCTGTGGTCTCCCTTGCTACACCTAAAAACAATGGCCCGAATCACAAGGTTGAAGGAATGGGTTTACCGGCACAGAAACAGCCCTGGTAGATCTGAAGAGCCAGATCACCCAAATCATGGACAAAGGCAAGCCGGCTCTTCTGCTTCTTCTAGATCTCTCAGCCGCGTTTGATCTGGTTGATCACAAGATTCTCACCTCCCACTTCACGCACTCAGCCAACTTCTCCAAAGAAGAAGCTGCCTGGATCACTTCCTTCCTCGAAGGCAGGGCCATGAAAGTCTTCTCGGACATCGCTAACGCCACACCCACGACAATCCACTGCGGGGTCCCTCAAGGTTCCTGCACTGCACCCACACTCTATAACTTGTTCACCAAGCCCCTCTTTGACAAACTTGACTCATACGGCATCACCTACACGAGCTACGCGGACGACACACAGTACTTCTACCCCTCTCAGGCTCATACAATGAAGACGCAAAGGCACTCCACACTATCTACTCCATCATCAAGGCATGGATGGCAATTAATGGCCTCTGCCTCAATGGTGACAAGACCGAAATCTTGATACTAGGTCAACAGAACACCTTAGACAAACTGGACAAACTGTACACTAACTTCTCAATTGACAACTCCATCATCCCCGTGTCCACAGCCGTCAAGACACTGGGAGTATACCTTGACTCTTCGCTATCTATGACTAGACAAGTCAGCGCTATCACTTCCGCATCTGCACACACCACCAAACTTATAAACGCCATCAAGCCCTACCTCTCTAAACCTAACTGCCTCTCATAGCGAGGGCAACCATTGGAGCCAAATTGGACTACTGCAATGCTCTCCTAGCAGGCACATCAGCCAAAAACATAAATAGACTACAAATCACACAGAACAACGCTCTCCGGGCCGCTCTTAGTATCCCAAGAAGAGAGCATATCACCCAGGCCAGGATCTCAGCCCAATGGCTCCAGTCAAAGAACGGATCACCCTAAAATCCTCACCCTCACTCACAAATGCCTCTCCCTCTCCGCCCCGCCCTATCTTTCAGATACCATCCTCAAACTTCCTCCACACGTCCCACTAGGACGCAATACGCTAACCTACTCTGCACCCCACGCATCAAAAAAGCCAAAGCCAGAGGTCTAGGTTTTCCCTACATTGCAGCACAGACATGGAACGCTCTCCCTTCAGACATCCGAACGGAAAACTCACTTCCCATCTTTCGCAGGAAACTGAAAACCTTGTTCCTTGCTAAATAACTAGCAAACTTCAGGAAGCCATGTAAATATACTGCCTTGCTATTGTATATATTTCCTCTGTGATTTATGTACTGCTTGTAACTCCGGTTTCCTTTGCAACTAAGATGTCTGTAACAAGCGCCACGATGCTTCTGGGCTGATGTGCGCTCAACAAATTTGAATAAATAAATAAATAAAAACCACGAGGTTTCCTCGAAGGACCCGCAATGGGCGCCTGGAAAAACCAGGCATCCATTCCGGGTCCCGCGAGGACACCAGGGAGCTAACAATGGGCCCGGGCCCAGGTTTTAACGGGCCCGTTGTTAGCTCCATCCCCATTCCCATTGAGCCCTATAGGGTCTCGAATGGGAATGGGGATGGACCGGGTCCGGGTTCCTTGAATGCGGTAAGGAGGCAACCATGCGGCTAAAATCGGCATGGTTACCTCCAACCCCCTGATGAGGGCCAATGTCTTTCTTTTTTCTTTCATTTTTTTTTGTTTTCATTGTTTTTTCCTGCGAGCTCCTGGGCTGTGGCCAGCACCATGTGGCTCTGTGTTTCTGGAGTGGCTGGTTTTCCTTTTCAGGCCTCTTACACTTTCAG
The DNA here is from genome assembly GCA_002915635.3 of Ambystoma mexicanum. Taxonomy (NCBI): domain Eukaryota; kingdom Metazoa; phylum Chordata; class Amphibia; order Caudata; family Ambystomatidae; genus Ambystoma; species Ambystoma mexicanum. The sequence continues at coordinate 1,023,416,953 of CM030325.1, read as the reverse complement.
CAGCAGTGACCCTAAATAAGAAAGAATAGGAATACCAAATATTGTGTCTTTCTGGTATTCTACACAATACTTGGTAGACTCATTAAAGGTTGATTTCAGGCATCCTTCAGGGGGTGAATCACTGATTTAGTCTTTTCTTAAACACCTCAACTCAGCCTTTCATCCTTCTGAGGTCGATTAATGAGTACCAACACAGGTTGGGTAATATTGTATGTATATTTTTTTCTATAGGAAAAAATATATTGTATATATTTTCTCGGTAGGATAGCTCAGGGGCAACCAGCTCGCCAAAACGGGTTTGATCACTGGGTCCGCACTTAGAAACCTCTGGGTATTAAGCGCGTTATAAATGACCTATCATTTCATATTATGTAAAGCGCTTAAGCGTAAGTGCTAAATAATAACACATCATTATCATTTGGCCATGGACGTCTGCTTGCATTCACAGTAATTGGCAATATGGGCCTATACACACTGATCTTAACTGATTAATTATGGGGATCCATTCTTGTATGAAATGTATACACATTATAGTGATATTTTTCGTAGTGTACTTAAGAACCATGCTATGTGATGCCACTTCCTGTTTTGTCAAGGGGTGAAAGGTCATGTTCCATCGCTTCCTGCGATATCACTTCGGGTGGGGTCAAATGACATCACTTCCTGTGATGTCATCAGTGGTCAAGGGTCGTGGATGTCACTTCCGCTACCACAGGCATTTTGGTGAAATGACATCCCTGTTGTCATTCTTGCAATCTGAAAATCATATGCCCCTAGCCAGCCCATGAGTGTGCCTGTCTGCATACCACTACATGTATGTGCATGGTAGTAGTTCAAACATGTTTATGAACTTGAAATCCATTGTAGCTGTCTAACCTGAAAGGCCTGTGTTTGTCCACCAGTTGATAAATGACAGACAGATGCCTTGTCATTTGCATCAATGTGCTGTACACTCGTACAGACATTGGCCTGTCTGTGTACTTGAGACGTGCATACTTGTCCATACTTGGGTCATCTGTCTGATGAGGAAAGACATGCCAGCTACTTCGCTCCCTCAAATCTGGCATAATGACCTTGTTGCTCCTTTTGTTATGTGAGATGCAGTTTAGTAGGTAGGTGCAGGTTGTCAATCCAAACATGCACAGTCATGAGCAATGACCCATATTCTTGGCATGATGTTCACAGACAGGGACTTATTTGCAAACAGTGACACCTATCCCAGGGGCATTAATGTAGGGAATGATTGTTGCACCTTTATGCTACTCCTGGACCTTGTAAGCCCATCATAAGTATGTCCGACAAAGATGGTTCAGGATATGTTGCGTGGTCTCTACATCTACACAGAGACAGCCTCCTCAGCATCATGGGTGGGGTGTGGCCAACAGAGCAGGGGCATGCTTCTCCTGAGAGTGCTGGTAAATGTGTCTCTACTCAGGGATGCCCTGCAGACAGTGAGACCTATGTAGGACGGTGTAGGAAGGGTATGTGTCACAGTAAAGTATTGCATTTGAGGATAGCTCAATGATTGATGCATGTCATATATATTGTGTATGGTATGGCACACTCCTGGAAGATGCAAAATCCAACTTTTCCAATGCACTATTTAAGGCATTATTCGCATAGTGCTGGGCAAGTTGTGCTGCCACACATGGCAAGTACAAACATGGTGCTTAACATATACCCATGATGTACAGTAGCAGTTTGTATTCTATGAGATGAGAGTGGACGTTGAGTGACAGTGTCATAGAAAACGACAGTCACTGACTGTTGATCATTCACTCATGGCCACTCATCGACTGATGCTTCATATGACAATGTCATGTGAATGGCACTGTCATCACGCACAATGTACATTTATAATGCATATTCCTGACATCTGCTAGGCATGTGACAGGGGACTCAGACCGACGTGGAGCCACACTCAGAGTGCCCAGAGACCTGGTGTTAACATTGATGTGACACAGCACACAGTAACTGCCATATGTGTGGTCACGTTGCTGCCAATCACAGGGAGCACTATACTAAGAGGTTTGTGATTTTAACAGCGCACATATCTTTGCTGCACACATTTCAGGTCATTCATTGTACATGGACTACGCTCCGCACAATGATACAATGGGCCATGCTCAGGGTGTATGATTGCAATTAGGTGACATTTGGCAATGGTTGTGATGTTGGGTGGATGGATTGGATGCCAATGGTGAGGGAATGCAGTTATTTCCGAGTCCCCATGCAGCAATGGGAGCACTTTTTCAAAGAATTTGACAGTTTACAATTTCAGGCATGCAGCAAATGTAGTGATGTGCTAAATGGGTGAACAGTATACATGTGTGTATTGACTGGACATGGCTGTCTACTTCTCTGTTGAAATCTTGTATTGTGTGTCATGTTTTGATGGTGGTAGTATCTATGGACTTGGGTGGCTGACTGATGCCATGTGATCACCTTCACCAGTACAATACCCCATGCGCAGAAACTGTCTCTGGGTTGGGTGCTGTAAGGGAGGCATGGGATCACAAGTACGACACTGACACACGAGGTACACATTTTAAAACCTTTTTTTACATTCTTGGGGTTTGGAAAAACTCCTACTTTGGCATATAGCTCAAATGGGAGTAGTCTCTACCATCAAATAATAAAGAAAACACAGTCCTAGTCAGTCTTTGTCAAATCAAAATGGCCTATACTAACACATTGCAATGCCTGCCCTATCTCTTATACAAAAAGTGTTTAATGGGGAGTATGTATGCAAAAGAAAGTCAGTGTTATAACATAAAATATCAAGGTGCTGATGCTGAGTCAGCTCTCCTCTGTGTGTTGGACAGCACAGAGTAAGGTGTCCCCTGTAAACAGGATGACACAATCTGGCTCAGGTTATCAAAAAAACGTGGGTCAAGGCCTGCTTGGCCTTCCAAGTTAAAGTCACTTATTGCAGTTTTCCAAAAGATCTTTCACAGTTCAACAAATGTTTATATAGGTCTCCCTCTGTTGGGCTCGGACCTCTCAATGCATCAACAGTTCATGGAGGTCTCCCTCGGCCAGGCTCGGACCTTTCAACACAAAGTACATGGTTTAACATAGATTTCCCTCAGCCGGGCTAGGACCTCACAATCACAGCACCTGCAGGGGTTTCCTTCGCCAAGCTTTATTCACAATTATTAGGGGTTCCCTTCCCCTAACTTATTTCATGTTTCCGGTCTCCCTCAGTTGGGCTTGCACCTTTCACTGATGCCGAAGACTTTCAAATGTGTGAGGCTTTTACCATAAACCTCTGAAGGACCACTTTGACTTTCACTTCAGCCCTTCTGTATGTTATTTGCCCCAGTGTCTCTTGGTCTTGGTAGTTCCATACCACACTCAGAATGGTTCAAAAGAAATCTTCCTCTTAAAGCAATTACCTTTTTAACTTCCCCATTCATCAGGGTTAATCTTGAACATTGCACATTTCAAAGTTAATTCACTCTGTCGCATTATAACAACACATCAAACATTTCACTGAGACTTTTGAATGGGCTATTTCCTTTCGCTGGACCACTCCGCTACTCTGTATCACTGTCTTCACAGATATCAGTAATTAAAAAGTTCACTTCTGGTTTTCTTTTCTTCGTATCTCATCAGCATATACGCAACTTCCAATTGTGTTATACACTGTTGCAGCTTCAATCTTTCCTTGACACAAACCATTGTTTTATGTCTTTTGTTAACTCACCGGTTGTGCGCATTCCTTTCTTGTCTCTGCGTCTTTGATTCACAAGTCAAGGTTGATACCATAGGCTTGGTCTCACCTCCCCAACTCTCTCGTAAACCCAGGAGGGTCACTGGCATCCTTGAAACTCAATGAAGGTTTCTTCTTGACTGGGATTTGGGTTTCTCCACGTAATCATTGTGGTTTCCCGGAGGCCACAACCTCCTGCAGGGATCTTCAGGGTTTTCCTAACCTGGCTCCGGTCCCTCGATTGGGTGTCCTGCTCAAGTGGATTCACCTTCTCCGCAGAAGATTTGCCCCTTTTCGTGTCTCACCTTGCTCAGAGTGTGTCTCTATATTCTGCTTTTATCCATGTGGGGGTAGCTAATGGGTATCAAATGTAAGTGATTACGCTCAAGCGCCTGACTTAGCCTGACCAGATTAACAGGACATGTCCAATGAGGTATGTAAGTGTTAGCCCATTTTCTCTCAGTTGTCCTCTTCCTCAGCCCAGTGTTTTTGTAGAAAAGAGAAGTTGGAGCGTGGGAGAATCCTTTGAAATGGGGTATGAACATGGGAAAGGGGGAATACCGTGTTTCACCATTGGTTGCCCTGCTCCCACTCTCTGATGATCCGCCAGCCAAGTGATCCTCCTATGCGGGTTCAGCCCTGGGGTCTGGATCCAAAGATGATGGCCATGCACTGGACACCTGAGAGAGAGGTCTTTGGGACTAGTAAGTGAGACACCCTTCTGTTTCTCACATACCCTTCCCCAATGTGATGTGGCTGTTTTCTAGGGGTTTGAAGAGAATTGTTAGATGAAAGTTCCAGGGGTCTTTTCATACTGCTATGTTGTTCTTCCTTAAGTCCTGGTATACATTGATATACATTGGGATCTGCAAGCCAGTTCAAAATGTGGATCGAGGCCTGTTCGGCCATCCACGTTAAGGTGACTTATTCCAGTTTTCCAAAAGTTCTTTCACAGTTCAACAAAATTGCACTTATGTCTCCCTCTGTCGGGGTCAGACCTCTCAAGGCATCAACAGTTTATATAGGTTTCTCTCTGTCGGGCTTGATCTTTTCAACACAAAGTACCTGATTCAAAGAAGATCTCCCTCAGCCGGGCTCTGACCTTGCAATCACACCACTTGCGGGGATTCCCTCACCCAAGCTTTATTCACATTCTCTAGGGGTTCCCTTCCCCTAACTAATTTCATGTTTCCTGTCTCCCAGAGTCAGGCTCGAACCTTTCACTGATATCAAAGTCTTTAGAATGTGCAAGACTTTTACCAAGAACCTCCGCAGAAGCACTTCAACTTTCTCTGCCATATGTTATTTCCCCTAATGCCTCCTGGTCTTTGTAGTTCCAGACCACAATCAGAAAAGTTCAAAATAAATCTTCCATTTAAAGCAATCACCTTTTGAACTACAATTGTGATATACACTGTTGCAGCTTCAATCTTTCCTTGACAAAAACCAGCCTTTCATGTCTTTCGTTAACTCACTGGTTTTGTGCATTCCTTTCTTGTCTCTGTGGCTTTGATTCAAGAGTAAAGATTGATACCACAGGCTTGGCATTGCCTCCCCAACTCAGTCGTTCATACAGAAGGGTTGCGGACATCCTTGGAACACAATGCAGGTTTCTTCTTGTCTCGGATTTGGCTTTCTCCACATATCCTTTGCGGTTTCCCAGAGGCCAAAACCTCTTAAGACCCATCTCGCTCTGGTGATTTGGATGCAGAAACAGATGTGTTTGCCGCACAGAGGGAGAATGTGAATGCCTCAACTGGCAGATAAGATGGGGCCATTGAGTCTGCAGTTGTGCAACTGGCAGTCTGGACAGTCAGTGGTGAGCCCCACGTCTGCGGTGGTCATATCTGCAAGCCCACCCTCCCATGAGATGGCATCAGATTCTGGGGCTGATGTCCAATAGATGGCTGCAGAACTGCAGCCAATGATAGGTGCACTGCAGCAAGGGGAATGGTTCTTGCATCAGGCTGCCGTGGGCCGGCACACATGGTGGAAGCGTGCAGGCTGGAGAGACAGTGTGGTAGCAGCAAATGTTGCATTCCACCACCTGACATGGCAATGTGTAGGACAGACTTGCTGAAGACATAGATAAAATGGTCAAGAAAAGGACCCCAACAGCGGCCATGGAATCGCAACAGCTGCAGGTCATGTGGTCATCAAGCCACTCCACAGACTTGGCGTGGATGCCAACATCAAGGGCCGACGGCCAGATCTGAAGTGTCTGCAAGATTCACTGCATGCAGATGCTCGAGCACATGTAGAGGCCATGAGGAGTGAGATGGAGGCCTAGAGGAAAGCAATGCATGATGAACTCTCTGCCACAAGAACACATCTCCACAAAGAGATGGCTGCCTTAGGCAGACACTCTCTCAGCAACTCAATGCGTCACAAGAGAGTGCGCATACAGACTCTGTGTCCATTTGAGAGGCTGCACCAATTCTGATTAAAACCACTCATTTAATTTGCAATTGTTTATTATTCTATGTGTGTGCGCAGTTTGAGAGCAAACCCTTTCTTTCTCTAATTCCATTTGAGAGGAAGCATATCCATATCTCACCACCATTGGGGTGCTGATGCATGCATCCGTGCCAGTGAAGACCAGGCCTTGGCACTGCGTGGATTGAGACCACCACCACTACAACCAGCAGGTCAACCACGGGGTGGGGGGCTCAGTACTCCCACACCTCCTGAACCTCCTTTGCCATGGTCTCCATGAGCCCACAGAAGGCATTTTTATTTTTTATTTTTATTATTTTCTACTCATGTGGATATTGGCATGCACCCTTGCCCTCCTCCCTCCAGGGTGGACTTTATTCCCCGAGTCCAGGATGGACATATATTTTAATTTCTTTATTTGACCGGTGTGGTCTGAATTTTTATTTTTATTACCCCTTGATCGGGATGGACCCTTTTTTCATGTTTTTCTATATCCCTGCCCAGGATATAGGCATATGTTCTTTTTACATCCAATCAAAGATGGACTCATGTTTGAGTATTTGTTATTTCCTTGAAAGATGTGCTGTTCCCTCTTAAACGAATGATGAGTGCAGTAGCGGACATGCAACCATGCGCAGTGGTGTGAACTGCAATGGTTGCCTTGAGGACGACAGGGTGGCATGTGCAGGTAACAGTGAGTTGATGGAATATTGACACATATGTGCTGAATGCATAATTAGTGACTATGGATAGTGAAACACAATGTCCCATGTTATTTCAGTAGTCCTGATTCATCTGGTGATTACAATTCATTGGAGGTGGCCCGGCACCCTTTCATGTCCCTAGTCCCCATGCTTTCTGCCAGGCACTGGCCCTCCTTTCATGAATGTGGAGGTACAGTGTCCGGTGGAGGTGATGAGGGAATCACATCAGGCCAGCCCTGTCAGCAGGTAATGATTTGCACTGTCTCTCATTTTATGTTTGTATTATTGGTCACCACAGTCTGCATGCATTCCACAAAATTGCTAGCTGGGCGTGTATTCACAGTAAATGTCACAGAAGATGTGTATCAATCCACAGGCATGGGTGTGTGTGTGCACTTTCACTTCGATGCATGTGCATTGTTTTGGAGGATGCACTTACACGATTGACGTCAAAAATGGAAGGGATTGTTCATCACTTGTCACACTTTAGCCAATTGCAGTATTTTCCACATTGTGTATGTACATGCTTATTAACAACATGCATTCTCTCTGTATTCTCTCTGCATCTGTACTCTGTGCATTTTGGTTCTCAACATTACTTGTTGATCTAATTCTAGAAATGTGAGTGACTGGACAGTGTGTGATCACATTGTGGTGACATGCATGTGGTACCACTCGCCCCAACTTGTGTTAATCTGTTGTCTCTGTAGGTGTTGCCTGTTCACTCTGGGATCCATGCACTCTTACTGGAATTGTTTTGTGCAGGGTGGGTGGTATGTTGGAGGGTGTGTGAACAGCTGCATATTTACCTGAGGTCCATTTACAGTGGTGTTCAACCGGAGGGGTTAGTGGTTGGTGCAGGGTATTGGTATGTGGTTGTAGCCAATTCTTTGTGGAGATGTTGCGGACATGGGTGTCTTTCTGCTTTGCATGCCATGAGGGTTTGTGCATGTTGTTCCATTCATGTGAAGCTGCTGTTGGTCCTTTCACGGGTGGCCTTTCTTTGCCAGTCTGCCCTTCTCCATCACTCACTTTTGTCCCTCCTTGCCCACCACATCTGCTATTTTTCCATGAATAATCCTTCAAGGCTCTCTGACCAGGCTGCTTCTTTTACAAGTGTTCATGTTACTGTCTTCCTCTATTGGCCACCTTCTCTCTGCCCTCACCCACTGTGATGTCAGACATATCCATGCTCATCTCCACACCAGCCACTCTGCTCCCTAGACCACTTTTATTTCTCCTATTCTCCCACTCTCTCACTCCACTCCACTGACATGCATTCATCACTCTATGTCCTGTCTCCTTCTTGCCCTCTATCATCCTTCTGACCAGGTACCACACTTGTACCTCCACTCCTGGGACATCCCCTCCTCACTTGGTGTCCTTTTTCTACCCTGCATCCATACTTGACCAAGATGCACGCCTGACACCTGACAGTGGGTTTACAGAAATTGTATGCCTGCAATCAATGTCTCCACTTGGGACGCATCCCAGGGCTGAGTGACTCCTGTTTCCACGGTGCATGTCGTACTGTGCTTGTTTTGTGTTTGCTTTGCTGCCAGTGATTTTTCTGTTGGTCAGTTTTGCAGTTGTGATGTTGATGGTTGCTCATGCTTGGTAGTTTGTACTTCCAGATGTTGAAACTGGGTGGTCCATGCCTATTTTCTTGGTCCCTAAGGGAGTTGTCATTGCTGTACAGTATCTATACATTGATGCAAACCATGTCTTTCGGGGGACAAAATGTTGTTTTTTAGGTGGGATGCAGTCAATGTGAGCCAGGTGGGTACCTTGTGCAGGTAAGTCAAGGGCACTGAGTGCGGCACTTGAGGTGTCATTGGTGGCGGGGAGCCTTGCACTATGTGGGGTTATTTGTGTTTTCCTTTTACTGAGGTGAGCGGATCCAGCTTCATGTGTGCTTGTGGCACATGGAGATGGTAGGCTGGTGTGACTATGCATGCTCTTTTATCAAGCCAATCAGGGTGGCACTGGTTGTGGAGTGATTGTTGTGAGGAAGGTTTTCCCAATATGCCACTTTTTGGTGTGTTTTCATGAGGGTGGCAAGTCCGGCGGTATGTGTGCTGGGACACATGGTGATGGTAGGGATGGGGGGTGTTTCCGTGCAGTTTTTTAATGTGTCTTGCCTGCCACGTGGCTTCCCATTAACTGAGCCTTTGTAGTCATGTCTACCCATGTAGGCAGTCCATTCTTGGTCTTTCTGTCCCTTCTGGTGGTCCTGTCCCAAAAGAAATCCATACACAGCAATGCATTGATGGCCATTTGGGGGATGCCATGTTCACCACAAACACCCTTGAGCACCTGTGTGACCCTTGCCATCCCCTTCCCAAACCCCTTGCCTCCATTGGCCTCCCATCACCCCTCTGTCTTTCTCTCCTCCTTCTCTCCTATCACACCTAATGAGGTCCAGAGAGTTGTCTGCCCCATGACAGTCTCCACCAAACAGGTCTCCCCCTGTCCCTGCAGAACCACTAAGGACAATATTGTTTCTTTTGCCCCTGTACTTGTGGATTTCTGCAACCACTCTTTTGCTATTGGATTTTTGCCCTCCTCCCTCAAGCACTCCCTTGTGTACCCCCTCCTGAAAAAACCTTCTGCCGCTGCATCTTGTCCAGCCACTACCACCCCATATCTTTCACCCCCTTCTTTGGGAAACTATCGGAGAAGCTGGTCTTCCCCAACCTGACCTAGCACACTGAACTTGTTAGTTCCCTACATGACCTTCCATCTGGATTCCGAGCATCCAGAGGCATGGAAACTGCACTTCTGAACACCTAGGAGGAACTGCTTGCATCTCTTCACTCCAACCCTCCAGCTATTCTCATTCTACTTGATTCTCCAGTCAGCCACTCCATCCTCATCAACGGCTCCATGATACCCTAGTTATCTCAGAGCAGGCACTGGCCTGGCTGACCTTCTACCTCAATGACCCTCCATCCCAGGTTGTTCTGTGATCTTTCTCCTCCCCCACCTCTATATCCACATGTAGTGTCCCCCAGGACTCCGACCTTTCTCCCTGGCTCTTTAACACCTATCTTGCTCCAATTGCACACCTCATGTCCACCTTCTACCATAAGGTTCAGTGTTTTGCAGATGACACACAACTCTTCTTCCAACTTCCCTCTGTTCCTCTACTTACTTCCTCCATCATTCCTAACTGCATATCTGCCATCCAGTCCTGATGCACATCCAATGATCTCTGCCTCAATGCCAGCAAGACCAAGATCCTTCCCATTGGGGCTCCTGCTCCCTCTTGCTTCCGTTCACTCTGGCCGTCTTCTTTGGGCTCTCCTCCTTCTCCTTCATCAGAAGCCAGAAACCTTGGAGTCATCATCAACTCCTCTCTTTACTTCCTCCATCACATCCAGGAACTTGACAAGAAGGCCCACTTTCAACTCCACCTCCTCAATGGATTTCTTCTTTTCCTCACTTTACCCCAGAAGCTCAATGTCTCTAGAGCTCTGGTTCTCTCTAGGCTTGACTACTGCAATATCCTGTTCCTTAAACGTCCCTCTTCTTCTCTTCAACGCCTCCAGCTAATGCTGAATAGGGCTGTAAGATTTATCTTTGGCCTCAAACCCGTGCACCGCATCTCTCCAGCCCTAAAATCTCTCCACTGGCTCGCGGTTGCTGCATGAATGTAATTCAAATCCCTCTGCATCATCCATAAGGATGGCTGGGGCCGGGGCCCATGCTCTCTACAACTGGCTCTCACTAAATACTCTCCCTCCAGATCTTTACGTTGCTTCCGGTACCAACTCTCTGTGTGTCAAGCACTTTGATAAAAAGCAAGCTGGTAGCCAATCTCTTTCCTCAGCAGCCTCTCCTATGGAAAAGCCTCCCCCTGCCTCTTCGTCTTGAGCCGATCTCCTCAAACTCTGGAAGCTCCTCAAGATCCTCCTTTTTATCTTCTCCTTTCCTTCCTTACTCCTCTGCTAAACAACACACTCCTTCAGCCTCCGCCCTCTCCCTGCACTTGTGTTGTCACTGATTGGCCTTTGCCACCACAGGCCTGCATTTACTTATTTTTTGTCAGCTAACCACTCTCAACCAGTCACTTAACAGCTGATTACTCCCTAGCACTTCCCTCTTTGGTACACTTTGCACTTACACCCAATCCCTCCTCCCTTCTCCCTCTCTCTGCACTTACATGCTCTAAGTGCTCACATGGCCTAGTTGGTACCCCTTTATCTTTAATTGTCATATTTATTTTCATTCTGATGTTCCCTCCCTGATGCCCTGTGGGCACTTTGAAACACAATTTACTTGATGCATAAGCACCGTACAAATGCAAAATAAATAAATAAAATAAAAACACCAGGCACACACCTTTGGTCAGGTGTTGTTGTTTGCTATGGTGAACATGTACTGTGCACGGTACAGCAGTAGATATTTCGAAGCCTGTTGACAGCTGCTCAGTGCATCTCAGCGCTCACTTCAGGTCCAAGCACATTGTCCTTGTTTAATCCAGTGCCTGTGACGTCTGCCTTCCTTTCCACTTGCCTGTTGCCTGCACCCCTTTGTGTGGCAGAGTCCTTGGACTCTGTTATCCCATTCCTTTCTCATGTCTGCTTGTCTCGTTCATGCCAGTTGCCTCTGTGCCCTGCCTTCCTGTATGACTGTTTGTCTGTGAACAGCTGCCTTTTGCCAGATCATGTCTTCAGTGCAGTTTTTGCTATGTTTGCATCCCATGTCTTGGGCTTTACATCACCAGCTCACCTGCCAGTGTTTACTGCACAGTCCTGCTGCCACGTTAATTGGGGGATGCCATTTTGTGACATTGCGAGTACCTCCATGGAGATCCTGGGTTGCCAACCTCTCAGTGATCTCTTTTTGGGAGTCCTCTCAGTGTCATACTGACTCTGGCTGGATACGTGTGTTCACAATGTCCCATCACCATGGCAGGGGGTAGGTGGTACCTGCTCCTTCACTGCATAGCACTCTGGAGGGCAGTGAGTGTAGGTGTTGTGGGTGGGTAAGGTGTCATTGTAAGGGTTGTTTTCATTGCATGGACATGAGCTGGGCGCATGAGTGGCTGGTGAGGTCTTGTTTGCACTTGTTGCATGGCACTCAGGGGTGCATATATTAATATTGCAGTGTTATTGGGTGCATGGGTGTGTTGCCTGCCGGGACCTTGTGTTGTTTTTCTGTACAGAGGCATTCTGATGGGCGAAGATGGTTTATGCAATTGAAGGGGAGGTTGCTTTTGTATGCGTGCACAGGACACATCATCAGAGTTGGGTGGCTTGCACGCCTCCAGAGGGGGACATCCGTGCATTCCAGGGTGCAGCTTGTGCAGGTTCACAAGGTAAAAGGTGTGAGGTGAGATGTGCATCTTTATTGCAATGCACTCACTTTTTTCAAAGTCTGCATGACTATTTTGATATGAATGTGTATTATGAGCATACTTGCTGTCAGGGAATGGGTTGGCCACTCAACCTGTATATTATTGTGGAACACACATAGCGGATCCAGGCCACTCCTCACATGTGTTAGTTGTTCATTACCATTTTGTACTGTGCCTTCCTACTTGTGTTCTTGCGTATGTAGTTTGAGGGCTATGTGCAAAATAGTGGTTGGTGTCCGTGTGACGGTTGGTGTCCAGTTGCTATGGCTGTGTTGGTGATTTGTGCATAGCCCTACATATAAGGGGTGTATCAGACACTTTTACTCCCTACAAATTGGCACATACTCACGTAAAATGATAACAGGGAATACAAATACTCCCAACAACAAATAGGAACATGACAAGTGGAATCTTGTGCCTCAGCCTTCACCCTCACATCGACATGCATATGTTTGGCCCAGTGGTGCACATAGTACCACAGGTGTACAATACTATTTTAACTACCTGATTGGAGGAAGTATACGTGTATCATTTGATGGGCATATATGACAATGTGCAAAGGAATGTATATTACCAGATAAATGCAGTTTTTCTGTTTAAACCTATGTTTACTCACTTCAAATTACTCTCATTGTGAAATGGACTTAAATCATTTTACTCCCAAATTTAATTAATAGGGAGAAAAATACTCCTACTTACAACTCTTATCATGAACACTGTGCATGTTCTGGTATGTCTCAAGGATGCACACAATTTGCATTTCCGAGACATACATTCTCAGGGCGTTGTTATGGGGACAGAGGATGGGCCCCAATTCTTCAATGAATGGCACCTGCAATGTGGCCTCACTGTGTCTGCTCCACAGTGACAGGTTTTTAGATGAAGTATGTTTGCACCAGCTGGGTGCATGCATCCTCTACACATGCCTTTGGCCAGCTACGGGCAAGGGTGGTGCCTGAGGGTGGTGTCCCACCTGCATTTCCACTGGTATGCCACGCCGTGTGGTGACATTGTGCAGTACACATGCTGCCACTATGTTTTTACAGACCACTGGTGGGACATATAGCAAAACCCCACCAGACTAGTCAAGGGAGTGGAAACGTGACTTCAGCGCCCTGAATGTGCACTCCACTGTGGCCTTGCTGGCTACATGTACTGAATTGTAACTTACCTCAACTGGTGTGGCAGGTTTTCGATATGATGTCATCATGAACGATAGCGGGTAGCACTGTCCCCTGAAAATGGGTACATGGTTGTTGTTGGCATTTATTGTCATGGTCTGTTGTTCAGGGTGTCACATTTGCGTGACAATTCATACTCACTGATGAGCCAGGTGTTGCCATATTTTCCAGATGTCATGGCCCAGTGGAATGGTGACTGGCGATAGATGTAGCTATAAGGGGTGCTGCCAGGAAAATTGGCATACACTTCCATGATCAGTCCATTAGCATCACAAACTACCTGCACATTAATGAAATGTCAGTGTTTGCGATTGTGGTTTATGTGCTCTGAAAATCTGGGCAGGCGTAGCACAACAAGTGTACAGTCAATTGCACGTAGTATATGTGGAAAGTGTGCTACTACATAGAATTCCTGGCACACACTCTGCCTTTTCTCCGGTGTTCTAGGCATAGATATGTGCCTGTGCACAAATGCACGTGCTGTTATACAGGCCAATACCTGCTGGAGAGAGCGGGATTGAACGACCTGCGATATCCCGACTATGGCCGTGGTACGCTGGAAGGAGCCAGAGTCCAAGAAATGTAGTGTAGTGTAGTCAGCACTTTTTCATGGGGTTAATGGCCTGGAGCAGATGGTGGGTGATGCTAAGCCTTTGCTCCCACTCCCTGACAAGGGCTAGGATAACATAGGGGGGAACTGGTACCTAGCATCACCTGGTCATCAAGCATCCCAAACAGCGTGGTGCGTTGTGCAAAAAGTCCTTGCCTTTGGCATCCAGTGTCATTGTACGATAGCTCCTTCTATTGTGGGGTTCCTCCGAGCTGTCCAAAGTGAGTGTGCATTGCATGCTTTATACACATTGGATCCTTTGTGTGTACACCTTTACGGCTGCGATCATGTGGCGGATGGATCACTCCCCCTATTTGGGTCTCTGCCTAGAGACCCGGCCCGCACTCTGCGAGGATGGCATGGCACTCGACCGCTCGCAGAGACGCGCCGGGCCTGCACAGAGCAATGAGAAGTCCTGCAAAGTCGATTCCATGATGGAGGTTTTGCGCACAGAATGGCACACAAAGTCCTGATTCTCCCTGCAATAAATTCCATGAATCACGTCCTTAAGTGACATTATAACAGACATGGCAGGAACACCACCCTGGTTGGCAGTGCTGCCTCTGCAACGTGAACATCAAACTGGAACACAACAGGTTGCAACTACAAAGGCTGTAAAGTCTACTTGACATCACGACACAAGGTGCAAAGGGGAAATCACACTAACAGGACAGAAAGGGAAGCATAGGCACGAGTACAAATGTAGGAAGGCAAAACCACTTTGCTCCACTCTAAACGCTTCATGAATTCGGCCTTGAGGCTTTGAAAGCACCCTAACGACATCCAACTCGGGTCTGTCCAATGCCAGCACCTGCCAGGCGCATGCCATTGCTTTCTCCACCCATCCCTGACCTGAAAGGGTGAGGATGAAGCTGTAGCAAGGAATTCTGGGATGGGTAGTCTGTCGAGTAAAACTACATATACTGTCTGCCATAATCCCAAATCAGACTGGATTGCAAGTAGATTCTCAAATACAATGTTAGTGCCCTTACATCCTCATAGTTAGAGTGCATAAGGTTCGGACACTGGTCTGGTAATGGAAATTGCCAAGGCATGCCCCACTGTTGTAAACATGACCCATTCAAACCGGTAGGTACTTATCCACTCCTGTTTTTTTTTCTTTGCATTCTGGGACCTGTAGTCTGATTTTTATAATGGGAAAAGCAGACCTACAAATCCCTGAATGCAAAGGAAAAAACAGGACTAGATATGCACCTACAGATTGGAATGGGTCTTGTTGGCAACTTGCCCATAAGTGGTGGTGGGAAGAGCAGCAAAGGGGCGCAAGATGGTGGCACAATAGGAAAATTGCCTTGTCATATCCGGAACTGTCGGGAAGGGGTAGCATTCACACCGGACGGCTGTGTCTACTGCTACCTGCAGGCGCATCATAGCAAAAGCAGGTGTGTCTCTATTCTAGCTGGCATGCTAGAGTAGCCAAAAGGCATCAGACATTTTTTCAAGATGGCACACTGCAAAGGTTCATTTGAGGGATGGGTGGATCCTCCTGAAAAAGGTTGGTGCCTATCCAAACATTGCGGCTTCTACTCGCCACAAAAGATTCAAACCAATAGGAACTGAGGCTCGATAGGGTTCAAACCTTCAGAACCGGTTTTCAAGCCGCTGATTTAGGTACAAGTATTTGATGGTTCGACTTGGCTCTAATAGAGCTCTTAGTTAATACTGAATGCTAGACTACTGGCCATCTATCCTAGAATTCATGATTACTGGTGGCCAAAAAACGGATACAATTCTGACATAAAAATGAACGCAAATGAAAAAATCATAGAGGAAGCTCTTTTTTCATCAGCGTTTATTTCATTCGCACCCAGAGAAGTGCAATGAGCCAATCAGGTGGCTGGAACCAGCAGGCGAGAATACACATTATCCGCCCACTGTTTCCATCCATCAGAGGCCATAACCCAGGCTGGGCAAAATTCTTTTTTTTTTCTAAATGTGTGGCGGCAACAGGGAGCCTCTGCCTGATGCCTCCTCACCTCCAAAACTATCTCAACATCTTCCCCACCAACTCCCTCCCTCCTCACTTACCAGCTGGACGCTGCTGCCATAGAAATGGAAAAGGGACTTGATCCTTTTTCCCTGTGGTGCGGCCATCTTTATTTATTTTTTGTTCTTCTGGATATTGGCGTTGCTTGCTCAACCAAACTCCAGAGGAAACAAAAAATAATCATTCACACGCCAGATAAACCCTGCGGTGTGAATGGCTTTCACCCCCCACTGTGAGGGGCGGCCATGGCCTTCAACGGCCCACATCCCTCACCAAAGCCCTGGCTTTACTGGGGTCTACCTGGGCTGAGGCTGGCGGTCGATTAAAGTCCATGCCCACCCCTCACCACCGTGGTAAAGCCGGGGTTAAGCCATGGGAATGTGTAGATAACCTTATTCAAAAAGATGACCTGAGCATTTTGGAGGGAGCAGAGAAGAAGCACAAATGATGCCCTGGCCAGCCCAATTATATACATTTGTGATCGAAGCATGAAAAAGACACTAACATATGATAGGCTCCCTGCAGTCACGTGGTGCAGAGAGTTCATTTCACAATGACTGGCCATTAAAGAACCCTTATTTGTGAAATGTAAAAAAATGCATTTCTAACCCAGTTTGAGGGAGAGGAAAGTAAGTGGAACAGTAGCAGTGTATTTGCATTCAGGCACAACTGTGTGACATGTTCTGCACATTTCAAAGAGCATCAGTGATAAACACATTCAGGCTATCTTTGAAAACCACGAACACATTTTTTTTGCCATGCACCTCTCACCTCATTTTGTCAAACGGGAAATTATACTGTGCCTCCTATACTGTATGAATACATGTGTATTGGCCTACGCCAAGCTGCTTATAAGCCACTTACGAGGAAATTCATGTTGCAAGGTCTTGACCTTAGATCAGTGTAAGCCGCTATTTTGGAAACATCCGCCATTTTAGGTTCTCGCTCTTACAGTCACCCTGTGTTCTAAGATGATGGACAATGTCATTCCGAATGCAACATGGCCGTCTTGACCTCTGTGTATAAACTAATGTATAACTTACCTGCATGTTGGGGTCATGAACTGAGACCTTGTTCTTCGCTGACCTGTGTCTAGAGGATTACTTGCGCTAACAAAGCTAAACCGCAAGCACATGTTAAACACAATGTATTCAAATACTGAAATGTGAACACTTGTTTGACTATATTGTATAAAACTGTTTAAGAAGGCTTAACATGAATTCCTAAGATATACTGTCGCCATTGAGGCTTGTTAAGTGAATACATTAAAGGTAAACCCTAAGTGCACAGATGCGTGAACTCGGCATGAACCATAAATCCGTAATGTATTAACAAATATTAACTGTGAAATGGGTTGAACATCGTGTTTCCGAGGGCATAAAGAGTGCGATTATTCTAATGTACATTCCCACTCACTGAGCACACCAAACCAGGCTGGAGTTCGCTGTGTTGTACTGAGGGCCGATAGCTATCTGTTGCTTTGTCCTTTGAAACTGTTCAGTATAAAATAAAGATCTTTGTATGTTCCTTTGTAACCCGTGTTCGGTGTAGTTCCTTTTGGGGTACTCAGCCTCGATATCTTCTTTTTGTTTTTACAATTTCTACCACAAAACAGTTTGGAGACTACGCCCTGTACTTTCTATAAACCCACCAGCATTTAAATGTTTTTTAACCCAATTTGAGCAACAGTGACATACGGCTCAAACCGAGTTCTGCCGAATCAGACATTTGCCAACTTGTCCCGATTCACCTATTGGGCCCACTGTTTGCACGCTTGCATGGATCCTCACCGAATCCAACCTTTTTGCAAAAAGTACCGACTGACATTCATCTCGAGCACTCAAGGCTCTCCCAGCCCTTGTTCATGTTATTGCTCGTTTGAAGGATTTTATAAATTAAAAGATACAAATGGGCAACATGGTATTAAATATGAAACAGATCTGCAAAATTCTCTCCTTTGACAGAGCTAGTCTTTCAGGCAAAATGTAGTCATCTTGTGGAAGGTGAGTTTGTTGGCTAGCTGGATATTCTCAAACCGTCCTGAAGTGTCTAATGTATTACCCAATAGGACCAGGGCAAGGCCAGGAGACATCCTTTCGGGAATGAACTCCAAGTGTACCCCATTATTATGTTATCAGGTAATAATGTCCCCAAACATAACACCCCATACATAATATCGCCGGAAAAGCAATTGGCAACATTGTATATGGTGACATTATGTACAGGGACGGGTTGCGGGGATGTCTGCTGCTCCTCTTGTAAAAAATAAAAAAATATAAAGCAGGGGTTGCGGGGTTTCCCCCACATGCTCAATGTAATAATCTCTCTGCAAAATAAGGTGACTTTTTTGTCAGGCGACATTTTTGCAGGGACATTATTTCTTGGAACCCTTATTACATGAATGTATTGAAGTATTTGTGTGGAGTGATGCTTTCTGGGGCTCCACCACATCTGTAATTCCGAGACACAGCATGCAGCTGTCACATTCAATCTCTGAAAAGTCATTCCAGAAACACTTATCAAAATATTTACAAGGGGGAAGTAGAAATCCAGTGAAAGGCCGAGGCATAAATTGCCATGTTTTAGGAACTAATCATAAACAATCACAGATGCGCGCTCCTCACAGAAAGCCTGCTGATTGGGCAGGCTCTGCCAAGATTGGCAAGCCTTGAGGTGGATGGTGAGCAAGTAAGCAGCACTTCAAGGCCGCGCGGATCTGGGCCGGTGTCCTTTGACGTGTTGCTGGATCATAGTAAACATGGACCATTTGGCCATGAGAAGACTGTATTGAATTAGAGGTCATATGCTACAATGATATATGATTCACAGTTTCATTTATTTATAAAGAGACTTGATCTCAAAATGTGCCTTTTAGTTTTCGCTAGGAGGTGGTGCTGTAGCGCCACCTACAAGCCAACACTATTGCATTGGAGAGCAGGTAGGAGAGAGCTATATGAGGAGGCAAACACAGCTTGAAGGTGTTTGGCTACTTATCTACCCATTGACTGTGCACGCCCATGCATATTACCATTCCCACCAACTACCAACCCCTAACCCCAACACATCCTTCTGGGATATGTTTGAGCTAGCTCTATCAAGTAGTAACATAAAACTTGCATTCTAAAGGAAGCGTCATTTACAACTAGTCTTCTGAGAGTTAATGGCTTAATTACAGTTGTAAATTCGCTAAGGCCATAATAACAATGCCTTACCCAAGTGGGCCTTCAGCCCTTTGGTTTATAAGCAATGGCAAAGCCAACTGATTGTTCTCGTATATAAGTATAAACATGTGCGTGATGTCATTTTTGTGATACCATATGCTCAGGTACTCACACAATGTTGAAGCGTTGCAGTTTTAAGACTTGGAAGTTCCATTTCGGCAAACTCTGGCAAATGCCTATCCCATGAATACACAAAAGCCAAAACTGTTGGCTTTGCCAATGTGTGTATACTGAATGATGTCCCTAAAAATCTGATGATGGTGTTCAGGCCTGCTACAGAGAGAATAACAGGAGGAGCCGCTGGGTAGGTGTATGTGCAGCCCTCTGACGAGGGGTGTTAGAAAACCTATCACTGTCCTATCTAAGTGAGTAGGAGAGTTGGCCATCAATACTATGGTAATGCCAGTTATTGGGTTTCAGACTTTCGAAAGGGGAGGGGGCTGGTAGCAAGGTACAGTAAATTCCATACAGTTACACAAAAGAAAACACTACTCAAATATATTGAAAGATATGTTCACTTTATCAGCTGGAGCTGGTTGTAATTGACCTGTCAGCCAATTAGAACAAAATGCAGTCAATAACTCCTGGGATTGACTGTATTCTAAGCATTTTTACTTCAGAAGTAGACAGGGAAACAAAAGACAGTGTTTCTCAGCATTCCAAGAAACAGAAAAGCAATTTCCAAGCAGAATTGTTTTGGAAGGCAGCCCAGATTAACAGGCCAGCGTGAATGCTAAAACATGGAACAATTCATTCAATGTCATGTATGATATGACAGGTTATTTAATACCGAAAGGCTTCTAAGCGCAGACCTGGGGATTGCACTTGTGGTGCTTCGGGTCGTCTTGTTTTCAAGGCGAGCATGCTGCCCCTCAGCTATCCTCCCGAGAATGTAGAGACCTCATTCACTTTTACATTGCATCCAATTCATGTTCATGCTGGAAAAGGTCACAGTTCAACTTTGTTCACAATCAAAATGCTTACCCTAAAAAAAACAACATGAAAATTACATTTAATTTACTGAGACGTTTGTGTATTTAATGCACTCACGATTCATCTAATGGTGTTTACTTCACCAGCACAGGTCCAAAATCTATATTGCTATTACCACTATGTTCGAATTGCCGTATAGACCTCGGCAGGGGTCATTATCCCTTTGGATAAGGACCCTTCCTCAACTTGATTCTCATGGGGCCATGACTTGAGGCCGGTCATTATCCTGCGATAATGACCATTCTCTCAGTCTAAAAGGCAATGTTATAAATATTCCATCAATGTAACCTTAGTTCATATAAGTCCTAAAGGTGAGGGACAAGACACGCATACATAAAACAGTAAAGGGTCTTCCAAAGAACCATCTCACTCTCAGACCTAGTGCAACTAATAGGCACCCAACAGTAAATCTATTTTACACTTTTTACCACCTCTATGGAGTGAGTAGTAGTGTATCCCTAGTCCTATAGAAATAGAGATACCAGAGGCATGGTTCAAAACACACACCATAATGCAGGTTCTGCGAAGGCAGCCACCTCACTTACAGCCCTAGTGAAAAAAGGCACTTGTGCAATTTGGTAACTGCACACACGTTGTAATGCTCCTGGTGCGTGGGTAGTGGTGATTTAAACAACCTTAAACATGTCTATTCAAGTTAAAGACACCACATTCAATACTGGGCCAATGAAGGACCTAGTTCAGCCTGAAAACGACAAAACATAAAAGGATACAATTCTTATGTCGGTCAGATAGCACAACAGGCTAAGCACCTCTTTCTGACATTTGTTTGCAACCTGCTGATGCAGGTTCGAATTCTGGCAACGCACACTCAACCTTTCATCCTTCTGAGGTCGATAAATTGAGTACCATGCTGTGGGATAATGATATCAACTGTTATCTCAGCGCTCAATTGCCTGCAGGCTTGTAGCACTCAATATTATTATACATTCCTAGTTACTTTGCATAAACAAGAGTGAAATGTGCTGACTTACGACAGGTACATGCATGTAGAATCACTGCAGTCAATTAAAAATACAGTGCCTGATCCGAGATACCCAAGACCCCAAGGGGCACGATCTAAACATGGTAGTAAGTCATTTTAGGGGCATTTTCAGATCCTTGAATATTTTGTTGTGTGGGTTTAAAGTAACACACCTGACAGATCACCCATGGTAAGGGTTAGAATGGATTTCTAAACTCTGCTCTGGTGAACAGATATTCAGGAGGCCACACTTCTTAGTGAAAGAGGGAACACTTCTGGGAAGAGAGCCAGAACAATTCACAGTTGCTTGGAGAGCTGTCAAGGATAAGTCAAAGGAGGAGTGGGGGTGATCTGAGGTCATTGATGAGCACAGTAAGACACCAAGAAACAGTAGTATACGAAAACATACAATATATTAGGGCCAAAAATGAACACATGTGAATAAAGAAATACACAGTAAAAACAACATTCAAACAACACAGTTTGTAAAATATAACAGTCACTGATAGAAACTCGTTAAAATCCTAAACTGCCAAAACCGGTAAGAGAAAAGGGCAGGCAAACTTTATAACATAGACAATCTTCAGAGAAGGAAAACCCTAACTTTATCAGTCAAGCTCTAAGCTGAATGGAGCCTTGTGCTCAATGTTCGATGCACGTGTAAAAGTGCTCATCATGCGTAAAGTCACACACTACAATTTCTAAGGAGCATGCAAATTTAGGGACAGGATTCCGAAGGGTGACAACAGGTTCCAAGAGACAGGAGAGATTCTGATGCGATGAACAAAGCTATTACCAACTTTAGGAGGACTTTGGGAAGTGGAGGCTACCCAAGGCAAAGAGAGGACGACAATGCATCCTCTGTGCGTAAAATACAATGGATGAACAAGAGGCCACCGGTAAATGGTCTCAGTACTCACCTCTCTTAGCTCATTTAGGGTCCAAACTTGGCAGGTGTGGAAGGGGTCGCTAGAGGTTCTATTTCCTGCCCTTAATACAGCTTCAAAGTGCACAGGCGGTGCAAGTGCAGAGTCAGGTCCAGTTTACAACAAGAGCTGTATCTCACATCTCGGTTGAAGAACCAAGAAAAGACCAACACTGCTGATCTCAGGGCACATGGAGGAATGCAGGAAAACTGCCTTTAGTGACTGTCACTGTCACACAGTGACACTGGGCCAATCAACTCTCACATTCTGATACATGCTTCTCTCTCGGCCAAAAGTAGGTGGGATGACAAAATTCGTCTAAAAGGTGCTTTGTAGTGCAAGCTAGGATTCTCCAAAGTTTAGAACCAAATCTCAATGCAAGGACGCTTCTGCTTAGGTGCAAAGGTTTGAGCTGGACAGTCCACTGCATGGCCCAGGAACACTTCTGAGCAAGCTCTTTTGCAGGGCAACCAGGAGGCCTTGGAATGGTGTGCCGCCAACGACCTCTGCCTTAATGCCAGTAAGACCGAGATTCTACTCATTGGCACACCCACTGCCTCCTTCCCTGCAGCTCTCTGGCCGGCCTCTCTTAGCCCTCTTCCTGCTCCTACCTTCAAGGCTAAAAACCTCAGGGTCATCTTCGACTCCACACTCTCCTTCTCGCCTCACATTTCTGACATTTCTAAGAAGTCACACTACCAGCTGCACCTCCTCAGAGTTATCCTTTCTTTCCTCTCCTTCCCCCAGAAGCTCACTGTCTCCAGAGCCCTGGTTCTCTCGAAGCTGGACTACTGTAACAGCCTCTACCTAAATCTACCTGCCTCTACTCTCCGCCCTCTGCAACTCATCCAGAACAGGACTGCGAGACTTGTCCTTGGCCTCAAGCCTCGGGACCGTATCTCTCCAGGACTGAAATTGCTATACTGGCTCCCTGTGGCTGCGAGGATTAAGTTCAAAACCCTCTGCATTGTCCACAAGGCCTTCTGGGGCCAAAATACCTTCAACTCTCCATTCCTAAATATCTTCCTTCTCGAGCACTTCGCTCATCCGCCTCTAACTCCCTCAGGGTCAGCCGCTTCTCTAACGAGTTGATGGGAGATCTCTCTCCGCTGCAGGGGCCTCCCTCTGGAACAGCCTTCCTGCCTCCCTAAAACTTGAGGAGAACCATCTGCGGTTCGGAAGAGACTCAAAACCCTCCTCTTTGCTTCTGCTTTCTCACCCCCTCCCCCCTGCTAAATCACTGAAATTGTTCTAAATCAGCAACTGGGCCACTCACCAATCTCGGTCCTTGGCCCAGCCACTCTCCCCTGCACTGCCTTCCTGGCAAGCCCTGCACTGCGGGACTGTCTCTGTATCCCTACAGCCCCTCTTCCCGGCACTTGTCTGCACTTATCTTGCACTTGCCACCAGCTGGCCCTTATTATTTTTCTTGTTTGTTACTAACCGTGTACTGCACTTTCCCCTCTCCCTTTCCCCCTTGCACTTTTCCCGTCCCCTTAACCTTGCACTTGCGCAATCTGAATGACACCTGGCCTAGTAGGATCGTTGTCTGTCTCCCTTTGTTCCCCCCTCCTGCCTCGTCCCGCCTTGAAACACTTGTGTATAGGCGCGTTACAAATGCCATATCATATCATATCATATCATATCATATTGGTTGCATAATCTCATAGGGTTGAAGTACCTGACAGGTCTACAGAGATCGAGCTCAAAAAAGGGATCTACCAGGACAACAGCAGGCTCACTGTGACACCTTCTTTTGCATGGTTGGAAAGACCAAAGAAATATTGAGGCTTAGTACCATAAAATGAAATACACCAATCACGGGTCAAAAGATACAAGTATCTTAATTTCTGTACAGAATTCAAAGCAAAACAGATAGCTATCTGGCTCCCAACACCTCACAGTGTGTACTTGCAGACACAGTGATGAGTAAGAGTGCTGGACCTCTTAATACAATCTGTTTTATTCATTTTTTCAATCATTGTCCAGCCCCTCTCCAAACTAATAATTTATATGCTAGGGTCTGTGCCCAGTTCAAATGACAAATATGACAATATTATATAATAGATTTAACAAGTTTGCTTCTCCATGAAGATATATTGGTAGTATTGGGTCTCCGGCTCATAGTAAGCCTAGTTTCAAGAAAGAACACAATATATTACAACTAAAGCACATGGTTTGAGTTTGCTATACAAGGTTTCTTTGCACAGAACAAACAGTCTGCTCTCGGTCAGCCTAAATGTTGACAAAACTCAAAGGTCTTTTGGCTCGGCTGTAGTTGAAAACACCGGCCACCATTTTAGGACACAAAGCAAGAGTTAAAATCAAAATGGCGGATAGTTCTTGTAATAGCAGTGAAGTTGGACAGAAATCAGAGCATTTCAAATGCGGTTTCCTGTGCAACGCGAATGGGCTTAGGCCAATATTCATAGCAAGGCGGTATTATGCGAATATAGTTTAACAAACCCTACTTTTGGCCTAAGCTAAGAGCGCTACTCAAACATTTGCTTTATTCAAAAACCCAAGCCTCAATATCCATACATCCTGAATCACATTCTTCAGAAATGTCAAGAGTTTCTAACCCAACGATCGTCACAATTCACAGAACCAAGCACTAAGATTCCAGTTTCCCTCTGGGACATGTACTTCAGCACTCAAGGTATGCAGGTTTTGTATTGCCTTGAATATGGTAGGAGAGGAGTCACGTGCAAAAACACAACACGCGGATCCCACCAATTTCCATACCACTCCATGCTCAGCTAGGATGACGTCTAACACCATCCTATTTTGGAGGGCCACTAATCTAATTGCCTTTTGCTCCAGCGTCATGTTGTACAGAATATCAGTGGTCCTATTGATTGTTTTTTTCAGTACCCTTGCTAGTCTTCTGATATCCTCTGAGTTCATTATCTGTCCCCAAAATGGTACAAAGAATTTTGCTACATCACCCATGGCTTGTGAAAGAGTGTCACCATTCCCATCCCACCTTGGACGAGCTCTAGAAACTTCAGAAGTGGTAGCCACATATACCTCTGGTAACAAGATACCCAAGTAACAAGTACCCTGCCAATCTCTAGGTAACCAAGGATAGGCCTCATTGCCACAAACAAAGTAAATGGGGTCTACTGCATACACAGGTCTGTTCTCACTAGTTAGATTTGCAATGGTAGTACAACCCTCAAATGTACCCATTGGCTGATAACTTTCCCTTTGTATACAGAAGGAAACAGAGTTGGGGCTATGAATAATAATATAGGAAGGAGGCATGGCATCCCGGTTGCCTCGGAAAGCCATCTTGAAGTAAATCAGTGATTGAAAAGGTCTAGAGAGTCTATCAGAAGGCCCAATAGAAGCAACATTGAGTTTGCTTCTATTTAGAAAGAGAGAACATCCCAGAGGTGTTAACACTCACTTTTCAAATTCATTCAGATTAGTTCCATCGAAGTTCCCAGAAATACTATCATTCCAACAACCAAAGAATAGTGCCGTGAGCGAAGCATAACATGCAGTAGTTAAAGAAAGAGGATGAATATGCCAGCCCAGTCTCTTTTCCCCGTGTTGTGGCAAGTGTGAACACACCCAGCAATTTGTTCTGTTCAGAATCGCATGGGTCGCATTCATGATCATCAAGAGAGTGTTATTATGGTAACCCTGTCTTTGTTGGGAGTCTCAAGAAGGAAGAGTGTGCAGATGCACAAAAGGTGGAGACACAGTGGAGATACTTTCAGTGTGTAACAAAGTCTCAAGCGGATTCACTCTTTCCATGTACCAGAACCCAAGTGTAAACATTACTATGAAACAGACCCGTACTATGATTACAAAACAGTGGGTCCATAAGGACCATGATCTTTGATGAACACATTCTGTGTCAGCCACAAGACCAATAGCTTGCTCCGCACGAGTGGGTTTGGGATGGGACATTGTTTCTCAGAGTCCGTTTAGAAACCTCTCGGTTAGGCTCTTTTAGTTCATCCATCGGTGGCTCCTGACCATGTGGCCTACCTTGCTTGAAGGTAACTTTGCCAGGCTTGTGATGAGTATCAAAGTGCACAATCTCCTTCTTTCCCCTTTGTTTTGGGCATAGGAAAAGTTATCTTCTTGATGTGCGTTGTGTGGATCCAGTGTCGTATCCCTTCCACTCATACAGCGGTCTGTTGGGCCAAGAGGACTTGGTACGGTCCTCTCCACCGAGGTGCGAGACAAGAGACTCTTCAAATGATTTTATGAGCACCCAGTTGCCAGGTCGGAATCGATGATCTGGACCCTCGTATTTTACTGGGAGGGCTTCTCACACCTGTTGATAAATCAAGTACATGTTTTAAGTTAACTGGTCAAAGTACTCAGAAAGGAGCAAATGCTTTACATCTTCTTTTTATATCTTGTTTTTATTAACATTTTACTGTAGGCAATGATCAAATACAACAAAAGAGGATTCGAACAAATTCAAACAGATATCAACAGATAAACAGGTGAAAAACTCCATCCCTCCCTCCCCCCAGACCACCCACCCAGGTTTCAGGAGCAGTAACCAAAACTATATATTTTTGCGACATGAGGTCAACAATAGGGAGAGTTAAGCTTGTGAGGTCTTATTCGAGTTCAATCTGAATTCACTCAAGTATCCCGCCAATTCATGGATCAGAGTCCTCTTGAGGAAGTATGATTCCAAGTAGCGCCATTCTTTTGGGGCAGCAATCTCTGCGAGTCCCTTCTTTCAGGAAAGTCAGTAAAGATGCCCAATCAGACATAAACTGCATATGTTGACCTTGCATGGAGTATCTAAGCCACTCCATGGCCACAACCGACCACATTCTAGCCACCCACTCATGTTCTCAGGGAGGATCTTTCGACTTCCACTAACGTGCCAGTGCCAATGCTGCAGACATCATCATGGTGACGTACACTATGCGGCACGATTTCGTAGGGATATCCATCAGGGTCCGGTTTAGGCCTAGCATATTGAGACCCCTGTTTCCACACTGTGTGAGTCCCAGCACTCGCTCAATGGCCTGGTGGACAATATTCCAAAATGGATCTAGTCTTGGACATTTCCCCCAGATGTGGGCCAAGAGCCCCGCTCCCCGCACTTCCTCCAGCAAAGCGGAGAGGATCGCACAAACATTTTGTTTACTTTGATCGGAGTTAAATGCCACTGATACATTAGCTTCCACCACATCTCCCGGATCTGGAGGGACCTAGTAAGTTTCAGGATCTGCTTCCATAATTCTTGCCACCCACTCTCCTCTATTACAGTGTCCGTGTCCGTCTCCCATTTCCTCATGTAGGTTCTATGTGGAAGTCCTTCCCCAAGCTTAATAAGCTTATAGATGGAGGCTATAAGGCCCCTGCTTCCCTCGTGTGTATCTAAGTACTTCTCAAGCAGGGTTAAGGGACACGTGCCTGCCTGCCTCTGGTCTGGGTGGGATAGCCAGTGTCTCAATTGTATATAACCATACCTATGACTCTACTTCAGTCCGAACACTAATTTACACTGCTCAAAGTCCTTTACCTTGCCCCCTACAAACATGTCTCAGAGCATTCGGCAACCTCCTAAGTGCCAGACATCAAAAGCCAAGTTCTTGCAACTGGGCGAGAATTGCGGGTTCTCAAAGAAGGGTGTGTAAGGGAAGGGGAAGGTAGTGATGTGCGCCCTCTCAACCGCTGCGTCCCAGGCTTCCCCCACGGCCGAAGTGATACGGCTCTTGTACATCTGAGGGGGTCTGTCAGCTCTCGGTAGCCAAAGCACTCCCTCCAGCCTTCCGGCCACTACCGCCCTATCCATTGATCTCCACGGTTTATTGCGGTCATCTCTTTGCCAGTCCCTAAGAACCCTTATCTGGCTGTCAAATAATAGACCCTAAAATCGGGTTCCCCCAAGCCTCCCCGGATGATGTGGGTCCTCATTAGAGCTGAGGCTACCCTGGGGTGTCTGCAGTTCCAGACAAAGGGACTTGTAAGATTATGAAGGGGAAGAAGGAGTTTGGGACTGCCACTGGAAGGACAGCAAAGTGGTAGAGCAGCACAGGCAGTACTGTCATTTTGAGGACGTTAATGCGCCCCACCCATGAAATGCACAACGGGCCCCAGTCTACCAATTTTGATTTAATTCTCTCCAACAGAGGGAGGTAGTTTGCCCGATATAGTTCCTCTACAGTTTCGGTAAGATAAACTCCTAAGTATCTAAGTCCCCCATTTGCCCACTTGAAAGCATAGTCTCGATTGATAGCTTGCACCAAGGTTGGTTGCAGATGAAGATCAAGAATCTCCGACGTATTAGTGTTTAACTTCAGGCCAGCGACCCGCCCGAATCGATCGAACTCTTCGTTCAACGCTGGAAATGATGTCTCGGGGTCAGTTAGTGTAAGTAACATATCATCTGCAAATGCAGCGATTTTATGGGTTTGTCCTCCAAATGTGATTCCCTTTATCCCCCCATCCATTCTTATTGCTTCTAGAAAAGGCTCTAAGTGAAGTGCATAGAGCAGCGGGGACAGCGGGCATCCTTGCTTTGTACCCCTCTCTATTTGTACTGGTTCTGAAATCTGGTTATTAATTGCTAATCGAAGGGAAGGATTTCGATAACAAGCCCTCACTCGGTCTGTAAATTTAGACCCAAATCCCATTTTGGCCATTGTAGCAAAGAGGAAACCGCACTCCATGTGGTCGAAAGCCTTGTCGGCGTCAATTTCTAAAAGGAGGGCTGGGATCCCCTTTATCTGGGACTTCTCAACCAAATGTATCACTCTCTGCACATTATCCGCGGTCTGCCGTTCCTTTACAAAGCCCGCCTGATCATTGCGGACCAGTTTCGGCATTAGAGAATCTAACCGAGATGCCAAGACCTTTGCATGAATTTTTGCATCAACATTTATGAGAGCAATCGGGCTGTAAGATCCATAGTCTTCCAGATCTTTGGCCTGTTTCTATATGAGAGCTACTTTGGCTTTGTCCATGGATTTGGGAAGGATGCCACAAAAGCCTATGTAATTAAAGAGTCTGGTAAATTGGGGAATTAGAAATTCTTTGTGGGTCTTAAAAAATGTGGCCGTAAAGCCATCAGGACCTGGGGCTTTATTCGGGGAGAGTGTTGAGATTGCTTTCCTGACTTCACAGTTGTTATTTCACCCTCAAGCTGTTCCCGCTCATCTCCTGAGAGGGTCCTAAGATCATGCCCATCCGAGTATGCCTTTTGTAGCATGGGATCCGGATTATTTGACGCATATAAGGTAGCATAGAACTGATGGAATTCCCTCTCTATTTCTTTGTTATTCGTAATCCTCCGACCACCCTCCCCCTTGATTGCTAGAATAGTTTTACGCTTTTGGTCCCTACGTAGCATTCGGGCTAGCAGCCTATCAGATTTGTTTGCCTTAATATAGTGCATTTGGCGCAGGTGCAGTAAATTGCGCTCGGCCGCTTTAGTTTGAATAAGGTTTAGTTGCCCCCTTAGCGTGCGCACTTCTCTAGCCGTGGCCGGCGTGTGTTTAATGGCCAATAATGCCATTGCCTCTTTAAATTTCCTTCCCAGATTTTCTTCCTCAAGCCTTAATTCCCTTTCCCTTCTGGCTTTAATTGCCATGATGTTCCCCCTTATCGTGGTTTTTAGGGTGTCCCACCATATTTGCGGGGTAGTGTCGTCCCAGCTATTCTTCTCCACATATTCCTCCAGCTGCTGATCTACCTCTCGGACTAAAATTGGGTCTTTAAACAATGAGAAAGGATAACGCCATTTCCATATCCCAGAGGGTCCCCGCGGTCTGCGTAAGATTAATGTCATAGGGGCATGATCTGATATCACGATGGGCCCGAGTGAGATCTCGGTAACAAGTCCCAGAAGAAGGGCAGAGACCCAGATGTAGTCTATTCTGGAATGAGTTCTATGAACATATGAATAAAAAGTGTACCCCCTGTCGGACCCCTGTGTCTCCCACCATGCGTCGACCAGGGCCAAGTCGTGAATTTTCTTTTGAAGATCTCCGGAAGGGCCGCCTGGTGTTCCCCACAAAGTCCTACTTCTATCACTAGAGGGGTCCCAGGCCATGTTAAAATCCCCGGTTAGCACAATGCGTCCCTTTGCAAAGTCCCTCAAGCGGGCAAGAGACTTCTGGAGGAAGGCATCCTGCCCAACATTGGGCGCATATAGGTGGCTACCATGTATACTTCCACTCTGCCCTCAAATATCAATGCCAGGTATCTCCCCTGCTCGTCTTTCTGTACTGACTTGATCGACAGGTCTAACCCGTCCTTGAGAGCAAGGGCCACTCCTGCCTTTTTGCAAGTTTGGGTAGCCTGGAATAGCCGGCCATAACCCCAGATTTTGATTCTCCGTAGATCTTGTTTTTGGATATGGGTCTCCTGC
This sequence comes from Ambystoma mexicanum, assembly GCA_002915635.3. Classification (NCBI taxonomy): domain Eukaryota; kingdom Metazoa; phylum Chordata; class Amphibia; order Caudata; family Ambystomatidae; genus Ambystoma; species Ambystoma mexicanum. The sequence continues at coordinate 1,023,386,456 of CM030325.1, read as the reverse complement.
ATGGCGACTATATGCGGTTTCTCCTTAAGTGTGAATTGCTCCACCCTCTTCCTTTTAACTGGGGAGTTAAGCCCATTCACGTTCAGGGATAGTATCTTCAAGTGATCCATACTATTTAAAGATACAAGCTTATAGAAACTAGGTTAACTGCAGTATGCCTCGGCTTTCTCGGGGAACCCGATACCTTATGTAGGATATGCGACTCAAACTGATCCCGCTCCCCTTCTGCTCCTGATATCCCTCTCTCCCTCCCCCCTAAAAACTCAAAGAACCCCCTGGGTGTGCCCAGCTGGCAACGTGCCCCCCTCATCACCAAAAGATGAGAGCTGAACCCCAAGAGTAACCCAGTACTTACCAACGCGGGACCTCCCAATCCCATCCCAAGATACTCTCCCCCTCCCTCTCCGGCCCTTAACTTTTATAGCTGCTTTTACAATCCAGAACCTGCGGCTCAGATTCATGCAATAGATGACCTTCCCGGACTTGCTCAATTGGTCTTCTATGGGTTTGGTATTCCAGTGTCGGCTGGAGCGTTAGGAGAGGCAGGCTGGCCATAGGAACAGCTCCCTCTCCCTGAACTGCGACCCGCCATCTGGGCGGTCTGTTTCTTTGGTGTCTTGCGTTTGACCGTAGACCATTCCCATGGTTTAGACAAGCTACGGCAGCCGAAAGGGTCAGACGAGCCTGCCAAAGATCGCTCCTCAATGCCCAATAAACCCAGGCCCTGGTTACAGGATGTGATCTTATGCTGCTTTCCCTGCCACATGAAGGATAAAGAAAAGGGATGGGACCATCTGTACCTAACCTGTTTTTCGCGCATGAATTTCAGGACTGGGAGCATTCGCCTCCTTTTGTTGAGGGTTATTTGGGACAGATCCTGAACAAAAAGATCTCGGCGCCATTACAATATATATGACCGGCCTCCCTCGCCTTTCCAAGAATCCTTTCTTTCATCGTAAAGTTGTGGAAAGCCACTAGAACATCCCTAGGTCTAGTGCCCGGCTCCGGGCGGGGAGGGTCCACCCTGTGAATCCTGTCGAACTGAAGGTCTTTAGTCATGTCCACATCAAGGAGGTCTCTAAAGACGGTCGTAAGGGTCTGAGCCAAGTCTTGGGCCTGAACGTATTCCGGCAACGCTTTAACTCGTATGTTGATTCTTCTAGAGCGTTTCTCTAGGTCCAATCCTGTGGATATCTCGCTTTATGTCTTTTAGCCCCTCGGCCAGATCCTCCCTCAGAGTATCGATCTGCTTCTGACTAGCTGACGTGATTTTGTCTACCATCTCTCTGAGGAATTGTCAAAGTGCTTCATAGGTAATCGGTCCATCTTGATGGTCTGGATAGGATTCCTCATTTTGAACATCTGACCCATCATGCACTGGATAATCCCTCTGACGTTCGGTTTCTGGGTCATGGTCTTTGGTCCAGAACTTAGCAAGGGAGTTCTCCCAGTTCTTCCCAGCGCCCTTGGAGGCCGAGGGGGGATCTCTAGCTCTGTTCCTGAACATGACAGGGCACAGGTCTTGACTTCTGTCTCAGAAAGTTGGCGTGGGCCAGCAAAGCCAGGATAGGGATCTATGCACATCCACAGGCGGCCACCCCCGTTGTGATCAAACAACAAACACTGCTCCTCGACTCAGGATCCCTAGAGAGTCAGGCGTCTCTTTGTTACTCTAAGAATGGTATATGAGGGGGACCAAAGGGCGCCCCTGCCCACCTCCGCAAGGTTAAGTCCAAAAGGCCCTCAGCGGGAGGAACACAACAAAGCCTCTATGCCTGGGGTATGCTGGGCTATGCTGGGCTTCTTCGGTGCCCGCAGGACCTTCTCATGGCTGCGGATCCCTTGCTTACACACTCCGTCCCCCCATCATCAACCAGGATCAGCAACCACTCTAGTGGGCTTTTCAGGCGACAGTCATGACTATCTCGATGGGCGTAACGTTTCAATCTTAAAATTTGGCCGCCACCGCACAGGTTCGTCTCACCTCCACAAAGCCGCACGGGGCTCCCCCATCACCTCCAGAGCCGACTCCACAGCGGAGCACCTCCTCCACCAGTGCCACCCGATCCAGGACACCGTAGCTGCCCAACAGGATGATAATGCCGGCCCGCTGAAGTCCCAAAGACCACTCTATTGGGGTGTTCCCGGCGAAGATTCGCGGACAATGTTCCAGGTTAAGGTCGTTGAGCAAGGAAGTCGGCACCCAAGGAGGCAGTCAAGAAGGACCAAACCCAGTGTAGGAGCGGGAGCGTGGTCAGAAGCTTCAAGATCACAGTGCATGTTAGGCAGCAGCCATCATGGGCTCAACCTCAGTTCGTAGGCAGGAGAAAGTATTGCAGCTCTTTCCAGAGGATCGCTCCTAAAAAGGGACCCGCCGCGTTCCTCCTGTAGGGGAGGAATGGCCACGAGGCCCTCCTCACCTACAGCTCCCTCCCCAGGTGAGGACCATGGCTCGGTGGGAGCACCCTCATGCCACCCGGGCCCAGGTGGAGGGGGGTTCACCCGCCGACGACATTGCCCACACGCACCCTGTCTTTGCATTTACCGAAACTTAAGTTAGGCCTAGACGCCATCGTGCACAGCAAACATGGTGTGAGTTCAGCACACTGTAACGAGGCCCCCACCTTTGGAGGGCCTTTCATGCATCTCTGCCGCCTCAGCAGCCCTGGCAGGTCCGCCTGCGAGCGCGTTCCCATGAGAAAGTCGGAGATGAGCTAAACCGAGATGCCAACACGGCAACATTATATTAGTAACAATGTGATATTGCACCCCGTATGACCCAGACCGCAAGGCCGGGCAACGGGGAAAAAGCTGAAGCATCACTATCTGAAGAAGGTAGAAAATAGTTCAAGTATTGGTGTTAATGAACTACCTCTGTTTAAAATGTGAACGAACCATAAAAATGTAACGTTATATGATATCCCTCCAGGTCTGGACTAATGCTGCTATAACCACGGAGAAAGATGTTGACCAAACGTGTAACCTCTATTTGTAAAAGTGTTTTCAATAGTATGTAGAAACTTGAACTCATATATGTTTTGAATCACCCAAAGCGGCGAGCATCAATCTCTGTAGGCCATAACCTAGATATCCCTCGTATAACGTCTAATGTACATACAATACGCACACAATGTAGTGAACATAATGTTAGGTAATGAAAAGGTACTGGAACCGACTGTATTAAAGAAATGTGTAACGAAAATGAAATATATATATATATATATATGTGTGTCTGAATAACGTTAAAATGAGGCAGAACAGTATAAAACTTCTGCATTCACTGATCAGCAACGCACGAGGAAAATACCTTTGTGAGTATATGCAAGGTCATTCCCTCTCCCACCCACCAAGCCTGCCAGATAAAAAAGCTAAGACTTGTGCTGCGCTCCCTCACCTCCCCCAACCAAGCTGGCGTTACTTCAGAGAGTCAGAGGCCCCGCGCGCAACCAAGGCCACAGCCCGCCCACCTGTGTTATTACAGCACGGTAATAAACCCACGGATGAACCCACTGATCTACCAGCACCCTCTCATAAATCCCCACGAACCCCCCAAGAATCCTGACCCCGTTGTAAGGACGACCCCCATCATTGGGACAAGACACAGAGACCCATCTATATAATAACTTCTAACGCAGCAGACAGACATATATCACTCGGCCCAGGTCCCAGAGCCCCGTCCCGTGACCTAAAATACCGGTCAATAAGACTCAGGTAAATCTCACCCAACCAACAACCACCAGACCTCTCACGAGGTGCATTCCTCATGTGTTGTGTTTATTTATTAAGATAAGCTAGTGAAGCGATTATTAATGAACGTAAATGCATGTATTCTGAATAACTGTAGTGTGCATGGCCTAGGGCAAATGAGACAGGAAAGGTATTCGTTATTGTCACAGGCTGCCCCCCAGCACATCAACACGCATGGATGACCTCAAGCCGGCCTGCCAGGCCCAACCAACCCACGAGGCTGACCAGTGACGTCGTCCCGCCAGACCAACCCGCGCCAGCAACATTATATTAGTCGACACCTACCCATTCCAATTGACTTGTGCCCCTATAGTGTTTAGGTGTTTGATGACGTTTTTTAGTATTAGAAATACGCCTGTCTTTGCTATTGTCAGGCAGAGCGCTCTCGTAGGTTGCAGAGTTCTTTGCATGCCTTATCCTTGGATAAACTCCCACTTACGCTCACCCGCACTCTGTCTTGGTCTTATTCCCACTACGGGAGAGTCCCTTATTGTCTCTCATTGCGGGGAGGATCGTGCTGAATTGGGGGCGCTTCCTTTCAGTGTGACCCGATAGCGTGATATCTCCAAACTATTTTTCCTAACTCCTTCTTAAACGACCTCCCTTGTGGCACGAGAATCTCCGGTCGAGAAGGGATACGCACGGTGAAGCCGTCTCCGGAGGCGCCCGCCAACGGCGACCGGCACAATAAGAAGTGCGCACTCAATGAGAAAGGTACGGGATCCCGATTGGAAAAAATCCCTTTGAGTGCCGCTCGCGGAGCCAGGGCTGACCGTTGAGTTACCGGTGACGCCGCCTGACGGACCCCAGTTTCGGAGAGTATCGGTTCAAGACGGGCACGTGAGTACCGAGTGCGATGTGATCGTCAAGGGGAAAGAAAGGGAATTGGAATAACAGAACGGGACAGGTAGAGGAGAGAATATCGGGGGTCTACTACAGACGGGTCTTGAAATTTTCTTTATTCTTTCTTTTGCATAATGGCCATTAGGAGTAAGAAATAAGTGACGTGGTATAAAGTGACTGGAAACCTAGCTCCGAGAGGGGTGGAAGGCGGCGCCGGCATATGCTATCTAGACTAGTACTGGGAATAATTGAGAGAGTGAGAAATAAGTTATTGTGTCTAGCAAAAGGAGACACGGGAATATTTTTTAGTGATTGTGCTCTCTCTCTCTATTTCTTGTTTTCCATTTCCACGGGGTAAGGGGCGAAAATGAGAAGGGTATAAAGAAGTTAGAACATCTTAAAAAGCGGGATCAGTAGTGGCCACGTACAGACGTGAACACAGTAACCTTAGCAGGAAAACAGGGACAGCTGGTTAGGAGAAAGGAAGGGAGAGAAGACAAAGAGTGTGAGTGGAAAGCATTGTGAAGGGTGCGCGCACCGTACGAGTGTGAAGACGAACGGGTGGCCGCGAGGTGGTTCAGAGAGTGCTGGCCATAACCAGTACTGATCAATTACAAGTGAATCACATAAGAGTGCCTGGGAATGGGAAGGAGATGAGATATGGTGAGTGAGAAGAGATTTGTGCAGTGAATAACGGTGGGTGATAATTTTAAGAGGTCCGCTCTTGTCTGTGCCATAAAGGAATACATACGCATATTTACAGCTAATAAAAGGTAACGAAAGCGAACAAGGTAGCGCTAGCGATTTAAAGGATGGGGGCTGAAACTCCCTTGTCACACATTTGCAAGAGCTTGCCGGATATGCTGAACGCATAAATAAATATCATGATCAATGGTTAACAGAATTGAAAGGGAGGGTTGCCCCAGATTTGGCCAGAAGGAGGTTTTTGACAAAAGCGTTCTTGATATGGTATGTACATGTATTGCGCCTTAAGTATAAGGAAAAAATGGCGAACAGGAAGGAGATATTAGATCTTTGGAGATTGTTTGAGGAAGTACCCCCACCCAAAGCTCCAGCTTCCAAATATTGATTTTACCCTCCACCACAGACATCCACTAATGATCCGCGAGAGGAAAAGGAACAGTTAAGTACAGAACAGCCTGCGGAAGTGTTATGTTGTACCCAATATTACCTAAACCAGCCCCTGCAACAGGATATAGCGACCCGATTTATGTGCCTCCCCTTTCAACCAGCACGCCACAAAGACCAACTGCACCCCCCACCATACGAAACACTAGAGAGCACACCCAGGGAGCACACAGAGAGTGACATAGAGAAGTTAACGAGTGACTTAGAGTCGAGGCTTACAGTGGCACGAGATGAGCTCTCAGAATAAAAGACATATGTAACGCACAGCGTGCGCCCCCACACAATCTGGACGCACGTCTAGAGCGTCGAAGCGAAAGTAGACAAATTGAGGAAGGATGGAAAAAGGGGGAAATACTGTTCAGAATTGAGGAAGAACCGACCAGGATAATAGAAGTAGGGACAGCAGAAGGAAGCATTGGTGATGTCTCGAGAGAGAGAGGGATCAGAGAGGATTTGTTATGTGATGTCAGAGGAGGGGGGGATGAGAGTGATAGATTGAGCATGCAGTAGGAGGAGAAGGCGAGGAGCTAGATGGGGCATGTTCACTGGGGACTATAGAGGATGAATGGATAGGACGACTAAGAAATAGGGTGGGGAAGATGGCGTCATTAGAGTCAGCAGTGACTAAGGAAAAGGAAGCTGCAACGGCAAAAGGGAAATTACAACTACCATTACTCCACAGCGGGAGGTGGGAGGCCCGAACTATATACCGTGGGCTCAGATGGACAGGCTAACTTAATGAAATTACTACCACAAGCTGTCGTCAGAGGGGCAAGCAAGTGGATATATGCATTTGAAAAACATACCGCGGTATACCGCTGGCAGTAAGGCGATGTGAAAAGCCTACTAGTGTCCTCAGTAGGGAATCAGGCAGACAGAGTGTGGGCTAAAGCGGGTTTTCCAGCTGTAACTTTGGAGTGTGATCGCCATGATGGGGCTTCTTTTAACACCGTGCGAGCAAGTGGTTGGGACGCACTGCGGGAAACTTTCCCAGATACCCTGATCTGCAGTCAGTAATGCAATGTCCAAATGATGGGAGGACGCTATGGATTACATTCTCCGGGTGCAGGAGATGTGGTAGAGCGGAAACGGTACGCCCTGGCACCAATCCACGTCTCTATTTTACTTTCATCATTAAAAAGAGGGCTCCCAAAGGAAGTGCAAAAGGCTACTAGATAAATAGCAGGTGTTGAGGCAAAAGGCTGGCCGGAGATCCAAAGCATAATAGTACACCATATGTAAAAGGATCAAAGAAAGAGAGAGGGAAGTAGCCACAGAAAAGGTTGGCGCGAACGAGGCGAAGTTGTGCAATCAAAATTGTGAAGGTCGCAGCAGCGGTAGCGGGACTCCCACTTATACGGGAGGGAGAGGAAGGAGAGGAGGGCAAATAGCAATACAAGGAAGAATAGCAGCGAATTGGGTAGGACAAGGGCAACGACAGTGGACAGAGCAGCGAGCAGAACGGAGGTCCAACGTGGCAAGAGTGGGCCCCAAGAGGAGGAAGAGGTGGGTACAGGGGGCGAAGAGGAGGACAAAGGGTATGGAGAATGGAGGAAATGGGTGCAGGTCCCAGAGGTCCACAGGGAGCTGTTGGAATTGTGGGATTGGGGCATTACTCTAGAGATTAGGAGCAGACAAACAACGTTTCCAAGAGATAGAACAGTACGGACACCCCATCTCAGGAAGCCCCTACGGCCTCCCATGGGACAATACCAGCAACCAGACAATGTAGTACAAGAGGTTAACGCACAACTACACGGACATCAATACGAACACAACCAGCCCAAGAATAATGACAATGTGCACTACACGCCTGGTAATACTTTCGCACAGGAGCTAATGTGGCACCAGCCCCCCGTACCTTTACAGTGGAGTGTCAGTAGTTTCGGGAATATTTCGATCAAGGGGCGCAATGGACAGCCCGCATAGGACAGCCCACAGATGAGCACTTGCGTGTCCAGTACTGTCTACGACCACAATTGCATCAGAGGAACCATTGATAGGAGCGCAGATAGGGGAGAACAAGCCATTCATATTCATGGTGGATTCGGGAGCGTGGAGGAAATCATGCATTAGAGAGGGCGGTTCCCGTTATCTTAATAGAACGTTAGAGACGCAGGGGTTCTCTGGGCTGTAATTGAAGTTCCTTACACAGAGGTATTGGATTGTGACAGTGGGGGTAAAACAGTGAAAGGCACCCTTAGGTGTACTATGAAAACTCTCCCATCAACTTACTGGGGAGAGATCTCTTGAGCAAACTAACATGACCATATCATTCACAGGTAGCGGCATCGTTATGTTCAACGCCAGCATATGCCCCCTCGCATATTAGCCAGTAATACACGGCCACAACAATCATGAAAGAGATCAGAGAGTTACCAAGAAATGAGGAGATGTTTTTGAGAGCATGGAACATTGGCTCTCAATAGTTACCAGAACTAAAAAGGTGGATTGGAGAATACCAGCAGATTCCTTTTTTCGTCCCATAGCCAAGCCATGACACTGCTCTGGTAAGTACATCATTGGATTTGCATGCAGTACATGTGATCAGCAAACAGAATATGTGTGAATTGGTATGACATGGAAGGGTGAGTGGCGGACAGGTATTGTGTACAAATGCAATATCCCGCTGAGAGAGCTCTCGGACGAGACTATTTTGACACTGAGGAGAGTGATAGTGATGGAACTTGCAATGCCCTGCACATCGTAGTACAGCCAGACAAACTAAAGTGAACTAATGCGTAGTAGGGAGCACCGCATACATTTTTGATGCAAGACATGAGTTCAGTACCGTAACTTATGGACTAATGGCCCCCACGATGTAGGGTTGCTACATAAATTCAGCCTGTGGATAAAATTTAAACAAGGAGCAATACTACCCCGTGTTAAACAATATCCACTGTCGCGAGAAGCAGAAGAAGGATCAGAGAGACATAGAAGCACTGCTAGCACAGTGTATAATAGTGCCTCAAACTCCCCATGCAACACATGCATTTACCCAATCAAAAAGCGAAGGGGGGTTCATGGAGGATGATACAAGATTTACGGCTCATTGACGATGTGGTAATTGAGGAGTCCCTTAGTCCCGAACCTGCGACAATATACTGTGCAACATTCAAAAAAGCATCACACTTCACAGTAATTGACTTTAAAATGCATTCTTTTCGATTCCTTGGCAGAAGAGAGCAGGTACTGACAGCATTTACATTGAGGAAGGAGTTCGAACACTGCAGACTACCACAAGGATATTGCGAGAGCCCAAGCATATTTAACAGGGTACTACATGATATCTGGGAATTTGTCTGTAGAAAGCACAGTGATTCAGTACGTTGATGATTATTGTTTTGCACAGGCCTGAGAAATGCAGACAGACTCGATAACACTTCTTGACATTATTGGCAAATAAAGGTACAAGGTGACAAGGGGAAGTTACAATACTGTCTGACGGAGGTCCTATACTTGTGTCAGTTGATATCAAAGGATGCTCAGCGATTAACCAGACAGGGCACAGGCGATTAGAACAATTGGGACGCCCAAACATAAAAGAGAGCATAAATTTCTGGTATGGTTAACTATGCGAGCATGAATGACTATGCGCTACAGGCCTTGCTACAGCTGAAAGAAGCAAACAAGAACACAAGCACATAGAGGACAGAGGTGACGAACAAGCAGTAACCACTAAAAAGCGATATCATCCATTTACTAGCACAGATATGGTCGCGAGTTTCTTATTTTCACACTGCAAAGAACATGATGACCAGCAGTAACGACACAAACATCCTTAGCACAAAACCACAGCTAAACAGCGCACCCTAGACAGTATATATTCATTCGCGGCGGCATCCAGCTGCAGCGCGTTCCAATGAAAAATGCCAGATAGTAATGGCTGGCGGGTGACACTGTCGTGAACACTCATTTTTGCAATATTAGCGAACAAAGAGCACATTACAACACAAGCGCCAACACATATGAGAAAATGCTGCCACCTAACATCCATAAGTAAGATGTAAAACCGTGAACCCACCACTTCACACAGAGGATGCACTAGAGGACATGAAAACCAAACGCGCCACGTACACAGTACGAAAGTAAGGACAATGATTTGAAAATGCGCGACCGAGGTGAGGTTATTTTTTGACGGTCGCATCAATAACGGAGACAGGAAACAGTGGTATGCAGTACATAGAGGAAGATATATAGAACTATACAACACCGCTCCCATCACCTATTCGCAAGCAGCAGAACTAATAGCGCAATAGAAGCATTGCATGCCGCCAAGGTGCGCATGACCAATATAGAGACTCACATACATAAAAAAGTTCACGGCGGTTGGCGTGGGGGAAGGGTTCGACAGCAGACGAACGCCTCAGGCATGCAGAATTATGAAAGAACATGAGGCCTTCAAGACCCACGGCATGGCATCGTAAATGTCAAGGTCATACTACCATACAGATTGATGTTGGGTAACGCGCAGCAAGCCGCTGCCCCAAGGAGCTTCATATCGAAAAAGTGAATATAGAGATACATTTGCACCACACACAACAAAGTCCTCGAGGATCAAATGATGCCACACAGTAAAGATGCAAGAGGGAGTTATCAGAGAAAAATGCTGTGGACTAAGAAGATGCAGCATCACCGACTGATTATTGTGCGAAGAGAGTTCAGGAAAGTGTAATGCAATCCCTGTTAGAATAGCATTTTCAACAACTACACTTTCGCACTAACACAAAGAAACACATAGCAGATACAAGAATTGTTACACCTGCCTCCAGAAGCACGTCACAAGGTTAGCTCTAGAATGCACGACATGTCAAATTTACAACTCAGGTATGACATTGAGTACACTAAGGGGTACGATACCAAAACCAAGTGGCCCATTCAGAGAGCTCCACATTGATTATGTAGACATGGGAGAAAGGTGTAACGGGGCTCGATACATGATTGTGGTTGTATGTCCATTTTCGAGGTGGGTGGAGGCAGGCCCTTGTGCCCGCCTGACGCGAAGGCCCGCGAAGTTCCTAGTGCGGGAAGTGTTTCCGCGCTGGGGAATTTGCGACGTTATTCGCTCAGATAACGGGACGCATTTTGTTAATGAACTCTTTAAAGAAGTGACTACATTATTGGGAATAAAGCACAAATTATGTTCGATTTATCATCCTCAAAGTAATGGCGCTCGTAGAAAAGATAAACGGCCTGTTAAAAAGCAGATTATCAAAACTTTGTTTTTCCCTTAAAAAGACTTGATGTACTGCCTGCCTTTGGCCTTGTTTGAGCCTACGAAACCAGCCAAGTAAGGATCACCATTTGTCCCCGCACGAGATCGTCACGGGAAGAAGAATGCACACCAGCGCATTCGCCTCTCCGTGAGCGTTCTGATGCACACAGAAGCGCAGCCATATTGGGGAGGAGTTCACAGAATACCTGCGAAAATTGACACGGGCACCGCGCGTAATTTCAAAGCAACTAGCCCCCCCTCGACAAGAGAGAGGGGAACGCGACTGAACCAAACGTTTGCCTGAAAAACCACTACAGCTAATGCCTGGACCTTATATATGTTAGAAGTTTTGTGCGGAGGTGGAACGCACCACGCTTCCATGGCCCCTATGAGGTAGTGTTTTGCACGCCTACAGCAGTAAAGGTTAAGGCCTGCGATATTGGGTGCATTTGACAGATGTACGTAAAGCTTACAGCGCTGCGGAGAGTGAGGTGCAGGATGAGCACAGGCAACAGCGGACGATGAAGTTTGTGCGGAATGAATGATTTGATATTTGTGTGCTTCATGAGATGAACAGTGAACACAATTAGCGCCGCAACAAATGTCCTGGACTAAAACATGTACACATGTATATGTAAATTTTCTTTTTACAATTTTTGAAAGTTTTGCGTGGGGCTTCTTTTCCTTTCCTGTACTATTTAAGATGTTTTTTATTATTGTTGTTTTAAAAATGTCATGTTTTTTTTATTATTTATATATATATATAGTAAGTTACGAATAATAGTGACTGAAAGCTACCTTGTCTGTCAACAAACCCCCTTCCTCACCCAACCCTATATTTATCACCGAAACGTTACAATGTGGAAATGCTTACATGTTGTATTTAATGAACTTTTGTGTCTCAAACAGGATTTATCATGGCATCGAATGGGCAGCCTGCAACTAATAGATATGTTAGATTTAGAGAAATGTTAGTGGCTAGATTAACATATTCATTTGAATGTGTTTATCAATGTGTGCTATCGTGTTCTTCATCTCAATGTTTTGTCTGTGTTACACTGGATTATAGCGTTCATCTCTACCGAGATGAACGAGGGGGAGGGGGGAACAACACCACCCTGCTCCTGGAACGAAAACAATTCCGACTGTAGGTATCAAAGAAGGTGATTTCTTGATCTGGATGGATCACACTTTGTGTGGGGATACTATACTACAACACCCACTGCTGTCCTCTCACAATGGAGAACCAAAAATGTAGATAATGACACAATGTCCCAACCTGGAACATACAACAACCACACGATCCCTCCCGCCCCAATTTCAAACAACGATCTCTTGTTTATTAATGAGAATGGAAAAGTGATTATGATGACAGAACACACGTCCCTATATGAAGAATTAGAAAAGGGGGTGGGAGGGAGGAAGGGGGCCTGGTTCTTCACCTCCTATAACGAGAAGGTACAGAAGAAGGGAGAAAAGTAGGCGGAGAAGAGAGACTGGTGGAAAAGGTATGATGAGTATTATGGGCTAGGTTAGACAAAATGGAAGACCCACGACACCCTCACCAAGCAAATAAATGGTATGCAGATATGAGCACAACAGCTAAACAAAACAACCAATGAGAGCTGTTATGTCTGCTCACTTATCCCCATGCATCAGGCACACCTAAAGTATTGTTGCCACGAGAATTGCCCATTGTGGATGCCCAATGTCTCCTTCATCTCACGCTGTGTAGAATAAAGAACACTTTCCAAGCACACGATGTCTCTTTCAGAATGGTACAGAACAACAAAACGTGCTATTCGCAAGCGTCTGGAGTGATCTGCCTTAAAGAACCTTTCTTTGCAATACAAGGGACACTGTTTTCCGAAAGCAAATGGAAAGACGAAGAAGTGCTGTGCAAGGCAGAAGCACTGAAGGGTGTTCAACCGGAAAAGTTGCGGTGGATGGAAAGAACGTGCTTGCCAATATGGAAAGAACACATCCCTAAATTAACATGGGTAACAGCGATGGAAAAACCCTTTAAGCTACAAAGTGAAATACAAAACAAACTATGTTTCAAGGGAGAAGGAAAAATGGCAATAGGAACGAACAAGAACTGTAACAAAACTCTCACCATCCCAGATATGAAAAAAGGAACAGCAGCACTAATGGACACCTACTGGTATGCGGGAACAAGGCGTACCTGCACCTTCCCCAATCATGGAGTGGTAGCTGCTCAATGCCACTTTGCATTCAACACTAATGGTGATTCCTGAAAGCCATATTGACAGAAGTAACACGATGAACGAAGGCTTGAACCAGAATGCAGCGTCTCCAACTACACAAGCGCACCTTTATGTCCTGTCCTCCGGAGGGAAAGGAGAAGAGCTCTCAAGGAACAAGCGAGCCTCGAACTACATATCACAAGCATCATCTGATTTATTGGCACAGATCCCAGACAAGTATCGCCTGTTCAGCTCCGTGGAAACATTCTTTGCTTCACTAGTATCAAGTGTCCAAGCAAGAGCAAATGCAAAATGGCTCCAGATCACACGGTGGGAACTGATCCAGTTGGCCAATGACACTGAAGAAGGGTTCAACATAATAAAGGGGAACTACGAGCTCTGCGATTAATGACCATGCAAAACAGGTATGTCCTAGACCTGTAACAGCAATCGATGGAGGTGTTTGCCGAAAAATAGGAAGTGCATGCTGCACGTTCGTACCTTCTGAAGACGCAGAAAATGGGGTCCCTGTCCCACGTTATTGAAGCAGTAATAACCTGGGCGAGAAGATGAAAATGGAAGGTGGAGCTGAGGATAGCTCGTGGTTCGACAATATCTTCTCCTGGGTTCCCTCATGGCTTGGAGTGACAATGAAGTTCCTGATACCAATAGTGGTGATCATCCTTGTGATGTTCTGCCTGTGCCAGGTGGGCCTCCGATGTTGTGCTAATGCAGTCCCTAACGGTGCAATGATGATGGTGACAATGGGCAACTCCGGTGGTACAATTAAAGCAACACAAGAAGTACATGTGCAGACAGGAACAGACAACACCCCCAGGTACCAGTTAGTGCCTATGTGCCGTGACAAGTACATAGTAGATAAGCTATGGCACACCACGATTAAAGAACCACGAGACGTAGAACTGGAATGGTATGAGGAGGTCTGGGTAGATCTGAAGAGACCGGCGACTGTATATATTTGACATGTACACCAGACGAGTATGCTAGGAGAGGTGAGAGCTTAAGGGGGTGTGCAGAGCATGGATGCCTATAAAAGGAACCCCTGCATGGGATGGTGCAGTGTTAGAAGAACAAGAATGTAGAAGATTAGAAGAGCTAAAGAAATTCGTTACTTTAAGTAACGAAAGGGGGGAAATGTAGGGAGGGAATGGCCACGAGGCCTCCTCACCTACAGCTCCCTCCCCAGGTGAGGACCATGGCTCGGTGGGAGCACCCTCATGCCACCCGGGCCCAGGTGGAGGGGGTTCACCCGCCGACGACATTGCCCACACGCACCCTGTCTTTGCATTTACCGAAACTTAAGTTAGGCCTAGACGCCATCGTGCACAGCAAACATGTGAGTTCAGCACACTGTAACGAGGCCCCACCTTTGGAGGGCCTTTCATGCATCTCTGCCGCCTCAGCAGCCCTGGCAGGTCCGCTGCGAGCGCGTTCCCATGAGAAAGTCGGAGATGAGCTAAACCCGAGATGCCAACACGGCAACATTATATTAGTAACAATGTGATATTGCACCCCCGTATGACCCAGACCGCAAGGCCGGGGCAACGGGGAAAAAAGCTGAAGCATCACTATCTGAAGAAGGTAGAAAATAGTTCAAGTATTGGTGTTAATGAACTACCTCTGTTTAAAATGTGAACGAACCATAAAAATGTAACGTTATATGATATCCCTCCAGGTCTGGACTAATGCTGCTATAACCACGGAGAAAGATGTTGACCAAACGTGTAACCTCTATTTGTAAAAGTGTTTTTCAATAGTATGTAGAAACTTGAACTCATATATGTTTTGAATCACCCAAAGCGCGAGCATCAATCTCTGTGGCCATAACCTAGATATCCCTCGTATAACGTCTAATGTACATACAATACGCACACAATGTAGTGAACATAATGTTAGGTAATGAAAAGGTACTGGAACCGACTGTATTAAAGAAATGTGTAACGAAAATGAAATATATATATATATATATATGTGTGTCTGAATAACGTTAAAATGAGGCAGAACAGTATAAAACTTCTGCATTCACTGATCAGCAACGCACGAGGAAAATACCTTTGTGAGTATATATGCAAGGTCATTCCCTCTCCCACCCCACCAAGCCTGCCAGATAAAAAAGCTAAGACTTGCTGCGCTCCCTCACCTCCCCCAACCAAGCTGGCGTTACTTCAGAGAGTCAGAGGCCCCGGCGCCGCAACCAAGGCCACAGCCCGCCACCTGTGTTATTTACAGCACGGTAATAAACCCACGGATGAACCCACTGATCTACCAGCACCCTCTTCATAAATCCCCACGAACCCCCCCAAGAATCCTGACCCCGTGTAAGGACGACCCCCATCATTGGACAAGACACAGAGACCCATCTATATAATAACTTCTAACGCAGCAGACAGACATATATCACTCGGCCCAGGTCCCAGAGCCCCGTCCCGTGACCTAAAATACCGGTCAATAAGACTCAGGTAAATCTCACCCCAACCAACAACCACCAGACCTCTCACGAGGTGCATTCCTCATGTGTTGTGTTTATTTTATAAGATAAGCTAGTGAAGCGATTTATTAATGAACGTAAATGTCATTTTCTGAATAACTGTAGTGTGCATGGCCTAGGGCAAATGAGACAGGAAAGGTATTCGTTATTGTCACAGGCTGCCCCAGCACATCAACACCGCATGGATGACCTCAAGCCGGCCTGCCAGGCCCAACCCAACCCACGAGGCTGACCAGTGACGTCGTCCCGCCAAGACCAACCCCGCGCCAGCAACACTTATAGTTAGTCGACACCACCCAATCCCAATTGACTTGTGCCCCCTATAGTGTTTAGGTGTTGATGACGTTTTTTGTATTAGAAATACGCCTGTCTTTGCTATTGTCAGGCAGAGCGCTCTCGTAGGTTGCAGAGTTCTTTGCATGCCTTATCCTTGGATAAACTCCCACTTACGCTCACCCGCACTCTGTCTTGGTCTTATTTCCCACTACGGGAGAGTCCCTTATTGTCTCTCATTGCGGGGAGGATCGTGCTGAATTGGGGGCGCTTCCTTTCACTCCCACCGGGGCTCTAGGGCTACGGCTGTCTTCTCGTGTTGTTCTGGTCCCCCTCCCATGAGACAGGTATGTTATTTTATGGGTGTACCATGCCGCGGGACCAGGACCCGGGGGGGCGTAAACACACTGGAGCAGCGCGCCCCGATGATCCCGAACACAGGGCGTGCTGTCGTCAGGAGCGCTCCCGGAATTCCTGAGCTCTGAGGGGCAGGTGCCGGATGCCGCGAGTATCGCGTTGGGAAGCAGTTCTCCGATCTGCCTACAGCTGGTAGGCGGGTCTCAGCGGCATCCCCAACAGGGATCAAGCACGATGGAAGAGTTGGGAAGAACTGTCCGCACCGCTCTCACAGTCCACGCCAGCTGGGCTTGTCTCCACACTCCCCACAGGGCCGTCTCATTGGAGGTAGAATCACACCTAAGCGTCTCAGGCGGTCGTCCAGGGGCCCTGTTAAGGTACTGCCCGCGTCTCACACACAAAACAGAAGATAGTACGAGTTGTCTGTTTGCCAGTACTCTATCACTGTTCCGAATGTCTCCTCGCACAGCCCTTGTTGTCTAGGGTCTTTCCGGTGTTGGCACCTATGTTAAGCGGGAGCCGGGGAGGGGTAAATATGCTTTATATGCCGTTCTAGGTGCTATGGAGGATGGGAGCTCAGGAGTCGCAGTGCTCAGTGACAGACGGCCATCTTGGAATCTCCTGCTTTACATCTTTTAGCCACTTGGGTTTAGGTACATTCCAAACATTGTCTGGTCTCCCCATGATTATCTCATAGGGAGAGAGTCCTGTCCTCGATTGTGTGGTCACCCGCATGGACAACAGAGCTATTGGAAAACATCTGGCCATTCAAATTGCTATTCACACACAGATCTTGCCATCTTATTCTTTAATATCTGCCATATGGCGTTCTACAAAGTCGGCACTCTGACATGTCTGGCAAATGGATCGATGTAATCCTGTGCATAACTGCAGGATAACGAAAAATGTGGACCATATTGTCCGACCAAATGACTCTCGGCAAACCAAACCTAGGAAAATATTCCTTCAGCATGGTTTTGCCGTCGTCATTGCTGTGGCATCTTTTAAAGGAAAAGCTTAGACCCATTTACTGAAAGCGACAAATAACTACTAGAACATACTTATAATTCTGACAACAGCTCCATTCAATAAAATCAAAGTGTATAACCTCAAAAGGCATAGAGGGGGACCAAAATACCCCTCAGTGTCGATGTACCTTTCCCAACATTATGCTGTAAGCATACCATGCAATTTGGACAAAACGCTCAGCAGTTTTCAAGATATTTACATTCACCCAGACAGGTTCTAACAGTTTACAAATCTTTTTGGCACATATGTGAGTTGGACCATGAGCCATCGTAAACCATAGCAGTGACATAAGCATCGGGCAGCATCCATTTTGTTTTCCATTATCTACCCAACAACCTTCATCGTCTAAACTTGCTGAACCCTCAGCCCACTGTTAAGCTCTTCTGGAGTGCATCAGCCTGAATGTCTTTTATAGCAACCAATTCCTACATCTATCACACAAGTGTTAGTGACCTCTTTTTAATATACATTTTGGAATGCAAATCGGTGGCAGTCTGTTTGGCTATTCTGTCAGCAAAAGTGTTTCCTCTCCCCACATCATCTGTTACTTTCTGGTGTGCTGCCACTTCATTATTGCTAACTGAGTAGGAAGCGCAAGTGCTGAAAGTAGCCGAACTATCAGGTTACCATGTTGTATCTTAGTTCCATGCGAGGTCAAGAAACCTCTCTCTGCCCATAATCGACCGAAGTTGTGAACTACCCAAAGGCATACTGACTGTCCGTAAATATATTCACACTAAGCCCTTCAGAAAGTTCACAAGCTCGAGTCAATGCAATAATCTCTGCGGCCTGCGCAGAGTTATGCGGAATAATTTTGGTTTCCACAATAGTGCTTAATGTAGTGATTGCATAAGCAGCAGTGGATGTACCATCCGGAAGTTTAAGCAGGAGCCATCGCAAAACAGCTCCCCTTGTGGATCTTTAAAAGGTGTATCTCTTAAATCAATTCTGCCTTTAGTTTCTTGCTTCTGTGGTATAGAGGCAGTCATGTGACATCTTGTCACTGCAAGCAATTTCTTGAGAAGAGGCAATAGTTTGGCCGGATTTAATGAGCAACATCTCTTAATTTGGATATGCGGTGCAAATAGAATCAGCTTGTATCTTGTTAATCGTGCTGATGTGAGATGTTGCGTTTGCGTTCTGTTTAATAGAACGTCTACAGAGTGAGGTACCATCACGGTTAAGAGTGACCAGAACCATACCCTCACTTTGTTTACAGATGCAGCGGCAGCAGCAACAGCTCTCAAACATCTCAGCAAAGCCATGCAACAGGGTCAAGCGTGGAGGAAAAATAACCGCACAGTCTATTCTTCCCTCATGTTCCTGCGTTAACACAGCCAAAGCGCATCCATCACATTCATGCACATACAACACAAAGGCTTTGTCATAATTTGGTGTGCCCAAAACTGGTGCTGAACACAACGCAGCCTTGAGCAGATCAAAAGCTTTCTGGCAATCCAAGTTCCCGTAAAGGCAAAGAAATGCCCTTCTTTGTCAATGCCAACATTGGTTTATCATTAATGAAAATTAGGGATCCACTGTCTACAGTATGAAGCCATGCCTATCAAGGCTCTGACCCTCTTTCTGTGTATTTGGACAGACATGCTAGAGATGCTTTGTATCCATTCAGGTGTCAGTCTTCTCCCCTCCTTTGACAGGAGATAGCCTAAATAGGCGACCTCCTGTCGACAATATTGAAACTTTTTTAATGAAGCCTTATGCCCATGTTCTGCTAGATGAATAAGCAGCAACACGGTGCCCTCCTTGCAAGCAACTTCTGAATCTGCAGCTAAAAGAAATCGTCAACATACTGCAACAACGTACAAGTGGAAGGCAACTCAAGTGTATCAAGCTGTTCCTTCAAAGCTCTACTGTAAATGCTTGGACTCTCAGTGTACCCTTGTGGCACACGAGTGAATGTAAACGAGCGTCCCCTAGGGTGAACGTAAACAAATATCTACTGTCAACATGTACAGGAATACTAAAGAAAGCATTCTTTAAATCCACAACACTAAAAGAATAGCTGAAGCTGGAATCATTGTCAATATGGTAGTCACATCAGGTACAATTGGAAATTGTGGAGCAACAATCTTATTGATAGCACACAAATCAATAAAAAAGAAAAGGAATTGCATTATCCCCTTTCTTATACACAGTAAAATCGGACTATTACACAAACTTCCTGCAATTTCCTCAATCACTCCTCGATGTACAAAATCAGAAACTATACTCTTTAAAGCTTGCTCACCGTCAACTGAAATCTTATACTGGAATACGTGGTAGTTTAACACCTGTTTCACACAATTTAACAGGCTCAATTGTAAAATACCAACGTCATTATCATCAACCGCCCATAAACATGCCGGAACCTTATCCAATTCAGTCGGTAAAGGCCTAGTCAAGAATTGTGAACAAGAAGTTGTGAGGTGAAATCGTTAAATGCACTCCATCCGAGAACAGTAAATTACAGCATTCAATTCTTTCAACAGATTCAACCCCAACACATTTTGCCACAATATCGTCAAAAGAAATGGACATGAATCAGTGAATGGCCCAGTGAAACGGTACGGCTGAGAGCCGACTAACCACTGGCGTACCAGAGAACCCTACAGAAATGTTGTTCTGCCCTGACAGGGAATATCTGGAACCCGGAATGATCAATGGAACACTTCTGTGCTCCTGTATCTATCAAAAATAGATGCTTCCTATCCCCAACTTCATCTCAACGTAGGCCTTTCTGATCGAGGGAATAGGTACTGGTCCAGACTCTGCTTCGGCTGTCCTAACGGAACAGATACATCATCAAATGCAAGATCCTCAGAAAAATAGACAGTCGAAGGATTATCAAAAATGTTCCCATTATTAACACTATGCTGCTGACTATCCTGTGAAAATGACTGTTGATTCTGAGCGAACTGACTTCTACCAGGACCCCTATCCAGGACGGCCTCTGGATTTCTACCATGGTACCATACTGTTATTGATCGCTGCTGAAGGATCGGCATTGTTCCCAATGACCTTCTTGTCTGCAATAAGCACATTGGTTCATGTGTACAGGACCCATTGCGCATTACTCTGTGGGCAAACTGACCTCTAAATTGGTATACCCACCTCTGGTTCATCTAACAATTTGTTGCAACAATACTTTTGTCTTCAAGTCTCTCTTCTTCTTTTTTATCTTCTCTTTTTCAGTATTAACCCTATTTGCATAATACTGAGCCATATGCAATACTTCACACTGAGATTTAGCTTGCCAGGCACTTTTGGAAGTCATCATTTGTGATTGGATATCAGGCAACAAGCCACAAATTTGTATACAAACAGCCTTTTTCCTGAATGGTACTTAAGTCCTGACCACTAAAATCTGAAAATACGTGGTCAAACCGATTAAAAAAAACCAATAGCACCCTCAGAGTTCTCCTGGATACAAGCTGTAAGCTTGTCCCAAACTATTCTTCTCTTTGGAACCAATGTTTTCAATTTAGTTACTATTCTGTCTGGCAATGTCAATATCACCTGTGGCGGTTTCTCATCAGCATTCCTTTGTCCATCTATCAGTACCAAGTTAACCCTTGTGTCACCCAATTGTGCCTGATCATCTACAGTTCTAATCTGTTTCCATACATCAGCAGGTAGGATAACAGGGAACAACAAGTCGATATCACCCAGCATAAAAACTGACAAATGCAAGACAGATTTAATTTCTTTATAAAATCCTGTTGGATTTTTCTCTGATATCTGGAATTATTTCTCTAATGGTATTCACTTCCTGTCTAGAAAATAGGACATTAACAAACTGTGAGACATAATGAGCCTCAATAGTAGCGGCTGCTGCGCTTGTCGCGGCATTAGCTGGAATTTCTACTTTAGGAACAAATGTCGGAGGAACCTCCCTCATTGGCAATTGATAAGTAGGCAATTCTGAACATTCATTAAGCAACAATGCTAAATCAAGTGACAACGTAGCCAAAGCAGCATGAGGCGAAAATGCTCTCTTACAAATGACCATCAAATCTGCGGGACAACAAACCTTTTTCTTTATAAACTCATCCTGTAGGTACTCTACCATTACCTGTAACACTTTCCTTTGCATTGCCGGAGCATACTGACTAAACGTGTCATATACTTCAATGGGATACAATTGAAGCATCCGAAAACCATCAAAGTGTGTCTCTTGTGCAAATACGCGTCTCTTCACTCATTGGTTTACAAGAAGGAAGAAATAGTTTCTGTGCATATGAGGCTTCCAATCTATTGCCATCTATTTCATCATTCTGTTATCGATCTAACTCCTTCTTAAACTCAAAGACCCTCTCAACATGCTCATGTACTTTATCCGCAGTGTTCCTTGAGCGAGGTAGGAAATTCAAATCCCTCAACTCCTGTGGGATATTCATGTCCGTCAAATCTCTCCAAATATCAGTCAAACGCATGTCTATCTCCTCTATCAAAATGTTCTGCTCGGGAATACTTTCTTGGTCGGAAATCGCAGTTAAGACAGTAGATTTCTCACCTTCTTCTATATATTTCTTAGCCCTTGCATACAATTATCTTTTCCTAGCTTTAGAAACTGTACCACGAGTCACTATTTTTGAATCAGCACTCACCCCTTCAATCACTACAAGTGGAACAGAACCCCTTGGAAAAGAAAGCTCAGACAAATCTTGTACAATAGGCAGTGGAGACACTACCGCTGGTGGTAAATACAGAATTAAAGGAACAGCAACTGTCGGTAAGGGTGAGGATGCAGAAGGGGAAACAACAACAGGAAGAGGAACAAAAATTGAGGAGGAGCAACAATGGGAGTAAAAGGAACAACAACGGAAGGAGGTGCAACAGCGGTAAGAGGTAAAACAACAGGGAGAGTCACATAAGGAGGTGGTGCAGTGGCAACAGTCCTACGCTCATTCAATAGCTTATCGATTAGCTCGTCTGAGGTATGAAAATCCTGAGACGGATATATTTTCTGTACTCCAAGTTGAAAAGCCCTATCCATACTTCTAATAGATTCCGACTGTTTCTGTTGATCATACAATAATGCTTTTTCAGTGTTAGACATATGTCGACTGATTCTTCTTTACTCTTAAGTTGCTGCATAGCTTCCTTTCTCCAAATCTTAATACATCAAATGCTGCAAGCCTAGCCTTTTCTTCAACAATATAGACTCTAAATACTCTATACGGGCAATTTCAAAACTACCATGAACTGGCCACTGAAATTCTGAAGCATATCTAGTTTGTCTGTGCCAAATATCATTAAATACAATACTATTGAGGCCATACTTTCAGTACATTAAACAAGCCGGTGAGCCAACAGGTGGCGCCGGTTGGCCTCATCCCAAAGATTGACTTTCTCTGCAGAATAACCCCTGAAAAAGGCAGACAATTTCCCAGGCATGTCAGAATACTCATGTTACCTGGCGTAATTTGTACTCACAAGTGCAAATCTGCAACCAATAGCAGGATTCTTAGGAATCAGGGCATGACTCACCTGATTTCAAAGACTAAAGAGGTCAAATCGGATTGCAAAGGATCCTTGTGGTTGGCGATTTCAGCAATGAGCTCGCCTCAATATGGGAACCCTCGTCAAGATGCCCTCTCAAACCGCGTGCTCACCGTTCAGGGATCGGATTGTGTAGTACTGTCGAGGTGTCGCGTCTCATACAAAGGGGTCCCCTTTTCTCACTCTCCGATCCCGGTCCAATAGCCACATCTTCTTTTCAGTGAGATGACATCAATCTTGAGGGTCCCTATTCGGGTGCCATCTAAAAGACCATAGAAATATCGAGGCTTAGTACCATAAAATGAAATACGCCAATCACGGGTCGAAAGATACAAGTATCTTTATTTCTGTACAGAATTCAAAGCAAAACAGATAGCTATCTGGCTCCCAACACCTCACAGTGTGTACCAGCAGACACAGTGAGGGGTGAGAGTGCTGGACATCTTAATACAGCTGTTTTATACATTTTTCCAATCATTGTCCAGCCCTCTCCAAACTAATAATTTACATGCTAGAGTTGTGCCCAGTTCAATATGACAAATTGACAATATTATTTAACAGATTTAACAAGTTGCTTGTCCATGAAGATATAATGTAGTATTGGGTCTCCGGCTCATAGTAAGCCTACTTTCAAGAAAGAACACAATATATGACAACTGTAGGGAGGACTGGTCCAGGAGACCCCTCTCGCCTGCGTTCTTTCCCCAGGTGAGGGCTATGGCCCATTGGGCGTTCCCTCGTGCACCCGGGCCCAGGTGGTGGAGGGCTCACCCACTGGAGACATTGCCCACACGTATCGAATGCCCACATGTATTGATCACAACACAAATTTAGTTAGGCCCAAAAAACCATTCTCTGCCCAGTAAAGATGGTGTGAGCTCAGCGCACTGTAGCGCGGCCCACCCCTTGGAGAACATCCCTGTTGCCGCAGCACCCTGGCAGATCCGCTGCGAGCACGTTCCCACGAACAAGACGGACATGAGCTAGCGCAATACGCTAACATTGTAACAGTTCACCTCCCGCAGTGTACCATCACTATCAGCATGACCCGGCCAGCAGGCCTGAACAATGGGAGAGACAGTAAAATGGTCCTCTGATGGCAGATAGTCTTTATATATATGTATATATTAATGTCAAGACCTCTTGCATTATTTCTTTCTTCCACAAAATACAAACGCCTGTAGAATGTATTAAAATGAGAGAGTATGCTCCCATGATAAAGCTAATGGCGAGCTCGCACCATTGCATGTGGATGCTAATGATAAAGGGACGCTCCAGGGATCTGTTCGTTGCGTGTATCACTGGGCAGCCTACCTCACATGGTTTCGCGCCGATAACTAAAACTAATGCTGCTAAGAGTACGCGAGAAAGCGGATGCAACTATACTATGAACTCATGTCAAGAATGCGCAAGAGTGCACTTATCATGTGTGAATGTCTGAGCCCCTCATATGCTACCACCGTCACGTACAGGACGGATCGTTTTCTATGTACTCCACTGATCTAACCACTACCTCATTTACTGCAATATTATATGCATGTAACTAAAACACTGTAGCTGCTAGAATATAATGTACAAAAATGGTGCTCGGACTGGATATAATAGAAACGCACCCAGCCAAGGTTAAATGCATGTTTAAAAGTGATTTTAAATAAGTATTATAGAAAGTATTCAAATGTTTGCGATGTCTTTTACCTATATTGGCAACACACGAGGGAGATACCTTTGTGAAAGCGTACAAGGTCCCCATGTATCCCCCTCCCTCCCTCAGAAGACTGCCAAGACATGAGAACAGAGCCCCGCTCTGTGCTATCACGCCTCCCCCGACCTGACTGGAGCTGCTTCAAAGACTTGTAGCCCCACTCCAGTAACCAAGGCCGCGGGCCAGCCACCTGCATTATTTACAGCACAGCAGTAAACCTTAGTTTAAACTCAAGCGCCCCCTCGTAAAACCCACAACCCACCGGACTGTCTCAGACTTATGGCCCTGTGCAATCAGGACACCCAACACTTTGACAACACCACAGCGAAACATCCATAATCACTTCTAACAAGACAGAAAGACCTGTACCACCCGCCCAGTCCCTGAAGCTTAGCCCCGCGCACCCACGGTCCGGTCAACAGATCACAAGTAACCAGGCCTCGATAATATTATCCAGACGCCCTCACAAGGTGCATTCCTCCTGTGTTGCATTAACCTATTGAAAGATTTACTAAAGAGAATAGAACTGTAAATGACTGAATGACTGCGGGGTGCATGCCAGAGGCAAGCAAGTCAGGAAAGGCATTCATCTCTGCCCACAGGCCGCCTCAGCACACCAACACGCCCGGATGAACTCAACCGACCTTGCCAGGCCCCAGCCCAACCACGAGGGTGACCAGTGACGTCTTCCAGCCAAGACAACCACACCGCAGCAGCACCTATAGTTAGTCGTCGCCAACCCAATCCCAATGAACTTGTGCCCCCTATAGTATGTAGGTTTTGATGACGTTTTTTGTAAATATATACGCCTGTCTTTGCGATTGTCGGACAGAGCGCTCTCGGAGTTTGCAGAGTTCTTTGCATGCCCAACTTGATAGATAAAACTGCCATTTACGCTCACCCCGCACTCTGTCCTGGCCTTATTCCTCATTTTGGAGAGTCCTTCCTTGTCTCTCATTGCGGGGAGGATCGTGCTGTTTGGGGACGCTTGCTTTTCAGTGTGACCCCGATAGGTGATTTTTATTTCTTCCTAAACTCCTTATAACGACCGCCCGTTTGGCACGAGAATCTCCGGTCGAAAAGGGATACGCACGGGTGAGCCGGCTCCGGGAGGCCTGCCGCCAACGGCGACCGTACACTAAGAAATTGCGCACTCAACAGAGAGGGGGCTAACGGGACCCGGTTGAAAAATCCCTTTGAGTACCGCTCGCCGGAGCGGGCTGAACTGTAGAGCTGACGGCGACACTGCCTGGACGGACCCAGTTTCAGAGAGTATCGGTTCAAGAACGGGCACCGTGAGTACTGAGTGCGAGCGATCTTAAGGGGAGCGGGAGTGAAGTGTAGGACAGGAAACGAAGAAGGGGTACGCCAGATCTACTAAAGA
>CM030325.1:1023320755-1023360519 GCA_002915635.3 Ambystoma mexicanum | reverse complement strand
CAGCAAATGCATTCTCATCTCCTCTATCAAAATATTCTGTCTGGGAATACTTTCTTGGTCGAAATCGCAGTTAAGACAGTAGATTTCTCACCTTCTTCTATATATTTCTTAGCCCTTGCATACAATTATCTTTTCCTAGCTTTAGAAACTGTACCACGAGTCACTATTTTTGAATCAGCACTCACCCCTTCAATCACTACAAGTGGAACAGAACCCCTTGGAAAAGAAAGCTCAGACAAATCTTGTACAATAGGCAGTGGAGACACTACCGCTGGTGGTAAATACAGAATTAAAGGAACAGCAACTGTCGGTAAGGGTGAGGATGCAGAAGGGGAAACAACAACAGGAAGAGGAACAAAAATTGAGGAGGAGCAACAATGGGAGTAAAAGGAACAACAACGGGAAGAGGTGCAACAGCGGGAAGAGTTAAAGCAACAGGGAGAGTCACATAAGGAGGTGGTGCAGTGGCAACAATCCTACGATCATTCAATAGTTTATTGATTAGCTCGTCTGAGGTATGAAAATCCTGAGACGGATATATATTCTCTGTACTACAAGTTGAAAAGCCCTATCCATACTTCTAATAGATTCTGACTGTTTCTGTTGATCATACAATCATGCTTTTTCAGTGTTAAACATATGCGTGATTCTCTTTACTCTTAAGTTGCTGCATAGCTTCCTTTCTCCAAATCTTAACCACATCAAATGCTGCAAACCTAGCCTTTTCTTCAACAATATAGACTCTAAATACTCTATACGGGCAATTTCAAAACTACCATGAACTGGCCACTGAAATTCTGAAGCATATCTAGTTTGTCTGTGCCAAATATCATTAAATACAATACTATTGAGGCCATACTTTCAGTACATTAAACAAGCCGGTGAGCCAACAGGTGGCGCCGGTTGGCCTCATCCCAAAGATTGACTTTCTCTGCAGAATAACCCCTGAAAAAGGCAGACAATTTCCCAGGCATGTCAGAATACTCATGTTACCTGGCGTAATTTGTACTCACAAGTGCAAATCTGCAACCAATATCAGGATTCTTAGGAATCAGGGCATGACTCACCTGATTTCAAAGACTAAGGAGGTCGATCGGATTACAAAGGATCCTGTGGTTGGCGATTTCAGCAAAGAGCCCGCCTCGATATGGGACCCTCGTCAAGATGCCCTCTCGAACCGCGTGCTCACCGTTCAGGGATCGGATCGTGTAGTACTGTCGAGGTGTCGCGTCTCATACAAAGGGGTCCCCTTTTCTCACTCTCCGATCCCGGTCCAATAGCCACATCTTCTTTTCAGTGAGATGACATCAATCTTGAGGGTCCCTATTCGGGTGCCATCTAAAAGACCATAGAAATATCGAGGCTTAGTACCATAAAATGAAATACGCCAATCACGGGTCGAAAGATACAAGTATCTTTATTTCTGTACAGAATTCAAAGCAAAACAGATAGCTATCTGGCTCCCAACACCTCACAGTGTGTACTTGCAGACACAGTGAGGGGTGGGAGTGCTGGACTTCTTAATACAAGCTGTTTTATACATTTTTCCAATCATTGTCCAACCTCTCTCCAAACTAATAATTTACATGCAAGAGTTTGTGCCCAGTTCATATGACAAATTGACAATATTATTTAACAGATTTAACAAGTTTGCTTGTCCATGAAGATATAATGTAGTATTGGGTCTCCGGCTCATAGTAAGCCTACTTTCAAGAAAGAACACAATATATGACAACTGTAGGGGAGGACTGGTCCAGGAGACCCCTCTCGCCTGCGTTTCTTCCCCAGGTGAGGGCTATGGCCCATTGGGCGTTCCCTCGTGCCACCCGGGCCCAGGTGGTGGAGGGCTCACCCACTGGAGACATTGCCCACACGTATCGAATGCCCACATGTATTGATCACAACACAAATTTAGTTAGGCCCAAAAACCATTCTCTGCCCAGTAAAGATGGTGTGAGCTCAGCGCACTGTAGCGCGGCCCCACCCCTTGGAGAACATCCCTGTTGCCGCAGCACCCTGGCAGATCCGCTGCGAGCACGTTCCCACGAACAAGACGGACATGAGCTAGGCGCAATACGCTAACATTGTAACAGTTCACCTCCCGCAGTGTACCATCACTATCAGCATGACCCGGCCAGCAGGCCTGAACAATGGGAAGAGACAGTAAAATGGTCCTCTGATGGCAGATAGTCTTTATATATATGTATATATTAATGTCAAGACCCTCTTGCATTATTTCTTTTCTTCCACAAAAATACAAACGCCTGTAGAATGTATTAAATGAGAGAGTATGCTCCCATGATATAAAGCTATGGCGAGCTCCGCACCATTGCATGTGGATGCTAATGATAAAGGGACGCTCCAGGGATCTGTTCGTTGCGTGTATCACTGGGCCAGCCTACCTCACATGGTTTCGCGCCATAACTAAAACTAATGCTGCTAGAGTACGCGAGAAAGCGGATGCAACTATACTATGAACTCATGTCAAGAATGCGCAAGAGTGCACTTATCATGTGTGAATGTCTGAGCCCCTCATATGCTACCACCGTCACGTACAGGGACGGATCGTTTTCTATGTACTCCACTGATCTAACCACTACCTCATTTACTGCAAATATATATGCATGTAACTAAAACACTGTAGCTGCTAGAATATAATGTACAAAAATGGTGCTCGGACTGGATATAATAGAAACGCACCCAGCCAAGGTTAAATGCATGTTTAAAAGTGATTTTAAAATAAGTATTATAGAAAGTATTCAAATGTTTGCGATGTCTTTACCTATATTTGGCAACACAACGAGGGAGATACCTTTGTGAAAGCGTACAAGGTCCCCATGTATCCCCCTCCCTCCCTCAGAAGACTGCCAAGACATGAGAACAGAGCCCCGCTCTGTGCTATCACGCCTCCCCCGACCTGACTGGAGCTGCTTCAAAGACTTGTAGCCCCACTCCAGTACCCAAGGCCGCGCGCCAGCCACCTGCATTATTTACAGCACAGCAGTAAACTTAGTTTAAACTCAAGCGCCCCCTCGTAAACCCACAACCCACCGGACTGTCTCAGACTTATGGCCCTGTGCAATCAGGACACCCAACACTTTGACAACACACAGCGAAACATCCATAATCACTTCTAACAAGACAGAAAGACCTGTACCACCCGCCCCAGTCCCTGAAGCTTAGCCCCGCGACCCACGGTCCCGGTCAACAGATCACAAGTAACCAGGCCTCGATATATTATCTCCAGACCCCTCACAAGGTGCATTCCTCCTGTGTTGCATTAACCTATTGAAAGATTTACTAAAGAGAATAGAACTGTAAATGACTGAATGACTGCGGGGTGCATGGCAGAGGGCAAGCAAGTCAGGAAAGGCATTCATCTCTGCCACAGGCCGCCTCAGCACACCAACACCGCCCGGATGAACTCAAGCCGACCCTGCCAGGCCCCAGCCCAACCACGAGGGTGACCAGTGACGTCTTCCAGCCAAGACCAACCACACCGCAGCAGCACCTATAGTTAGTCGTCGCCACCCAATCCCAATGAACTTGTGCCCCCTATAGTATGTAGGTTTTGATGACGTTTTTTGTAAATATATACGCCTGTCTTTGCGATTGTCGGGACAGAGCGCTCTCGGAGTTTGCAGAGTTCTTTGCATGCCCAACTTTGATAGATAAACTGCCATTACGCTCACTCCCCGCACTCTGTCTTGGCCTTATTCCCATTTTGGGAGAGTCCTTCCTTGTCTCTCATTGGCGGGGAGGATCGTGCTGTTTGGGGACGCTTGCTTTCAGTGGTGACCCCGATAGCGTGATTTTTATTTCTTCCTAAAACTCCTTATAACCGTCCCGTTTGGCACGAGAAATCTCCGGTCGAAAAGGGATACGCACGGTGAGCCGGCTCCGGGAGGCTGTCCCGCCAACGGCGACCGGTACACTAAGAAGTGCGCACTCAACAGAGAGGGGGTACGGGATCCCGGTTGAAAAATCCCCTTTTGAGTACCGCTCGCCGGAGCCGGGGCTGACTGTAGAGCTGACGGCGACACTGCCTGGACGGACCCAGTTTCAGAGAGTATCGGTTCAAGACGGGCACGTGAGTACTGAGTGCGAGCGATCTTAAGGGGAGCGGGGAGTGAAGTGTAGGACAGGAAACGAAGAGGGGTTACGCAGATCTACTAAAGATCATCTTAAACTTTTCCTTGCTTTTTCTTTGCATATGGCCATTAGGATTAAGAGGTGAATAAGAGATAAAAGTGACGGGAACCTAGCTCCGAAAGGGGGTGGAAGGCGGCGCCGCATAGTGCTATCTTAACTAGTACTGGGAATATATGAAGAAGTGGAGTATAAAATAAAAGTGTTCAGCAAAAGGGGACACTGAGAGTACATTAGTGACCGCTATTACTTTTTTCCTTTTCTTAAGGTAGGGAGGAGAATAAAAGAACTGTGATTAGCACAAGACTTGGGGAGACAGTAAGAGAAAACAAAAGTCCTACTAGAAGGAGGGAAAACAGGTTAATATCTATATATATATATGCGCATCTAGATACTCAAATAAGGCGATTAGGGACAGCCGGCTAGGGAGGAAAGGGAGGGCAGCTTGAATGGTGAATGGTGCCAAGAGGTGTGTGCACCTCGTATGTGCTAGAAGAGATTTTGATGCTGTGAATGTGTGAGCGATTATAAGTGCATAATAGTTAAATGGTCATGATAAGTGTGGTCGGATAAAAGTTTTTTTCTCTTCAGACACTGCCAATATAGTGGAGTGAGTGAGTACCTTTTTGACTTCCAGTATGACATTGTCAAACCAAAGGATGGGTTGCTCTTGTATGTGCCCCTCAAAAAGAACATATTAGATATTGTGTACGGCCAGTTTTGTATTGTGCAGACAGGGAGGGGGAGAGCCCAAAGGGACCCAACGTTGAATGTGAAGTAAAATATAAAGAATCATATTGATAGGACATTTACATTGTAGTTGCAAACACACGAGGCACATCAGCACTAGGAGAGCACAGAGATGGGGGCTGAAACACCCTTATCACATATTTGTAAGAATCTCCCGGGAATACGTGGAGCGATTAAAAAAATATCATGACCAATGGGTGACCGAGCTAAAGGGGGAGGGGTTACCTCAGAATTTGGCCTGAGGGAGGGTCGTTGATAAAAGTGTCCTGGATACAGTGGCCACATGCATTTATCTAAAATACAAAGAAAGCAGCTGCAAAATAGGAGGAAATATTGGATCTGTGGAGGTTATTGAAGAGATACCACCGCCTAAGACACCAGCATTAATCCTGATCTCCCGTCCACCACAGACAATCCACTGCTAATACAAAGAGATGTCAAAGAAGGCTCAAGTGTAGCGCCACCAGTAGAGGTAATAAGTTTGTAGCCCGATAATAAAGAAGCCTGTGCCCGCAGAGGGGTACAGTGATCCCACTTACATACCCTCCCCGAGAGATACTACACCCCTCCGGCCCACAGCACCTCCGCCATACGAAAGCACGAGAGAGCGAGCCCAGGCAGGCGCACAAAGGTGGATATAGAGAAGCTCACAGATGATTTAGAATCGAGACTGACGATAGCAAAGGATGAGCTCTCGAGGTAAAAAAGAACATATGTGAACGAACAGCAACTAGATGCAACTAGATCAGGGCGTAACGTCCAGAGCGCAAGGTGAAAATAGAAAGCCCGAAGAGGGGTGGAAAAAAGGCGAGATTTTGTTCAGAATTGAGGAAGAACCAACGCGAATAATCGAAATAGGGCCCGGAGAGGGAGATATTGCAAGCGAAGAAAGGCGGGGGGGAATTAGAGAGGAGTTGCTGTGTGACATAAGGGACGAGGTAGAAGAAAGCGACAGGTTGAGTATGGCAATAGGAGGGGGAAGCGAGGGGCAGGAAGGTACGTGTTCGCTGAGAACCCTGGATGATGAGTGGACGGGCCGACTAAGGAACAGAGTGGGAAAAATGGCATCACTGGGGGCATCAACAGCTCACACGGGTCCGGACGGAACGACAAAAGGAAGGCTGCAGCTCCCATTGATACACAGGGGAGGAGGGAGGCCTAACTATATCCCATGGGCACAGATGGATAAAGCCAATTTATTAAAGCTATTGCCCCCGTTGTCAGGAGGGGCAAGTAAGTGGATATATGCCTTTGAGAAACATACTGCCGGGGTACCCCTAGCCATAGGAGATGTGAAAAGTCTTACTCGTATCAGCGGTAGGTGACCAGCTGAAAGGGTATGGGTTAAAGCCGGTTTCCGCGGGAGTAACGTTAGAACTGGCGACCGCCATGATGGGGCATCCTTATAACACGGTGCGTGCCAGGGGTGTGGGATGCCTTACGCGAAACATTCCCAGACACCCCGGAACTTGCAGTCAGTGATGCAGTGTACAAATGAATGACGGGAAGAGGCTATGGATTATATTTTCCGGGTCACAAGAGATGTGGAGAGCAGAAACGGGCACGCCCTGGTATCAATCGACATCTTTATTTTATTTATTATAAAGAGAGGGCTCCCAAGGAAGTGCAGAAAGCCGCTTGCAAGATAGCGGTATTGAAGCAAAAGGATGCCCGAAATGCAAAGCATAATAGTACACCATTGTAAACGAATAAAGGAGAGGGAGAGGGAGTGGCGCAGAAAGGATTGGCAGACGAGGCGAAGTTAAGTACAGTCAAAGTTAGTGAAGGTTGGCAGGCAGCAGTAGCCGCGCTCGACCACACAGTAGGGAGGGAGATGAGGAGGAGGAGGGGCTGATAGCACTCCAAGGAAGGGTGGCAACTAATTGGTCAGGACCAAGCGCAGGCGGCAGTGGACTGAGATATGAGCAAGGTGGAAGCCCCGCAAGTGGCAAGAGTGGACCCCTCGAGGGGGACGAGGTGGGTACAGGGGCCGGAGAGGAGGCGGACAGGGGTATGGAGGAATGGAGGAAATGGATGGCAGGGTCGCCAGGGGCCCCCAAGGGAGTTGCTGGAACTGTGGAAGATGGGGACATTACTCGCCAGGGAGTGCAGAAGTAGACAAACAATGGTTCCAGGAGGGGGAGGCTTATGGTCATCCACACCCGGAAGCCATAGGTCTCCCAATGGACACACAGCAGCTAAGAACCCTGGTCAGGTACCACGGGCCAGCAACAAGGACACCAAGTATAGGACACACAACCACCCCCAAAACAATGACAATATGCAATACACGCGCAGGCTAAGCCCTTTGCGACAACAGCAACGGGGGCCCCCGCGCCAGCACCTTACACGCGGCATGTCGATAGTTTCCGGAAATGTCTTTACTGAGGGAGGGGCGACGAGATATCCCGCATAGGACAGCCCACAGAGAACACTTGCGTGTCCAGTTCTATCCACCACCTACAATGCAGCAGAGGAACCATTGGTAGGGGCCGCAGATAGGAGACAAGCAGTTTATATTCATGGTTGATTCAGGAGCGGAAGAAATCATGTATCAAGAGAGGGCCGATTCCCGTATCTAACAGGAAGTTAGAGACGCAGGGGGTTCTCTGGGGCTGTAGTTGAAGTTCCTTACACAGAAGCTTTGGATGTGACAGTGGGGGGTAAGACTGTGAAGGCACCCTTTATTATATTACGAACATTCCCCAATTAACTTGCTAGGGAGGGATCTCCTGAGCAAACTCAACATGACCATATCATTTACCGGAGAGAGGGATAGTATGTTCCAAACGCCCGGGATATGCCCCTTGCGTGCAATGCTGGTAGTGCAAGCCTACACAACCACGCAGGAAATACGAGGACTGCCACAAAATGAGGAAATGTTTATCAAAGGCTGAGACTCTGGCCCTCATAATTCCCAGCTGAGAAGCATGGACTGGGGATCCCGGCGGAGTTCCTCTTCCGCGCCCATAGTATGCCCCAACGCAGCACCAGGACTCGCAGTGGTATCGTTAGATTTGCACGCTGTGCAAAGTGTCAGCAAAAGAATAGCTGTGATCGCAGTGGATGAGGAAGGGTGTGATTTGCGCACAGTGCTATGCACAAACGCCAACATCGCCCTGACGAGAGGTAACAGATGAGGATCTCTTCTCAGACTCAGAAGGGGATGGTGAAATAGTGATGGAAATAGGCGGCCCTGTGATATTTTAATACAAGCAAGGGAGACTCCCGTCCAATTGATGACAAGTGGTAGGAGCACCACGTCGTTTTTGATGACGACATGAGGCTCGTACCAAACAACTTATGGACAACAGGCCCCATGATGTGGGACTGTTGGCATGGAGTACAGCCTGTGGTAATAAAGCTAAAACCAAGAGTAATTTTACCACGAGTTAAACAGTATCCTCTGTCTCGTGAAGCTGAAGAAGGGATAAAAAGAGACAATAAAGCCCTAACTAGCACAAGGGATAATAGTGCCTTCAAAGCTCCCCCATGTAACACTTGTATTTATCCGATCAAAAAAGCAAAAGGGGGGTCTTGGAGGATGATACAGGACTTACGCCCCCTCAACGATGTAATATCAGAAGGAAGTTCCCTCTAGTCCGAACCCCGCATCAATACTGGTGCAGCATCCCGAAGGAGGCATCACATTTCACAGTAGTGGATTTGAAAAACGCATTTTTCTCTATTCCCTGGCTGAAGAGAGTAGATACCTTACCGCCTTCACACTGGGGGTAAAAGGTATGAGCATTGCAGATTGCCACAGGGTTACTGCGAGACCCGAGCATCTTCAATCGCGTATTACATGAAGACCTAGGAAACCTATCAGTTGAGAGTACCATTATTCAGTACGTAGACGATTTACTAGTTTGCGCACGAAACGAAGAAACATGCCAGAACAGATTCCATAACATTATTGACTTTGCTGGCCAACAAGGGGTACAAAGTGGACAAGGGAAAGCTACAATACTGTCTGACAGAGGTCCTGTACTAGGACAGCTGATTTCGAGAGATGGAAAAGAATAATACCAGACAGGGTAGAAGCCATAAGATCAGTACAAGAACCCACAACAGTAAAAGACATGCAGAAATTTTTGGGAATGTGCAATTACTGCCGAGCATGGATATTAGATTATGCGGCATACACTAGGCCCTTATTACAAGCATTAAAGGTGGCCCAACAGGAGAACAGGAAGGTGGAATGGACGGAAGAGATGAGTTCCTCCTTCCAAACACTAAAAGAGTTGATTTCAAGCGCCCAGTACTAGCAACCCTGATTATGGACGCGAGTTTTATCTATTCTCACACTGCAAAGGAAACACTGATGACAGCAGTCCTGACAAAAAACATCCTTAGGACACAAGCCATTGGCTTACTATAGTGGCACTTTAGATGCCGTGATGCAGGGCCATTTCGCGTGCGAGCAATCACTCGCTGCAGCCGCGTTTGCGATTGAGAAAAGTGCCACAATAGTAATGGGCTGCCCTATAACATTGTTTGTGGAACATTCATTATTTGCCATACTCGAGAGATCAAAAAGCACACTGACCACACAGCGGGCAACTGCCTACGAGATTATACTGTCTAGTGCCAACATCCATATAGTGAGATGCAAGACAGTGAACCCCGCCACATTCATTACAGAAGCGTGCACGCTCGAAGACATGCAGAACCAC
Source organism: Ambystoma mexicanum (assembly GCA_002915635.3). Classification (NCBI taxonomy): domain Eukaryota; kingdom Metazoa; phylum Chordata; class Amphibia; order Caudata; family Ambystomatidae; genus Ambystoma; species Ambystoma mexicanum. The sequence continues at coordinate 1,023,350,944 of CM030325.1, read as the reverse complement.
GATTGCGCAACCTACACAGGAGGAAGCGGGCAGGAGACAGTGGTGTGTGAGAACGCTCTAAGCGAAGGGGAAGTGTACTTTGTGGATGGGTCCGCATCAATTGACGCGGACACGGGAGAAAAACACGTTGGCATGGCAGTGGTGAGGTTAGAAGACGGTGAGTATGAAACGCTGGTACAATATCGTCTCCCATCACATTACTCCGCGCAGGCAGCAGAACTGATTGCACTCATAGAAGCACTACATGCAGCAAAGGGTTGTGCAGTGACGATATACACAGACTCAGCTTACATGACAACAACAGTACATGGAGGCCTAGCAAGGTGGGGGTGGAGGGGCTTTAGGAGGGCAGATGGAAAACCTGTACAGCATGCAGAATTGTTAAAAGAGTTAATTGAGGCCCTGCAAAACCCCACTGCAGTAGCAATAGTAAAATGCCAAGCACATACGTCCAACACAGATGTTGTGTCTTTAGGGAACGCGGCAGCGGACGCTGCCGCCAAGGAGGCTTCCTATTTTCAGAAAAATGATACAGGTGAATACATGCTTAAGGACAAAACAAACGAAGAGCCCCCAGAGGGATATAATGTCATGCCCATACCACAAATAATAGAATTGCAGGAAGGAGCCAGTGCAGAGGAAAAACTATTGTGGACAAAGCGAGGGTGCAGCAAGTCAGGAACAGACCTACTGTGGAGGCAAAATAACTCGGGGAAGGTGGTAATGCCAATTCAGCTACTAGAGATTGCATTTCAACAGCTACACTTCCCTGCACATAACACCAAACAACACATCGCAGCAGAAATACAGGAAGAATGGTTCGTGCCCTGTCTTCAGGAGCACGTGTCTCGATTGGCAATGGAATGTACAACATGCCAAATATACAATTCAGGGATGACATTACGCACTCTCCGGGGAACAATCCCTAAGCCCATTGGCCCATTCAAGGAACTACACATAGATTATGCAGACATGGGGGAAAGGTGTAATGGTGCACGGTACATGATTGTGGTCGTGTGCCCATTTTCAAGGTGGGTGGAAGCAGGACCCTGCGCGCGGCCTGATGCCAAGAGCACCGCCAAGTTCCTAGTAAGGGAGGTATTCCCGCGCTGGGGAATTTGTGACGTCATCCGCTCAGACAATGGCACTCATTTTGTGAATGAGCTTTTTAAGGAAGTGACTGCATTGTTGGGAATAAAACATAAATTATGTTCAATTATCATCCTCAAAGTAATGGCGTAGTGGAAAAGATGAACGGATTGTTGAAGGGCAGGTTATCAAAACTATGCTTCTCATTGAAAAAGAATTGGATTTACTGCCTACGCTTGCGCTATTTGAGTTGCGAAACCAGCCAAGCAAAGACCACCATTTGTCCCCGCACGAGATCGTGACTGGGAGACGGATGACACAGCACACTCACCACTGCGCGAACACTCAGACGCTCACAGAAGCGCCGCGATATTGGAGACGAGTTCACAGATTATCTAAAGAAACTGACAAGGGCAGCGCGCGTAATAGCAAAGCAATTGTCCCCACCCTTCACTAGAGAAGAGGGAAATGTAACAGGCGCTGTCACGGAGCCAGAGCAACAACTACAGCTAATGCCAGGCGACTGGATATATGTCAGAAGTTTTGTGCGTCGGTGGAATGCACCACGATTCCATGGCCCATATGAAGTAATATTTTGCACGCCTACGGCGGTAAAGGTCAAATTGTTGAGGTACTGGGTGCACTTGACCGATGTACGGAAGGCATATAGCAACGTACAAGAGGAGGTAGATGGGGAGGCACAGACAACAGCAAACGCTGCAACTGAGCAGAATGACTGAATATGAACTTGCGTGTATGTGCTGGTACTGAATTTGAAGAAATGCACAACTGATAAAAAAAAAAAAAAAAGGGAAAATTTTGTTTTAACCTTCGTCTTGTTGAGTGTGAATGTATATAAATATATCAAATTGAATGATGAACTATGAACTTGTATACACCCTTGTCTGTGAATACCCCTCCCCGTATCCCTACCCGCTTCCATTCCCCATCACATGTATATTGGCACTGTTGGTGCCAACAAAATGTTTACATGTATGCACTCAATGCACTTTTATATCTTAAAACAGGAGCTTCCATGGCATCTAACGGGCGGCCTGCAACGGATAAATTTACTAGAATTAGAGAATGGTTAACTGTGAAATGTATATATTCGTATGAATGTGGACTATCTGCGTGCATTATATTGTTTTTTACATTATTATTTGGTCTGGTTACATACTGGTTCATAGCGTTCATCTCTATCGAGATGAACGAGGGGGGAGGGAGTAACACAACTACTGGGACCAACACAACTGCAAGTGTCAATGCAACTACAAGGGAAGGTGATTTTTTAATATGGGATGGAACTAAACTCGTGTGGGGCTACTATACTACATCACCCAATGTTGTCATCTCACACGATGGAAAGCCAAAAAGCGGAAGGAAAAACAACACACTATCCCCACCTGAGATGTCTGATTACGATGCTCACAGTTTAAACGACCGAAACCCCTCTGCCATATCCTGGTTGTATAATACCCCCACCAGCCAACCTGCCCCCACGGCCATAGAGAATCAAAGAATGAGAGAAACACATGAAATATTATATGATGACTGGGTGAAGGGGGGCGGGAATGAGAAAGGGGGGTCTATTTTGTCTCTTGCCCAGGGAATTGGGAAGAATATGAGGAATAAGAACAATAGACGGAAGAGGGAAGCAGGAAGGAGGAAGTATGATGAGTACTATGGGTTAGGCTTAGATAAGATGGAAGACCCACGACACCCCCACCAAACAAATAAGTGGTATGCAGATATGAGTGCCACAGCTAAACAAACAACAAACGAGAGCTGTTATGTTTGCTCCCTCATCCCCCACGCATCAGGTACACCAAAGTACTGTTACCCAAAGAGTTGCCGATTATAGATGCCCAATGTCTCCTTCATCTCACGTTGTGCAGAATTAAGAACACCTTCCAGGCACATGAAGTGACTTTTCAAATGCTGCAGAACGAGAAAACGTGCTACCCAAAACCGTCAGGGGTTGTATGTCTGAAAGAACCATTTTTTGCAATCGAAGGGACACTTTTTTCTGATAACAAGTGGAAGAATGAAGAAGTCATGTGTAAAGCTGAAGCACTGAGGGGTGTGGCACCGGAGAAATTGCAATGGATAAAAGACACATGCACACCCGTATGGAGAGAACACATTTCAAAACTAACCTGGGTCACGCCCATCGAAAAGCCTTTCAAGTTGCAGAATGAAATAGACTATGAACTATGTTTCAAAGGAGAGGGGAGAACGTCCATGGGAACGAACAAGAAGTGCAACAAAACCCTCACTATCCCAGACCTAAGAAAAGGGACTGCAGCCCTTATGGACACGTATTGGGTATGTGGAAAACAGGCATACCTACACCTCCCCCCGTCGTGGAGTGGCAGCTGCTCAATGGCCACTCTGCACTCAGCTCTGATGGTGATACCAGAAAGCCACATCGATGGAAGCAAAAGGACACAGGAACGCACACAACAGAGTGTGGGCCAACCAACTGCAGAACCACGAATGTATGTCCTGTCTTCTGGAAGCAAGGAAGAGGTGCTGACCCGCAACAGACGAGCATCAAACTATATATCGAAGGCATCGTCAGAACTATTGGCCCAGATCCCAGACAAATATCGATTATTCAGCTCAGCAGAAACATTTTTTGCCTCGCTCGTATCAAGTGTCCAAGCAAGGGCTAACGCAAAATGGCTCCAGATAACCCGCTGGGAATTAATTCAGCTGGGCGTTCCCTCGTGCCACCCGGGCCCAGGTGGTGGAGGGCTCACCCACTGGAGACATTGCCCACACGTATCGAATGCCCACATGTATTGATCACAACACAACACAAATTTAGTTAGGCCCAAAAACCATTCTCTGCCCAGTAAAGATGGTGTGAGCTCAGCGCACTGTAGCGCGGCCCCCACCCTTGGAGAACATCCCTGTTGCCGCAGCACCCTGGCAGATCCGCTGCGAGCACGTTCCCACGAACAAGACGGACATGAGCTAGCGCAATACGCTAACATTGTAACAGTTCACCTCCCGCAGTGTACCATCACTATCAGCATGACCCGGCCAGCAGGCCTGAACAATGGGAAAGACAGTAAAATGGTCCTTTGATGGCAGATAGTCTTTATATATATTTATATATTAATGTCAAGACCTCTTGCATTATTTCTTTCTTCCACAAAATACAAACGCCTGTAGAATGTATTAAAATGAGAGAGTATGCTCCCATGATATAAGCTATGGCGAGCTCGCACCATTGCATGTGGATGCTAATGATAAAGGGACGCTCCAGGGATCTGTTCGTTGCGTGTATCACTGGGCAGCCTACCTCACATGGTTTCGCGCCATAACTAAAACTAATGCTGCTAGAGTACGCGAGAAAGCGGATGCAACTATACTATGAACTCATGTCAAGAATGCGCAAGAGTGCACTTATCATGTGTGAATGTCTGAGCCCCTCATATGCTACCACCGTCACGTACAGGGACGGATCGTTTTCTATGTACTCCACTGATCTAACCACTACCTCATTTACTGCAAATATATATGCATGTAACTAAAACACTGTAGCTGCTAGAATATAATGTACAAAAATGGTGCTCGGACTGGATATAATAGAAACGCACCCAGCCAAGGTTAAATGCATGTTTAAAAGTGATTTTAAATAAGTATTATAGAAAGTATTCAAATGTTTGCGATGTCTTTACCTATATTTGGCAACACACGAGGGAGATACCTTTGTGAAAGCGTACAAGGTCCCCATGTATCCCCCTCCCTCCCTCAGAAGACTGCCAAGACATGAGAACAGAGCCCCGCTCTGTGCTATCACGCCTCCCCCGACCTGACTGGAGCTGCTTCAAAGACTTGTAGCCCCACTCCAGTACCCAAGGCCGCGGCCAGCCACCTGCATTATTTACAGCACAGCAGTAAACCTTAGTTTAAACTCAAGCGCCCCCTCGTAAACCCCACAACCCACCGGACTGTCTCAGACTTATGGCCCTGTGCAATCAGGACACCCAACACTTTGACAACACACAGCGAAACATCCATAATCACTTCTAACAAGACAGAAAGACCTGTACCACCCGCCCTAGTCCCCGAAGCTTAGCCCCGCGACCCACGGTCCCGGTCAACAGATCACAAGTAACCAGGCCTCGATATATTATCTCCAGACCCCTCACAAGGTGCATTCCTCCTGTGTTGCATTAACCTATTGAAAGATTTACTAAAGAGAATAGAACTGTAAATGACTGAATGACTGCGGGGTGCATGGCAGAGGGCAAGCAAGTCAGGAAAGGCATTCATCTCTGCCACAGGCCGCCTCAGCACACCAACACCGCCCGGATGAACTCAAGCCGACCTGCCAGGCCCAGCCCAACCCACGAGGGTGACCAGTGACGTCTTCCAGCCAAGACCAACCACACCGCAGCAGCACCTATAGTTAGTCGTCGCCACCCAATCCCAATGAACTTGTGCCCCCTATAGTATGTAGGTTTTGATGACGTTTTTTGTAAATATATACGCCTGTCTTTGCGATTGTTGGACAGAGCGCTCTCGGAGTTTGCAGAGTTCTTTGCATGCCCAACTTTGATAGATAAACTCCCATTTACGCTCACCCGCACTCTGTCTTGGCCTTATTCCCATTTTGGGAGAGTCCTTCCTTGTCTCTCATTGCGGGGAGGATCGTGCTGTTTGGGGACGCTTGCTTTCACAACCAAAGCACACGATTTGAGTTTGCTCTACAAGGTTCCGCTGTTTATATGAGGATGAGGCTTGTGAGCGCAGACAACACTTGGATTGCAGTTCATATGAGTCACAAGGTTTCTTTGCACATAACAAACAATCAGCTCTCGGTCAGCCTAAATGTGGACACAACTATAAGGTTGTTTGGCTTGGCTGTAGTTGAAAACACTGTCCACCATTTTAGGACACAAAGCAAGAGTTAAAATCAAAATGGTGCATAGGTCTTAAAATGGCGGCAAACTTAATCAGAAATCGGAGCATTTCAAACACGGTTTCCTGTGCAACGCAAATGGGTTTAGGGCAATATTCATAACAAGGCGGTATTATACAAATACAGGTTAACAGGTTTCAGATAGTCCTATGATCTGCTTGGTGCTTCTGGATACTTGGCTCCATCTACAGGTCAATTGGGATCTGTTGTTTATCTACGAGTCTGCATTCAGGACCCCTCCTCATATCCACAAGTCATTGAGTGCTCACACCCAGCCAGCCAAAGAGGAGACCTGCCCCACTAATGCATGCCAGCAGTGATCCAATCAGGGATGACTTTGGTTCTCATGCTCTCGTTCACACCAGACATCTTGGCACCAGTTGCTAGCATTGGGACCAGACTGTCCCAGCCCACTTCCTGGGTACCCACACACGTGACATGCAGTAGCCTGCAAATGTAGCAGTTTTCATGGTAAAATTCATGCCCAAATAAGTAAGTCCCGGGTCACAACCAAGAGGAAGGCCAATAGAAATAAACGGACAAAGGAGTAGACAAAATACCTTGTGGAATGGCCATGACAGACACTAGCCACAGTCATGAGCCAAACACGGCAAGTGTAGTATGACCTGGTAAAATGTTTTAAAATTACACGAAAAGGCATCTGCTACCACCAGTCCAATACTAGGCATATTGTCCAGTCACCAAAAAATCCTTAGTGGATGCCCAGGGCCAGAAATCACAAGGACACCATTGCGCGGTACAGTAATGTACTTGGCGCAATGATAAACATTTACCAAAAGTGGCAACAAATTTCAAAGACTAAGAGAAACAAAGTTTTGCAATACTGACAGTCTGAAGGACATGTCAGTTTCCCCATAATGATGAGCAAAGGCACAATGGACTGCAGCAAAAGGCTGTGCTCCATTAGCAAAAGTCCGGCCAAGATGCTGAAACAAAAGCATCATGTTTGAGGGGGGTCCACAAATAAAGAGGTAGAATAGCCATACGAGAAACTCTCACTAACAGTTATGGTGCAATGCAAAGAAATAAGAACGTAATATCAGCCTATTCAATGTACGAGATGAGCAGTAGGATGGAGTCGGTGGTACCTCACCAGAGAAGTTCTAGACCCAAGGTCCACCACTGAACGTTGCGGCAGAGCAGTTTTTGTAATGTAACTTAATGTCTACGTTTGTGATGGATGAGTTGACCAGCAGGATGGAGTCTGAGGAATCTCACCAGAGTAGTTCTAGACCCTGGGTCCACCATCGAATGTTCAGGCAGAGTAGTTTTTGTTACTTCATGTCTACGCATGTGATGGATGAGGCGACCAGCAGGATGCAGTCTGAGGAACCTCACCCGAGTAGTTCTAGATCCTGAGTCCACCATTGAGTGTCCAGGAAGAAAAGTTTCTGTAACTTCATCTCTATGTATGCGATGGACGAGGTGACCAGCAGGATGGAGTCTGAGGCACCTCACCAGAGTAGTTCTAGACCTTGGGTCCACCATCGAATGTAGAGGCAGAGTAGTTCCTAGTGCTTCATGTCTACGCATGTGATGGATGAGGTGACCAGCCAGAGGGAGTCTGTGGAACCTCACCAGAGAATTTCTAGACCCTGGGTCCAACTCAGAAGGTCTGGGCAGAGCTAATTGGGTAACATAGTGTCTTTTTTTATTTATTTATTATTTTAGTTGAAATTAATCAACCTTTCAATATTTCCACTTGATTATATAAATTAGTTTCACTTAAAACATCATTAAAATACATCGTACAATGAAGAAAAGAAGAAAAAAAGATAAAACGAAAAAGAGAAAGAAAACAGGTCACTAAAACACAAAATTAAAATACAGAAGTACAAATTAAGATTCTGCATTTGTGATACTTGACGAGTGATAAATTAGCTGCCAACTTAGTCATGTTAATAATTATGCTGTTCCAAAGTGTTTAATTTTTTCCTTTACATTTCATATCATGCATCTCAACTCATATATTTCATTAAAGACTCAAGTTCAATTGACAATTCGCTCTCAGTTCAGTCCAATGCGCTTTCCATGATGGATGATAGTTGCAAACTATTCAAAAAATTCACTGTTGCAATCTGCAACACTGGAAAGCCAGAGCTCATAATTATTGACCAACATTCACTATATTGCATATTAGCCAGAAATGTACAATATTTATCAAAGTGGATTTGTCTCAAGGAAATCAGTGCAGGACATTCAGTAATTAGATGTTCGAGAGTTTCAGAGATATTAACGTCATTACAGAACCTACACACATCTTCATGAGGTTCTAGTTGCTGTCGTTTAACCAAAACTTCTCTAACTGGCCACAAATTAAAGCGTAATCTCATTATCGCCTGTCTGTATTGCAGTGAAGGTGATCTAAGAAGGTAAGATGAGAGTATGCCCCATTTTTTTGTGGAAATCTACTACAAGTCCCTTCTTTATATTGTACACATTTGTCACACGTGTTGATCCAGTCTAGACTGTAGAGATTCCTTTTTGCTTTATCAGGGTGTGATACCAGAAGATCAATGCTCACGTCTATATTTGTTAGTATTATGCATACATATTCAGTCCAATTCACCAAAAAAGGATGACTAGAGGAAAACATATCCATGGATAGAGGTTTCAACACGCTGTTAACATTGGTTGATATTAAACACTTTCTGAACATTGCACAACACCTCCAGTTGTATAGGGCTTGTAATGAGACCAACCCCAATTCATATCTTATCCAAACATGTGGGATACAGTTGGGTAAATGTAATATCCATCTCCAAAATAGTGCCTCCCATTTACTGAACTGAAAGTCTTTTGACACTTGAAAGGATTCTAAACCATATAGAATTGCAGGGACCGCTTTTTGTTTCCAGTACAACCATGCAGGTTTAATGGAAAACTTGCCATAGCAATGCATAATTATGTTTGTTTGTGATATTGCAGTATTAATTTTATTTTCAGTAATCTTTATCTGTTGTTTATTATTTGGAGCACCCTCGAAACAAGTTCCTAAATAAGTATACATTGAGACTCTTTTTAGTTGTATTTTGTTCACAGCCCAAATTAATTGTCTCTGAACAGCTCTAGAAGGTAAGCAGGCTACGACTTGGGTCTTCTCATAGTTTACTCTCAGCTCATTCTGACTTATATATTCTTGGAAAGCTATGAGTAGTTTTTGCATTCCTATTTGTGTTTTAGAGAGTAAAACCAGGTCGTCCGCATATAGGAGATGTTTTATAGCCATTTTTGCAATTTTGGGTGAGTCAGATTGAATCTCACTTAAGGCATATTGGAGATCGTGAATGTAATAATTAAATCCAGAGGAGGCTAGCGAGCATCCCTGTTTCAGACCTCGGGCTCTATGAATCTCTTTCGATAGTGTGCCGTCCAGAGACAATCTAACTCGGACAGATGTGTTTGTATGTAATTCTTGAATTATTGTGCTTATGGTATGCGGACACTTGTCTCTATTCAGCTTCTCAAATAATGTGACCCTTGAAATTGAGTCAAAGGCAGAGTGTAAATCCACGAACGCAAGAAATAGCGGTTGCTTGGCGTGGTTACACTGAGCCTTTATTGCATTTATGTATGTTAGATTAACCTGTGTCCCCATTCCTTTCACAAACCCAGTTTGATTAGTGTCTTGCAAATTGTTAACACTTGTCCAGGTATTGAAATCTTTTAACAGTAACTTTGTGAAGAGTTTCCCCGGCGCGTCTAAAAGCGCAATTGGGCGATAATTCTGAGGTGACATACGATCTCCTTTTTTGAATATTGGCAGAATTATCGAAGTTTTCCATGATTTTGGAATTCGCTGATGATTTATTATTTGTTGAAAGATCTGATATAATATATGGGCCCATTCAGTTGGATTTTCTTTGAACATATAGTTTGACAAACCATCAGGGCCTGCAGCTCTGGATGTGCTGGCCCGTGTGATTAACTCTTCTATATCAGATTTGTCAAAGTTCAACTTCCATTAATGGTTTTTATTGGGTTGATTCAATGGTGGACAGAACTTTGGGTCGTTATACAGTTCACTGAAGTGTACGACCCATTTATCTTCACTGATCACATTTAATTGTGCATCTACCTGTATGTCAGATATTTGATTATTGAGTAATTGCCACATTTCGGCTGAGTTTTTGTTTGCCATTGCCTGTGCCATGCATTCACCATCGTTCTGAAACATAAGATGTTTATGCGAGCTTAGCCAGTTTTTATATATACATTTTGCATTGTTAAGAGCTTCTTTGCAATTTGGCAAGCATGCAACTAATATACTTCTTCGTAGCTTGCGGTATGCTGTTTTTTTAGTGGCAATTACTGTGTCAAACGTATGCTTATGTCTCGGACAGCCATGTTTCATTACAGTCAATGTATTGGTGTAACAATCTAATAGTTCATCATCGGATTTAGGGGATATCAGATACACATTTCCTTTCAAACTATTACTATATGAAGTAAGTAACATAGTGTCTACATATGTGATAGATAAGGTGACCAGTAGGATGGATTCTGAGGAACATCTCCAGAGAGGTTCTAGACCCTGGGTCTAACGCAGAAGATCCAGGCAGAGCAGTTTCTGTAACTTCATCTCTACGTATGGGATGGACTCAGTGACAAGTAGGAAAGAGTCTGAGGAACCTCATCAATCTGAGCTAAATATTAATAGACTTTCAATGCCACTTCAATATAGCCCAGCCACCGGTACCCACTGGGAAACACACATGTTAGCTCCAATGGTCTGTTATGCTGGACAGCTTGTGATGGGAAGAGTTCTTCATTTTTTTGCGAATCGATTGTTAAGCATTGATATAGGAATAACAATAGTGTTCTTGAACATCCCTAGATTTGCATTATAGTGATGGATTTAGGTAATCAATCAGTGACAGACTGGACTACCAATGTGCACCGGTGTTGTGAGGAAACCTGCATTTTTGAATGTTTCTGCCTAGTAAATAGACTTTTCCCAGTCAAGTCCTCCTTGAAGGCCTCCTCCGGCATGGTCCCTCACTGGTTTAGGGCGTCCAAATGGCTCCCCATTCCCTGCACAAGTCTATTTGTGTAGAGAAGTGTTTATGGGAGAGCAAAAGGGGCATGTGACACTGGTAACCCACCTTGGGGGGAGGGGAGGCACACAGCTGCCTGATCCAAAGACATCACAGCCCATTGGTCATAAAACATTAATAACACACGTCAATATATTTTGTGGCATGTTCCTGAGGCTCAAAACCAAATGTCTGACTGTTTTTGACAAATCCATTTCTGTCGTTCTGTGTTCACTCTGGTATGAGTCATTTATGTGTTCACCTCAGCACACCTCCTGTAGCACTCTCATCTTTTTGTGTGGAATGTATTGATCAAGTGCAATATGCTACGTTATGTTGATGTGTACCGCTACCAGGCAGGGGCAGTCTCCAGGTGCTCACGTGTCTCTGGAAGAGAAGGGGGTGTGGAGGTTAGTGAGGATAGGATGAGAGGATAGGTTCAGAACCAGGAGGAATTGCTGTCTGTAAGTGTTGTCATGCATGCGGGAGTTGGAGCGGAAGGTCCTGTGCCTTGTAAACATATGGTAAGAGTCAGTGCCTCCGGTAAGTGCTAGTGTTTTGTTGGTATTAGTGTCTTGTGTGGTGTTGGGGTGTGTTGTAGTTGTGCACACTGGTTAGATAGTGTCCATAATGGATCCAAAGTCACGGACAGTTGTAGCTGTAAGACTATCTGGTGTCTTGGTGTGTATTTGCGTGTTGACGATTTTATGGACTACGTGGGTGGTTCGCTCTAGGTAGGCTTCCAGCATCTCAGAGATGGAGGGTGTGAATATAGAAATTATTCTTGGTTTGTTTATGTGTAGTGTGGCTTGCCCAATGTCTGGAGTAATGTCATTGGTTATGTCAGAGGAGCAGGAAGGGGAAGTGGGTTAGTACATTTGTCGCTTTGTTGGAGCTTGTGGTGTGACTCTTTGGTTGCAGCCTGATGGTATCTACCCATGTTCTTGGTTGTGGTTCATCGGCCCATCTCGCCTCCTTTCTAGTTGTTTAACTGTGATGTTATTGCTGCCAGGATCCCTTTGCGTCAGTCATTATCCGTAGAATAACCATGTTTTGAGTTGTTTCCTGAAGAAGGTGATGTGGTCTTCTGTAGTTCTCATTACTTTGGGCATGCTGTTCCAAATGTTAGCAATTAGACATGAGAACGCTGTTCCACCGAATTTCCTTTTTTCGTAATGTCATGTTTCTATTTGTAGGTCATTGCTGGAGTTAAGATGCCTTCTTTGGCGGTACCAGCTAAACTTGTCTTGGAGGAATTCAGCTCTTTGTCTGTGCAAGGCTTTTGCTATGAACTTGGTGCATATTATTTTTACTTGTAACCAGTGTAGGCTTTTCAGTGCTGCCGTGATGTGGTCTCTCCTGTTTAGTCTTAATAGGACCCTGTCTGCTGTATTTTGCACCCTTTGGAGTTTCTTGGTGAACCTTTCTGGCATTCTTAGCTAGAGGCTGTTTGCCGAGTTCATTCTTGTGAGTATCAGGGATATGATTGTGCATGTTCTGTGAGGGAAGGAGAGGTAGGTAAGTAATCGTCTCAGTAGACTTAGGAGGAAGAAGGATTCTCCTCCTGCCCAGCAGCAAGCTGATGTGATGACAGGGCTGAGGATGTCTCACCATTTTAAATCGTGAAATAATCACTTTGATCTATGAGCGTATATTTTGTTTTCAAACTGTACCTTACAAGCGATAGACGTGAAGTGTAATGATGGCATATTTATGGTTGCCTTTATCGCATTAACAAATACTTGTCCCTAAATCAGACGTCCATTTTCTTAGAATGAAAACAAGCTTAAGTGAATCCCACTGTAATTCTGGGTGTATATGGCATTATGGAACATAACATTATGTGCATTGATAGGGATATCATGGAATGCTGGTAGGATCAATGCCTGAGAGCCTGCAGGGCCAGTTATGTTGAAGGTTGTGTTCTATGTACATGGTGAGTTAGAAAACAAATGATATCTTCAATCACAGAACCGCTTTATCATTGGAATGGCAAAAGACTTTTGACAATGTTGCAGTCGCATAATTTGAGTTATCTGCAACATAAGTGATGTGCACAAAACAACGGCCAGCCTATCACGCCACTGGTCAAACAAAAAACCCAACAAAAGAAAATATGGTCCCTTGAAATCATGCACATTATTTCAAGATATCTCAGAATTTCACTAGAGGGCATTGTCTTCAAGCTGCATCTCTCCAAATGTGTAATCCTGTGACTCCCATGACCCTTTACCATTTACTATGCAGGTTAGGGCTGATGGGAGATGTAGTCCAATGCATCTGGAGAGCCAAATGTTGCAGACCCTTGAACTATTAGGCCTCTCTCCTGGGTCAACTAACACAATGAAAATCATCAATTAAAATGGACCCGCAGGAAGGAAATTGTGTGTATGGGCCCTGAACCGGTTGAGCTGAAAATATATCCCCAACTGAGCAAGCTTTGTTTCAAGCCATAGATTTGTGAGGCTCTGTAAAATGGCGTCTTATTGATTTCTCACCTTCTCCTTTTCTGCCCCAGATCATTGGAAGAAATGTGCTGCAAGGATGAGATCTCTCGTCTTGTGGAGCAGGAGTACCTTGATCTGATGAAGGAGATTTTGAATGAGACCGGGACGAACTGCCACCTGCTCGCAGAGGTTAACACCACACCGCCCGAGCCATGTCTGCCCGCATTCACCATCAACCCCAGCCTAGCTTCAACGAATCAGACATGCCCAGAACTGAAGACGTCTGTGGAGGAAGCGCTTAAGTCGATAATGGGGAGCAGAGAAAAGGAGACAAAAATAAGATCTGATAGCGACTCAGCGCTACCATCTAAACCCTTTGTCCCCGCCTCTTGCCATCCGGCAAGGCCATCTCCTAGCACCACCAGAGTGGCAGAGGAAATTAGCAGCAGCAGCCCGTTGGCTTCTAACAAAGAGATCAGCCATCTCTTAGCGCAATTTCCTTCGAAACATATAGACAGCACCAGGGCTCCGGACAACAAAATATTGATGGAAGAGACCAAGTTAATTAAGGACTTTCTAAAGAACAGTATGTTTAGCTCGAGCAGCAGCAGCAGCAAAAAGACAGCCGAGCCGACACCTGCAGCGACAGAGAAGTCAGAGGAAGGTCAGAATGGTGTCCAGAAAAAACAGCTCCCTGTTTTTGCCAAGATCTGCTCAAAGCCAGACTGCAATGAGGGGTCAGAGGAGCCACTAACTCGAGGTGAGTCCATATCAGTGCACCAATGAAAGTGGTTTCACTGGTGATCAGCAGCTGCCTGGGTGACAAGGGACTAACGGACTGATTCACAGACCGGTTTTCAATGCGATGGCCCCATTATAAAATGCTTCTGTGAATCAGGCCCTTAGTACACAAACTTTGTACTGGCACAATGTATGGTAATTCTTTAGTTTGTGCTAATATTGTCCAAATGTCACATGCACCATTGCAAAGTTTCTGTGATAGGGCTCCAAATGTAACCTGTTGGTGCTGAGAATCAGTGCTGTTTGAGCATGTTCAAGACAGGCATCCTGTTCCCTGCACAGGTTTGAGGACAGCCCGGCTACGGGCAAGTAATGGCTCAATGATTTGGCAAATTAATTGAGGGATTTCCATCTTTAGCTTCAACTAACATATCATTTACAATCTATATAGTAACAGTTGATATTTACCATGTGTTTATAGCTAGGTCTAAATAATTGCAACCTAAAATGAAAAGGCAACATTAAGACTAAAATGAAAAAATAAAGACATTTCAAAACTAGAAATGAAAAAAAAAAACTATACTTTTTTTTTCTTTTTTTTTGGACAACTTTGTTTAAAGATTTATCAAAAGAAATACATATCATTCCAAAACAACAATTATGATAACAAGAAAACGACAAATAAAACGAAAAAAGCATTATACAAGTTGATACAAATAGTACAGAATAAATAAGAAAAAATTATCAATTATCTCTACTAATCGCAACAAACCTAATTTGAAATGCTAACTAGCCAAAAATCAGAGGAAAACAAGAGAAAAAATAAAACAAATTAAAAAAATAAATAAATAAATAAAACACAAACACACAACCACACAACACAAGACAAACACAATAAAGTGTTAATTTACTATTGTGTTCTTTTTATTGTGATTAAACCTCTTTTTTTAATTGTTCTTCTGGAGGAAAAAAATAATGAAGGCAGTTTATGTACAAATGTAACTATTTTGTTGAAATGTGTTATTGGTTTGTTCCCATCTGAACCACACTGCTCTCATCTGCCCAGCCTTCTTCGCCTATTGCGGATTCCCATTATGGAAGGTAGGCTGTAATTCTGTGCAGGGAACTTGCTAAAACCCCTAAACACCATTCCAATGTCTTCCCCCATCTTTGCCTCCTATCAAAATAACTGCTCTTGACAAGATGTATTGATTTTTTTTTTTTTAAATCTTCTTTTGAATGTTATTTTCATCTTATATATAGTCAGTAATGGTTCTCTCTTCTTTTTGATTTTAAGTGTACTTTGTATCCCTGAGTGCTTTTCGGGGTGTCATTTTTCCTGTGACAGGAATCTACTGGACTTAGAAAACAGACACAATCTCGATACATTTCATAACACGGTATATTTACAAAAATACCTTGTGCCACCCGCAGGTTGATGTGTTATTCCTGTGCTTTATACCACAGCTGCTTCCGAATACATCAGCCCTAGGCACTCTGGTGAATCTAATAGGAATATGTGAAAATGGATAGCAGTCCCAATGTATGCTGTGTGCCAGTAAAGTGTCTTTCTCCATCTGTAATTCGGAAAACATATATATCTTGTTTAGTTTGTTGTTATATGGACATTCCCGTGGAAGATGTATTCCCAAGGAAAGAGTCGAGATTTCACTTGAGGAGAAAGCCCACTCTTATGCAAGGCTACTTGTCCACAGGGTGTATAGATAACAGTAGTCTAGAGTCATAGTATGCTGCCACTAAGGCTGAGTGGAGTAGATCCTGTTAGCCCTGGCAAGAAGAAGGATTGCATGCTCAAGGGGTCGTGAACCCGCGCCAACTCTACAAAGATGGCAAACCGATGTGACATACTGCCAAGACGTGGAAACTGACTTCTTAAAGACACTGCCGCTGCACGCGCACCCCACAGGCATCTGGGGCCCTTACATTTCATACTTGCTATCAACTGCAGACACCCCCGCTTCTCAATCCCCAACACTGAGTTCAGACTCCAGTTGGCCTCCATGATAAAAGAGTCTCACCGGCAAGGTACAAACTGTTGACCCCCCACAGCAGCATAGACTGATGACATTGAGCGGGGCGGGAGAGGGAACAGGCGAAGGGTTCGGGGATATGCTCTTAATGGTGTACAGATGGGTATGTTAATTATTTGTTGCAAAAACCAAAAATAAAGTTTAAGTATATATATACATATTCTGTCACCAGTGACATATATCCCATTCTAATCTTCTGAGTCTGCTATGCTGGTTTCTTGTACTGGTGTTTGCACAGTGATTGCACCACGGTCCAATTCCCTGATAGATCCTTTTCCGTAAGTTCCATGTAGCACACACCTACAGCAGATGCCTTTTGGCAACCTTTCAAGTAGTAGAGAAGTGTCAATGTGGGAGACAGGGGTACATTGTGCCATATCACAGGGCTCAGCACAGACAATGGTTGGCTTCTAGGCTTCAATGGCAATAAGGATGGACATGTTGATGGTCAAAGGATACATGGAGCCAGTTCAAAACACCGCCCAGAGGAACACAGGACAGGTCACTGTGTGATGATGGGAGGGGGTTATGACTCTGTTAAGGACATTGGCCAATGGACATGAGCTGGGAACCAGTATTTCAAGTATTTCATTTTAAGAGATAAGATGAAGTTTGTAATAATGGTTATGAGAGAGAGAGAGAGAGAGAGAGATACAGAGAGAGACAGACGCAGAGGCAGAAATAGACAGAGAGATGGAGAGGAGGAGACTGAGACATAAACACAAATAGACACACACAGACAGAGGGGAGAGATAGAGGTACAGAAATAGATATGATTAGTGTGAACGATAGAACAAGGCAGAGCCAGAGATAGAGGGACAGAGACAGAGAGAGATAGAGAAAGAGAGAGAGAGAGAGAAGGAGACAGAGAGAGAGAGAGAGAGCGAGAGAGAGAGAGAGAGAGAGATAAATAAGATATAATATAAAACAAGAGAGATAGAGAGATTTTCAGAAGCCCAAACCTCGCAATTATGTGTCATTTCAGGGCAACATTTAAGTTCCATAAATGTTGTTGCAAAAAATGACTTGGAATCTTCGCCCAAATTAATCGATTTAAAAAAAAAATGAGAGAATATGGTGTGGGTTGAGTGAAATGGTGTCAGAGGATCAGTGGGAGAAACAGAGAAGTTCCCGGACTTACCGAACATAGCTATTGCATGGTTGTGATCCTAGTGGCTGCAGAGATAGACATTGGGACACAATGGTCCGCCATCCTGAAGAATGCCAGGGGAGCTGCCCACAGGCAGGTAATGCATTCCAAGATGGCAGCAAGCTATGGGATGCATTTAACAGGAGACACAAACAGGAGAGGAACATCTTGAGAAATAGCCAGGAAAGGAAACATTGAGGGATGCGAATATCCGATAGAGTAAACGAGAACCAAGAACCAATCAAAGTCACTTGGAAAAGTCCTATAAAAGCCCAAACCAATGGCTGAAACAGAAACCAGTGCTGCAGAGGGTGCATAAAGGAAGGGGAAGAAATTATAAACAGTGCTCAGTAGAAGCCTAGGGAACACCTTGGACGTAGGTTGGAAACTTCCAAACCGACCCAGGATGCTTGGGGACCCCACTACCTGGAGGGGTAGTATACAGCTTGCCCAGCCTGCAAATGTTGGGACCTGGACCTGGCTAATCCTGAGCACTATGCCAGTGGAATCCAGACTGCTGGGATTAAGGACAACCTAGTGACTGGTCCTGAGTGAAGCAGAATAAGGCCCAGAGGTGAGGGGGCGTCATATCATAGAGAGCCCCGTGACGGGGGTGGGAGGGTGATGGAATATTACCTGCCTGAGAAGGACCCCAAACGAGGGGGATACATGCCCACTGAAGTGAATGCTGTTAAACCCAAAGTCTGGAGAGAGATGTCAGTTGTGTGCTCTACATCCAACGTCTGGAGAGGAACCTCATGTAAAGTTTAGAAAACTGAGGTCGGAAGAGTGACCTCAAGTACAATCTGTGATTCCAAAGACCAGCCAGTGACTTCTATTTGGATGCTGTGACAGTCGAGGTCTGGAGAGAGGACCTCAAGTGAAAGATGGGAGATCCTAGGTCTCAACATTTAGGGAGCTGTGATGTCTCCTGATTTCATTTTCTCGTTCTTAACCAATAAATAAGGATGTCTACCCTACTGAATAATCAAGGTTAATACCATGAAGAGCTGTCAACAAGAAAAACTAAGTTAACCCACATCAAAATATGTCCATGAATTCAATCATAATTGCTATCACTGTTAAGCATCTGACCCGTTTGCAAATCCATTATTTTCTTCCTTAAGAATCCCATATCTGTCTCCTATTCCCTTCCGTTGTCTTACATTAGTTTTCCCACTCACCCCTGAACTGGATGGTCTCCAGCCAGCCCTCTGACTGGGGATCTCCAAACAGCCCTTTAAGATGAGTAGCAGCACCCTCGAGCTAGATGGGGATGCAGATTCGTACTCATGCATCAAATAACTACGACGACTCAATGGTGTGGCAAAGGGAGTCCGTTTAATGACAAGTACAAAGAACGGTGAGTACAACGAACATCAGCAACCGCTCGATCGTCTCGCTCTCTCTTCCAACTCCACCCAATTTTAGAAAAAAGACAGTATTTATAGTGAAAACTCGTTATCATTGACGTGCGATCTCAAAAACCTAACATGCAACGTGATTGGTTATAGGAAGGTAACTTTATCATAGGTACTATATCTGTATGTGGTAACAGGGAGAGGGGATTGGGTACTCACTGTCAGGTGGGGCATCTAAGCCCTTCCTTCAACATGGCCACTATGAGCGTCACTGAAAGTGCGACATCTTATTGCCTCTACTCTCTATGGGACTCTAGATTACACGGTACACTATGATTGGGTTGGAATCAACCCCACTCATACGTTTCCACTCATTTCTAGCAGCACGCATAAAGAACATCCAGGTGCAGAGGAGCTCGTCTGCACCTCAGCTTCCCTCAAATTATGTTTCAATCAATCATCACCTCAGTGGTCATGTGTCAATTACTGCCTTGTAACTACCTCGACTCTGCTTCTTGGTCTGAGAACTATTATGGAGTATGGGTATGGCAGAGATCCATGCGTAGGTGTGAAAGTCTTATTCTTCCTGCCTGCCTTGTCACGTGACTAGGACACCATGAAATCCACCTTTTCTTCATGTATTTTCATGTATTTAATTTATTTCTGCCAGTCTTCTCCCATCTGTGGCTTATCTTGACATTTCTGAAAAGGATACTCTGTTCTTCTCTCTTTAATGTTATCCACGTTCAGTCTTTTCAGACCAGACACAACCTTGGCTTCTTGGCATGATTTACCTTCTACCTGAGTTTCGCTCCATTTTAATTCTTGATTTGTTTGCTGCAAGACTTTCCTCTCGAAACCTTAAGTAACCTTTGTTCATTTCTGCTTATGTGCGTAGTGGAATCATACTTATGTACAAAGCGCTTTTGAGGTATACACGTTTGCATAGTTGGTGCTTGCCGCAATCTATTTTACTACTAAGCATATGCAAGCTTCATGATTCCTTTGCTTCTTGCGGGTTCTTTTATCTGTGCACGTTTAAACTAACTGAATATCTTCATCGTGTATATGGCATACATTTCTACATCTTGGGTTCATATGTCATTTATCCATAGTATTTCTTTTTGACTTTGTTTTCCATCAGTATTCTCTGGTCTTATATCGTCTATGTATGTGTCCATCTGATGTCTTATGACATCACCATTCATCTTCCTTTATAATATTCTTGGCTTCTTCAGGTATCCCATTCTGACAACCGTCATTTTGTCTTGACTGTAGATATGGTTTTCTCAATGGGTACCTTACTGTCCAGGTTTTCTTAGGTGTCAATATTTCAGTAGGTGTTGTTACTCTAATAGGCACTGAGCAGAGCCCTGCCTCTGCTCTTTGCTGGTTTATTTGTTCTCCATATGTCACATACTTTAGCGTGAAAGTACCTGGTACTACGAAAGGAGTGGCTGGAGAGTGGATGGCCCTTGGCACTTCCTCTTCCCTCGCTTGCCAGTTTTCTGAGAACCAAATGTGTACATTGCTGCATAAAGAGTACTGCCATCTTTGCTTAATGAAATGTGTTGGTATGGTCAGTGCACAAAGAAGTTTTACATGTGAATCACAGTAATAAGCTAGTGGTTGTGTCTTTTATTCTTTGACTCAGTAATGCATATCATGGGCCTTTGGTTTGGACTACGACTCCCATGATCCCTCACATTGACTATGATGGCTAGAGTAGATGTGATTGCATATGCCTGTGCAGTGGTGTTTTATATGACCAGTTCATGGGCACTTACAATCTCTTTGCCAAATCGGCCCAAGCCACCTGTCAGAAAACCAGTCAATGAGAGGTGCCAGGAGAGTCCATGTCACACTAATCAGATTAATGTGCACACGTGCAACTATATTGGCAGCATGCTTTAAAGATGGAGACTGGATGCTCACCCCAGTTTTCAGTGTTGGGCAATTGATAAAGGTTTATATCCATTTAGAATCATGACCAAGCCTTACCACTCTCCTCTGGCGGCACTTGGCCATCTTTTCTGAGACTTTAAGCAAGTATCCTGCCCCTCACCCCAGACATGTGTACAAATGGTCGTGTATAGAGAGCCTTTGGTGAGAATGTTCATGATAATGACATTTTCCAACTTTGAACCAAAGAGCCCAACACTGGTGCACTCGAGCGGACATTCTGTATTCTCTACTAAAGTCAAGTTTCATCTAAAGCCCAACGGTTTTTAACACTGAAGGACGTCCTCACTTTTGAAAACTGCACATATTTTAAGATGGCAGAGGTGTTAAAGGGGCTATTAAATTGAATATACAATATATACAATACCTCTTGGTCACAGTCAGTTATTGCCCTCTCAAGTGGGTGCAACTATCAGAATGGGGTTACTTTGAGAAATGGCTTGTAGTTTTGTAGATTATAGATGTAGTAAATGTTTGAGGCTGTTGTTCAGTCAGATAATGCCAGATGGGTAACCAAGCTGTGCAAAGTCATGCTAAACAATGGGCAGAAACCTAACGAGGACCACTGTGAGACCACAAGACCAAGTCCTAGGAGATGAGGTAGGGGAGATAAGAGTGGTCCTGCCGGTACCACACAAACCATGCGACACTGCAAGACTTCGGGCCTCATTACGAGTTTGGAGGTAGCCATGCCCAAACTCGGGTCCGGGACGTGGTCCCTGAATGGGGAAATACCGGGCCATTCCGACTTTGGAGGGCCTGGTATTTCCCCATTCAGGGAACCCGGTCCCGGACCATCCCCATTCCCATTGAGCCCCCAAAGGGCTCAATGGGAATGGGGAGCATGCTAACTACAGGCTTGTTAATGACAGGCCCGTTGCAAGCATGCTGGTCCCCAAGGGGGACCTGTAAAGGACGTCTGGTCTGACCAGATGTCCAGAGCGGGTCCCATGAGGGAACCTCATAATGAGGCGGTACGGGGTTAATAGCGCCGGCACATTTACCAGCACCATTAACCCCTTACCGCCTCACTTGCAATGAGGCCCTTCATCTTCTATGTTGCCAATCATAATAACATTACACACATTCATAAGTGCAGTTTTTACATATATATTACAGTCTTACGATCTATTATAAGTCTATGATAAGAGACCATGTGGACATTGTGACATGTCTTGGAATCCCAAAAACAGTTATATTATTTTCAGAATCAATGTCACTATTATTCTGCAATTTTTGATATAACAGTGTGATTTAAAAAGTATAGCAAAAATACATATTCAATTAATCCAAGATGGGAAGGTTCCAAAATAAGAGATTCACTTCCCTTAAGAAATTCAACACGTTTTTCTGTAATGGAATGAGTTTCCTTATCATTTGACTTGTTTTCCTTCTTATGATTATGGCATGTAGACAGATAATGATTACAAATGCAGACACAGTGGTTGTCAATAAAATATTTCTTGTGATCCCTAACAGAAGCACGAGTAGCATATTCCCTCATTTTACTAAACACATTGTTCGACTTAACAGAGGTGCTGGTGAAGATCATGAAGATATAAATATAAATATCTTGATAATCTGGCTCATTTAAAGAAAAACCTATGGTATCAGCACATGAAGGAGGTGGGAGAGAGGACATCCGATGAAAGCTGCAAAGTGTGCTCTCTCATCCACTATGTCATGAACACAGCCAGAACATTTATTGTGAGAGAAATATCTGTACACAATGCAAAGTGCTTCAGCCATATGGCAACATGCACAACTAGAGGGTAATTTGAAGGAAGATGGACAACCCTATGATGGCAATCAAGGAGATAATTTCCATATCAAGATGCTTATTTGAAAACACAGAAGATGGACAAATAGATAGTCTGGACAAACCATGTGTTTCTATATTCATCGCTGGCTGAAGAACAGATACAGGTTGTTCAAATGAAGAGGATGGATTGTTCAGACATTCTGAAAAAATCAGGAGTACCAGGATGCTGGGAGAGTTCCCAGCTATTGGTATATGGACGAGTTGCTACCAGTACAGGATGGGAAGAAGGAATGTAATCTTACACCGCACACTTACTGAAGAAGGAAAATAAAGGATGTAAGCAGATATTCGAAGTACTAGGAATGATGGACAAACTGCTGAGCTGATGGATCGATATTAGGCCTGTGGATCCAGAGCTTATATGCAGATGAATAAGAATTAGAGAGGACTGTGTTCTATTGTGGTCATACATGTTCCTGCATTAGTGATTGCCCAAAGGGACCTCCATATTGAAGAGTTTCCAAAAAATGAATGAATACCAGAGAAAGAAGAGGTAGCTCAACCTTTTTTGTCTGAAGAGGGAGAATTGATTCTCTTCAAAATCAATAGCAGTCTATGATGATATTCCAGGAGAGCACACATTGTTCAGAAAGACAGCAATGTTATTTAAATCTATATTATGCCAGGATGCCAGATTGCAGTGAATGCTGCAGATCACCAGATGAGAGCTGCTAAAAATGATCAAAGAATTTCATGCAATCATTGAAGAATTGAGGGCCATCAGGCTTATGACCCTCCAGAAAAGGAATGTTATGGACTTAATTACAGCAATGGTAGGAAACGTGTGTGCCGAGATCAGGCCTTGCTGCTGTGCATTTGCACCTGCCCATGATCAAGAAAATGGAACCTTGACAGAAGCAATATCTATGCTGACAATCCTGCATACGAAGATGGAAGATAAAGCTGATGAGCAGGAAGACAATGATCGCTTTACATCTGTGTTTTCATGAATTACAAATTGGCTGGTGAATGCCTTTAAGCTATTTGGAGCAATATTAGTGTTGGTATTGCTAGGATTCTGTCTTATAAGCATCATTTTAGGACAATGCAAAAAGACAGCAAAGAAAGTGTAGGGGAGGACTGGTCCAGGAGACCCTTCTCGCCTGCGTTTCTTCCCCAGGTGAGGGCTATGGCCCATTGGGCGTTCCCTCATGCCACCCGGGCCCAGGTGGTGGAGGGCTCACCCACTGGAGACATTGCCCACATGTATCGAATGCCCACATGTATTGATCACAACACAAATTTAGTTAGGCCCAAAAACCATTCTCTGCCCGGTAAAGATGGTGTGAGGTCAGCGCACTGTAGCGCGGCCCCCACCCTTGGAGAACATCCCTGTTGCCGCAGCACCCTGGCAGATCCGCTGCGAGCACGTTCCCACGAACAAGACAGACATGAGCTAGCGCAATACGCTAACATTGTAACAGTTCACCTCCCGCAGTGTACCATCACTATCAGCATGACCCAGCCAGCAGGCCTGAACAGTGAAATGAACAGCAAAATGGTCCTCTGATGGCAGACAGTCTTTTCATATATATGTATATACGAATGTCAAGTCCTCTTGCATTATTTCTTTCTTCCACAAAATATACACGCCTGTAGAATGTATTAAAATGAGAGAGTATGCTCCCATGATATAAGCTATAGCGAGCCCGCACCATTACAGGTGGATGCTAATGATAAAGGGACGCTCCAGGGATCTGTTCGTTGCGTGTATCACTGGGCAGCCTACCTCACATGGTTTCGCGCCATAACTAAAACTAACGCTGCTAGAGTATGCGAGAAAGTGGATGCAACTATACTATGAACTCATGTCAAGAATGCGCAAGAGTGCACTTATCATGTGTGAATGTCTGAGCCCCTCATATGCTACCACCGTCACGTACAGGGGCGGATCGTTTTCTATGTACTCCACTGATCTAACCACTACCTCATTTACTGCAAATATATATGCATGTAACTAAAACACTGTAGCTGCTAGAATATAATGTACAAAAATGGTGCTCGGACTGGGTATAATGGAAACACACCCAGCCAAGGTTAAATGCATGTTTTGAAGTGATTTTAAATAAGTATTATAGAAAGTATTCAAATGGTTGCGATGTCTTTACCTATATTTGGCAACACACGCCTCCCCCGACCTGACTGGAGCTGCTTCAAAGACTTGTAACCCCACTGCAGCACCCAAGGCCGCGGCCAGCCACCTGCATTATTTACAGCATAGCAGTAAACCTTAGTTTAAACTCAAGCGCCCCCTTGTAAACCCCACAACCCACCGGACTGTCTCCGACTTATGGCCCTGTGTGATCAGGACATCCAACACTTTGACGACACACAGCGAAACATCTATAACCACTTCTAACAAGACAGAAAGACCTGTACCACCCGCCCCAGTCCCCCGAAGCTTAGCCCCGCGACCCACGGTCCCGGTCAACAGATCACAAGTAACCAGGCCTCGATATATTATCTCCAGACCCCTCACAAGGTGCATTCCTCCTGTGTTGCATTAACCTATTGAAAGATTTACTAAAGAGAATAGAACTGTAAATGACTGAATGACTGCGGGGTGCATGGCAGAGGGCAAGCAAGTCAGGAAAGGCATTCATCCCTGCCACAGGCCGCCTCAGCACACCAACACCGCCCGGATGAACTCAAGCCGACCTGCCAGGCCCAGCCCAACCCACGAGGGTGACCAGTGACGTCCTCCAGCCAAGACCAACCACACCGCAGCAGCACCTATAGTTAGTCGTCGCCACCCAATCCCAATGAACTTGTGCCCCCTATAGTATGTAGGTTTTGGTGACGTTTTTTGTAAATATATACGCCTGTCTTTGCTATTGTCAGACAGAGCGCTCTCAGAGTTTTCAGAGTTCTTTGCATGCCCAATTCTGATTGATAAACTCCCATTTACGCTCACCCGCACTCTGTCTTGGCCTTATTCCCATTTTGGGAGAGTCCTTCATTGTCTCTCATTGCGGGGAGGATCGTGCTGTTTGGGGACGCTTGCTTTCAGTGGTGACCCCGACGTGATTTTTATTTCTTCCTAAAATCCTTCTAACCGTCCCCGTTTGGCACGAGAATCTCCGGTCGAAAAGGGATACGCACGGTGAGCCGGCTCCGGGAGGCTGCCCGCCAACGGCGACCGGTACACTAAGAAGTGCGCACTCAATAGAGAGGGGGTACGGGATCCCGGTTGAAAAATCCCCTTTGAGTACCGCTCGCCGGAGCCGGGGCTGACTGTAGAGCTGACGGCGACACTGCCTGGACGGACCCAGTTTCGGAGAGTATCGGTTCAAGACGGGCACGTGAGTACTGAGTGCGAGCGATCTTAAGGGGAGCGGGGAGTGAAGTGTAGGACAGGAAACGAAGAGGGGGTACGCAGATCTACTAAAGATCATCTTAAATTTTCCTTGCTTTTTCTTTGCATATGGCCATTAGGATCAAAAGGTGAATAAGAGATAAAAGTGACGGGAACCTAGCTCCGAAAGGGGGTGGAAGGCGGCGCCGCATAGTGCTATCTTAACTAGTACTGGGAATATATGAAGAAGTGGAGTATAAAATAAAAGTGTTCAGCAAAAGGGGACACTGAGAGTACATTAGTGACCGCTATTACTTTTTTCCTTTTCTTAAGGGTAGGGGGGAGAATAAAGAACTGTGATTAGCACAGACTTGGGGAGACAGTAAGAGAAACAAAGTCCTACTAGAAGGAGGGGAAAACAGGTTAATATCTATATATATATATATATGCGCATCTAGATACTCAAATAAGGCGATTAGGGACAGCCGGCTAGGAAGGAAAGGGAGGGCAGCTTGAATGGTGAATGGTGCCAAGAGGTGTGTGCACCTCGTATGTGCTAGAAGAGATTTTTGATGTTGTGAATGTGTGAAGCGGTTATAAATGCATAATAGTTAAATGGTCATGGTAAGTGTGGTCGGATAAAACTTTTTTCCCTTCAGATAACGTCACAGTGGAAGTGAGTGGGTACCTTTTTGATTTCCAGGTTGACATTGTCAAAATAAATGATGGTTGCTCTTGTATGTGCCCCTCAAAGAGAACAGAATAGACATTGTGTACGGCCAGTTTTGTATTGTGCAGTCAGGGAGGGGAGAGCCCAAAGGGACCCAACATTGAATGTGAAGTAATATATAAGAATAATATTGATACTACATTTACATTGTAGTTGCAAACACACGAGACACACCAGCACTAGGAGGGCACAGAGATGGGGGCTGAAACACCCTTATCACATATTTGTAAGAATCTCCCGGGATACGTGGAGCGGATTAAAAAATATCACGACCAATGGGTGACCGAGCTAAAGGGGAGGGGTTACCTCAGATTTGGCCCGAGGGAGGGTCGTTTGATAAAAGTGTCCTGGATACGGTGGCCACATGCATTTATCTAAAATACAAAGGAAAGCAGCTGCAAAATAGGAGGGAAATATTAGATCTTTGGAGGTTATTTGAAGAGATACCACCGCCTAAAGACACCAGCACTAAATCCTGATCTCCCGTCCACCACAGACAATCCACTGCTAATACAAAGAGATGTCAAAGAAGGCTCAAGTGTAGCGCCACCAGTAGAGGTAATAAGTTTGTACCCGATAATAAAGAAGCCTGTGCCCGCAGAGGGGTACAGTGACCCCACTTACATACCTCCCCCGAAAGATACTACACCCCACCGGCCCACGGCACCTCCGCCATATGAAAGCACGAGGGAGCGAGCCCAGGCAGGCGCACAAAGGGTAGATATAGAGAAGCTCACAGATGATTTAGAATCAAGACTGACGATAGCAAAGGATGAGCTCTCGAGGATAAAAGACATATGCGAACGAACAGCACTAGATGCAACTAGATCAGGGCGTACGTCCAGAGCGCTAGGTGAAAATAGAAAGCCCGAAGAGGGGTGGAAAAAGGGCGAGATTCTGTTCAGAATTGAGGAAGAACCAACGCGAATAATAGAAGTAGGGCCCAGAGAGGGAGATGTTGCAAGCGAAGAAAGGCTTGGGGAATTAGAGAGGAATTGCTGTGTGATATAAGGGACGAGTTAGAAGAAAGCGACAGGTTGAGTATGGCGATAGGAGGGGGAAGCGAGGGGGAGGAAGGTACGTGTTCGCTGAGAACCCTGGATGATGAGTGGACGGGGCGACTAAGGAACAGAGTGGGAAAAATGGCATCACTGGGAACATCAGCAGCCAAAACGGGTCCGGACGAACGACAAAAGGAAGGCTACAGCTCCCGTTGATACACAGGGGAGGAGGGAGGCCTAACTATATCCCATGGGCACAGATGGATAAAGCCAATTTATTAAAGCTATTGCCCCCGTTGTCAGGAGGGGCAAGTAAGTGGATATATGCCTTTGAGAAACATACTGCCGGGGTACCCCTAGCCATAGGAGATGTAAAAAGTCTACTCGTATCAGCAGTAGGTGATCAGGCTGAAAGGGTATGGGTTAAGGCCGGTTTCCCGGGAGTAACGTTAGACTGTGACCGCCATGATGGGGCCTCCTTTAACACGGTGCGTGCTAGGGTGTGGGATGCCTTACGCGAACATTCCCAGACACACCGGACTTACAGTCAGTGATGCAGTGTACAATGAATGACGGGGAAGAGGCTATGGATTACATTTTTCGGGTCCAAGAGATGTGGAGAGCAGAAACGGGCACGCCCTGGTATCAATCGACATCTTTATTTTATTTTATTATAAAGAGAGGGCTCCCAAAGGAAGTGCAGAAGGCGCTTGACAAGATAGCAGGTATTGAAGCAAAGGGATGGCCAGAAATTCAGAGCATAATAGTACACCATTGTAAACGAATCAAGGAGAGGAGAAGGAGGTGGCGCAGAAAAGATTGGCAGACGAGGCGAAAGTTAGTACAGTCAAAGTTAGTGAAGGTTGCAGCAGCAGTAGCCGCGCTCCCACACAGTAGGGAGGGAGATGAGGAGGAGGAGGGGCTGATAGCACTCCAAGGAAGGGTGGCAATAATTGGGCAGGACCAGCACAGCGGCAGTGGACTGAGCAGGAGCAAGGTGGAAGCCCGCAGTGGCAAGAGTGGACCCCTCGAGGGGACGAGGTGGGTACAGGGGCCGGAGAGGAGGCGGACAGGGGTATGGAGGAATGGGAGGAAATGGATGGCAGGGTCCCAGGGGCCCCAAGGGAGTTGCTGGAACTGTGGACGATGGGGACATTACTCCAGGGAGTGCAGAAGTAGACAAAACAATGGGTTCCAGGAGGAGGGAGAATTATGGTCATCCACACCCGGGAAGCCCATATGGTCTCCCAATGGGACAGCAGCAACTAAGAAACCCCGGCCAGGTACCACGGGGCAACAAGGACACCAGTATAGGACACAGAACCACCCCCAAAACAATGACAGATGCAATACACGCCAGGTAACCCTTTCGCGACAACAGCAAACGGGGCCCCCGCGCCAGCACCTTACAGCGGCATGTCAGTGGTTTCAGGAATGTCTTTAATGAGGGAGGGCGATGAGATACCCCGCATAGGACAGCCCACAGAGAACACTTGCGTGTCCAGTTCTATCCACCACCTACAATGCAGCAGAGGAACCATTGGTAGGGGCGCAGATAGGAGACAAGCAGTTTATATTCATGGTTGATTCGGGAGCGGAGAAATCATGTATCAGAGAGGGCCGATTCCCGTTATCTAACAGGAAGTTAGAGACGCAGGGGTTCTCTGGGGCTGTAGTTGAAGTTCCTTACACAGAAGCTTTGGATGTAACAGTGGGGGGTAAGACTGTGAAGGCACCCTTATTGTATTACGAACATTCCCCAATTAACTTGCTAGGGAGGGATCTCCTGAGTAAACTCAACATGACCATATCATTTACCGAGAGAGGGATAGTGTGTTCCACACCCGGGATATGCCCCTTGCGTGCAATGTTGGTAGTGCAAGCCTACACAACCACGCAGGAAATACGAGGACTGCCACAAAATGAGGAAATGTTTATCAAAGGGCTGAAGACTCTGGCCCTCATAATTCCCGAGCTGAGAAGCATGGACTGGAGGATTCCGGCGGAGTTCCTCTTCCGCCCCATAGTAGTGTCCCAACACAGCACCAGGATCAGTGGTATCATTAGACTTGCACGCTGTACAAGTGTCAGCAAAAAGAATAGCTGTGATTGGAGTGGACGAGGAAGGGTGTGAGTGGCGCACAGTGCTGTGCACAAACGCCAACATCGCCCTACGAGAGGTAACAGATGAGGATCTCTTTTCAGACACAGAAGGGGATGGTGAGATAGTAATGGAAATAGCGATGCCCTGTGATATTTTAATACAAGCAAGGGAGACCCCCGTCCAATTGATGACAGTGGTAGGAGCACCACCGTGTTTTTTGATGACGACATGAGGCTCGTACCAAACAACTTATGGACAACAGGCCCCATGATGTGGGACTGTTGCATGGAGTACAGCCTGTGGTAATAAAACTAAAGCAAGGAGCAATTTTACCGCGAGTTAAACAGTATCCTTTGTCTCGTGAAGCTGAAGAAGGGATAAAAGAGACAATAAATGCCCTACTAGCACAAGGATAATAGTGCCTTCAAACTCCCCATGTA
>CM030325.1:1023255261-1023320735 GCA_002915635.3 Ambystoma mexicanum | reverse complement strand
CCGCCATGATGGGGCATCTTTAACACGGTGCGTGCCAGGGTGTGGGATGCCTTACGCGAAACATTCCCAGACACACCGGACTTGCAGTCAGTGATGCAGTGTACAATGAATGACGGGGAAGAGGCTATGGATTATATTTTTCGGGTCCAAGAGATGTGGAGAGCAGAAACGGGCACGCCCTGGTATCAATCGACATCTTTATTTTATTTTATTATAAAGAGAGGGCTCCCAAAGGAAGTGCAGAAGGCGCTTGACAAGATAGCAGGTATTGAAGCAAAGGAATGGCCAGAAATTCAAAGCATAATAGTACACCATTGTAAACGAATCAAGGAGAGGAGAAGGAGTGGCGCAGAAAAGATTGGCAGACGAGGCGAAGTTAGTACAGTCAAAGTTAGTGAAGGTTGCAGCAGCAGTAGCCGCGCTCCCACACAGTAGGGAGGAGATGAAGAGGAGGAGGGGCTGATAGCACTCCAAGGAAGGGTGGCAACTAATTGGGCAGGACCAGCGCAGCGGCAGTGGACTGAGCAAGAGCAAGGTGGAAGCCCGCAGTGGCAAGAGTGGACCCCTCGAGGGGGACGAGGTGGTACAGGGCCGGAGAGGAGGCGGACAGGGTATGGAGGAATGGGAGGAAATGGATGGCAGGGTCCCAGGGGCCCCCAAGGGAGTTGCTGGAACTGTGGACGATGGGGACATTACTCCAGGGAGTGCAGAAGTAGACAAAACAATGGGTTCCAGGAGGGGGAGGCTTATGGTCATCCACACCGGGAAGCCCATACGGTCTCCCAATGGGACAGCAGCAACTAAGAACCCTGGCCAGGGTACCACGGGCCAGCAACAAGGACACCAGTATAGGACACAGAACCACCCCAAAACAATGACAGTATGCAATACACGCCAGGTAACCCTTTCGCGACAACAGCAAACGGGCCCCCGCGCCAGCACCTTACAGCGGCATGTCGATAGTTTCCGGAAATGTCTTTACATGAGGAGGGGCGACGAGATACCCCGCATAGGACAGCCCACAGAGAACACTTGCGTGTCCAGTTCTATCCACCACCTACAATGCAGCAGAGGAACCATTGGTAGGGGCGCAGATAGGAGACAAGCAGTTTATATTCATGGTTGATTCGGGAGCGGAGAAATCATGTATCAGAGAGGGCCGATTCCCGTTATCTAACAGGAAGTTAGAGACGCAGGGGTTCTCTGGGGCTGTAGTTGAAGTTCCTTACACAGAAGCTTTGGATGTAACAGTGGGGGGTAAGACTGTGAAGCACCCTTATTGTATTACGAACATTCCCCAATAAATTGCTAGGGAGGGATCTCCTGAGTAAACTCAACATGACCATATCATTTACCGAGAGAGGGATAGTGTGTTCCACACCCGGGATATGCCCCTTGCGTGCAATGTTGGTAGTGCAAGCCCACACAACCACGCAGGAAATACGAGGACTGCCACAAAATGAGGAAATGTTTATCAAAGGGCTGAAGACTCTGGCCCTCATAATTCCCGAGCTGAGAAGCATGGACTGGAGGATCCCGGCGGAGTTCCTCTTCCGCCCCATAGTATGCCCCAACGCAGCACCAGGATCAGTGGTATCGTTAGACTTGCACGCTGTGCAAGTGTCAGCAAAAAGAATAGCTGTGATCGGAGTGGATGAGGAAGGGTGTGAGTGGCGCACAGTGCTATGCACAAACGCCAACATCGCCCTGCGAGAGGTAACAGATGAGGATCTCTTCTCAGACTCAGAAGGGGATGGCGAAATAGTGATGGAAATAGCGATGCCCTGTGATATTTTAATACAAGCCAGGGAGACTCCCGCCCAATTGATGACAGTGGTAGGAGCACCACCGTCGTTTTTTGATGACGACATGAGGCTCGTACCAAACAACTTATGGACGACAGGCCCCCATGATGTGGGACTGTTACATGGGGTACAGCCTGTGGTAATAAAGCTAAAGCAAGGAGCAATTTTGCCACGAGTTAAACAGTATCCTCTGTCTCGTGAAGCTGAAGAAGGGATAAAAGAGACAGTAAATGCCCTACTAGCACAAGGGATAATAGTGCCTTCAAACTCCCCATGTAACACTTGCATTTATCCGATCAAAAAAGCAAAAGGGGGGTCGTGGAGGATGATACAAGACCTACGCCCCCTCAATGATGTAATTCAGAAAGAGTTCCCTCTAGTCCCGAACCCCGCATCAATACTATGCAGCATCCCGAAAGAGGCATCACATTTCACAGTAGTGGATTTAAAAAACGCATTTTTCTCTATACCCCTGGCTGAAGAGAGTAGATACCTTACCGCCTTCACACTGGGGGGTAAAAGGTATGAGCATTGCAGATTACCACAGGGTTACTGCGAGAGCCCGAGCATCTTCAATCGTGTATTACATGAAGACCTAGGAAAC
The DNA here is from genome assembly GCA_002915635.3 of Ambystoma mexicanum. Classification (NCBI taxonomy): domain Eukaryota; kingdom Metazoa; phylum Chordata; class Amphibia; order Caudata; family Ambystomatidae; genus Ambystoma; species Ambystoma mexicanum. The sequence goes on along the minus strand of CM030325.1, from coordinate 1,023,318,326 downwards.
CTATCAGTTGAGAGCACCATTATTCAGTACGTAGACGATTTACTAGTTTGCGCACGAAACGAGGAGACATGCAGAGCAGATTCCGTAACATTGTTGACCTTGCTGGCCAACAAGGGGTACAAAGTGGACAAGGGAAAGCTACAGTACTGTCTGACAGAGGTCCTGTACCTAGGGCAGCTGATTTCAAGAGATGGGAAAAGAATAATACCAGACAGGGTAGAAGCCATAAGATCAGTACAAGAACCCACAACAGTAAAAGACATGCAGAAATTTTTGGGAATGTGCAATTATTGCCGAGCATGGATATTAGATTATGCGGCATACACCAGGCCCTTATTACAAGCATTAAAGGTGGCCCAACAGGAGAACAGGAAGATGGAATGGACAGAAGAGATGAGTTCCTCCTTCCAAACACTAAAAGAGTTGATTTCAAGCGCCCCAGTACTCGCAAACCCTGATTATGGACGCGAGTTTTACCTATTTTCACACTGCAAGGAAACACTGATGACAGCAGTCCTGACACAAAAAACATCTTTAGGACACAAGCCATTGGCTTACTATAGTGGCACTTTAGATGCCGTGATGCAGGGCCATTTCGCGTGCGAGCAATCACTCGCTGCAGCCGCGTTCGCGATTGAGAAAAGTGCCACAATAGTAATGGGTTGCCCTGTGACATTGTTTGTGGAACATTCACTATTTGCAATACTTGAGAGATCAAAAAGCACACTGACCACACAGCGGGCGACCGCCTACGAGGTTATACTGTCCAGTGCCAACATCCATATAGTGAGATGCAAGACAGTGAACCCCGCCACATTCATTACAGAAGCGTGCACGCTCGAAGACATGCAGAACCACGATTGCGCAACCTACACAGGAGGAAGCGGGGAGGAGACAGTGGTGTGTGAGAACGCTCTAAGCGAAGGGGAAGTGTACTTTGTGGATGGGTCCGCATCAATTGACGCGGACACGGGAGAAAAACACGTTGGCATGGCAGTGGTGAGGTTAGAAGACGGTGAGTATGAAACACTGGTACAATATCGTCTCCCATCACATTACTCCGCGCAGGCAGCAGAACTGATTGCACTCATAGAAGCACTACATGCAGCAAAGGGTTGTGCAGTGACGATATACACAGACTCAGCTTACATGACAACAACAGTACATGGAGGACTAGCAAGATGGGGCGGAGGGGCTTTAGGAGGGCAGATGGAACACCTGTACAGCATGCAGAATTGTTAAAAGAGTTAATTGAGGCCCTGCAAAACCCCACTGCAGTAGCAATAGTAAAGTGCCAAGCACATACGTCCAACACAGATGTTGTGTCTTTAGGGAACGCGGCAGCGGACGCGGCCGCCAAGGAGGCTTCCTATTTTCAGAAAAATGACACAGGTGAGTACATGCTTAGGGACAAAACAAACGAAGAGCCCCCAGAGGGATACAATATCATGCCCATACCACAAATAATAGAATTACAGGAAGGAGCCAGTGCAGAGGAAAAACTCTTGTGGACAAAGCGAGGGTGCAGCAAGTCAGGAACAGACCTACTGTGGAGGCAAAATAACTCGGGGAAGGTGGTAATGCCAATTCAGCTACTAGAGATTGCATTTCAACAGCTACACTTCCCTGCACATAACACCAAACAACACATCGCAGCAGAAATACAGGAAGAATGGTTCGTGCCCTGTCTTCAGGAGCATGTGTCTCGATTGGCAATGGAATGTACAACATGCCAAATATACAATTCAGGGATGACATTACGCACTCTCCGGGGAACAATCCCTAAACCCATTGGCCCATTCAAGGAACTACACATAGATTACGCAGACATGGGGGAAAGGTGTAATGGTGCACGGTACATGATTGTGGTCGTGTGCCCATTTTCAAGGTGGGTGGAAGCAGGACCCTGCGCGCGACCCGATGCCAAGAGCGCCGCCAAGTTCCTAGTAAGGGAAGTATTCCCACGCTGGGGAATTTGTGACGTGATCCGCTCAGACAATGGCACTCATTTTGTGAATGAGCTGTTTAAGGAAGTGACTACATTGCTGGGAATAAAACATAAATTATGCTCAATTTATCATCCTCAAAGTAATGGCGTAGTGGAAAAGATGAACGGACTGTTGAAGGGCAGGTTATCAAAACTATGCTTCTCATTAAAAAAGAATTGGATTTACTGCCTACCGCTTGCGCTATTTGAGTTGCGAAACCAGCCAAGCAAAGACCACCATTTGTCCCCGCACGAGATCGTGACTGGGAGACGGATGAACACAGCACACTCACCACTGCGCGAACACTCAGACGCTCACAGAAGCGCCGCGATATTGGGAGATGAGTTCACAGACTATTTAAAGAAACTGACAAGGGCAGCGCGCGTGATAGCAAAGCAATTGTCGCCACCCTTCACTAGAGAAGAGGGAAATGTAACAGGCGCTGTCACGGAGCCAGAGCAACAACTACAGCTAATGCCAGGCGACTGGATATATGTCAGAAGTTTTGTGCGTCGGTGGAATGCACCACGATTCCATGGCCCATATGAAGTAATATTTTGCACGCCTACGGCGGTAAAGGTCAAAGGGTTGAGGTACTGGGTGCACTTGACCGATGTACGGAAGGCATATAGCAACGTACAAGAGGAGGTAGATGGGGAGGCACAGACAACAGCAAACGCTGCAACTGAGCAGAATGACTGAATATGAACTTGCATGTATGTGCTGGTACTGAATTTGAAGAAATGCACAACTGATAAAGAGCAAAAAAAAAAAAAAAGGGAGGGAAATTTTGTTTTAACTTTGATCTTGTTGAGTATGAATATATCATAAACATATATTAAAATGAATGCCAAACTATGAGCGTGTATACACCCTTGTCTGTGAATACCCCTCCCCGTATCCCCACCCGCTTCCATTCCCCGTCACATGTATATTGGCACTGATGGTGCCAACAAAAATGTTTACATGTATGCACTCAATGCACTTTTATATCTTAAAACAGGAGCTTCCATGGCATCTAACGGGCGGCCTGCAACGGATAATTTGCTAGAATTAGAGAATGGTTAACTGTGAAATGTATATATTCCTATGAATGTGGACTATCTGCGTGCATCATATTGTTTTTTACATTATTATTTGGTCTGGTTACATACTGGTTCATAGCGTTCATCTCTATCGAGATGAACGAGGGGGGAGGAGCAACGCAACTATTGGACCAATACAACTGCAAGTGTCAACGCAACTACAAGGGAAGGTGATTTTTTGATATGGGATGGAACTAAACTTGTGTGGGGCTACTATACTACGTCACCCAATGTTGTCATCTCACACGATGGAAGCCAAAAAGTGAAAGACAAAACAACACACTGTCCCCACCTGAGATGCCTAATTACAATGCTCACAGTTTAAACGACCGAACCCCTCTGCCATATCCTGGTTGTATAATACCCCACCAGCCAACCTGCCCCCACGGCCATAGAGAATCAAAGAATGAGAGAAACACATGAAATATTATATGATGACTGGGTGAAGGGGGCGGGAATGAGAAAGGGGGTCTATTTTGTCTCTTGCCCAGGGAATGAGGAAGAATATGAGGAATAAGAACAATAGACGGAAGAGGGAAGCAGGAAGGAGGAAGTATGATGAGTACTATGGGCTAGGCTTAGATAAGATGGAAGACCACGACACCCCACCAAACAAATAAGTGGTACGCAGATATGAGTGCCACAGCTAAACAAACAACAAACGAGAGCTGTTATGTTTGCTCCCTCATCCCTCACGCATCAGGTACACCCAAAGTACTGTTACCCAAAGAGTTGCCGATTATAGATGCCCAATGTCTCCTTCATCTCACGTTGTGCAGAATTAAGAACACCTTCCAGGCACATGAAGTGACTTTTCAAATGCTGCAGAACGAGAAGACGTGCTACCCAAAACCGTCAGGGGTTGTATGTCTGAAAGAACCATTTTTTGCAATCGAAGGAACACTTTTTTCTGATAACAAGTGGAAGAATGAAGAAGTAATGTGTAAAGCTGAAGCACTGAGGGGTGTGGCACCGGAGAAATTGCAATGGATAGAAGAAACATGCACACCCGTATGGAGAGAACACATTTCAAAACTAACCTGGGTCACGCCCATCGAAAAGCCTTTCAAGTTGCAGAATGAAATAGACTATGAACTATGTTTCAAAGGAGAGGGGAGAACGTCCATGGGGACGAACAAGAAGTGCAACAAAACCCTCACTATCCCAGACCTAAGAAAAGGGACTGCGGCCCTTATGGACACGTATTGGGTATGTGGAAACCAGGCATACCTACACCTCCCCCCGTCGTGGAGTGGCAGCTGCTCAATGGCCACTCTGCACTCAGCTCTAATGGTGATACCAGAAAGCCACATCGATGGAAGCAAAAGGGCACAGGAACGCACACAACAGAGTGTGGACCAACCAACTGCAGAACCACGAATGTATGTCCTGTCTTCTGGAAGCAAGGAAGAGGTGCTGACCCGCAACAGACGAGCATCAAACTATATATCGAAGGCATCATCAGAACTATTGGCCCAGATCCCAGACAAATATCGATTATTCAGCTCAGCAGAAACATTCTTTGCCTCGCTCGTATCAAGTGTCCAAGCAAGGGCTAACGCAAAATGGCTCCAGATAACACGCTGGGAATTAATTCAGCTGCGAACGACACCGAAGAAGGTTTAACATAATAAAGGTCGAACTAAGAGCCTTGCGACTGATGACCATGCAAAACAGGTATGTCCTGGACCTGTTGACGGCGATGGACGGCGGTGTTTGCCGAAAAATAGGAAGTGCCTGCTGCACTTTCGTACCTTCTGAAGACGCAGAAAACGGCTCCCTGTCCCATGTGATCGAAGCAGTCCACAACCTAGGAGAAAAAATGAAGATGGAAGGCGGAGCAGAAGATAGTACATGGTTCGATAACCTCTTCTCCTGGGTCCCTCATGGCTTGGAACAACGATGAAATTTTTGATGCCAGCTGTGGTGTTCCTCCTATTGATTTTCTGCCTGTGCCAGGTGGGTCTTCGAGTCTGTGCTAACGCAGTACCAAATGGTGCAATGATGATGGTGACAAATGGGCAACTCACACGGTACAATAAAAACGGTGCAAGAAGCACAAGTACAAACAGGGGTAGACAACACACCAAGGTACCAACTGGTGCCCATGTACCATGACAAGGATATTGTAGACAAGCTTTGGCACACCACCATCAAAGAGCCCGCATACTAGAATGGTACGAGGAAGTGTGGGTAGATTTGGAAGGAGATGGTGGGTGCATATATCTTACGTGTACTCCAGATGAATACGCCAGGAGAGGTGAGAGTTTAAGGGGGTGTGCAGAGCATGGATGCCTATCAAAGGAACTCCTGCATGGGATGAGGCGGTGATGGACGAAGCAGAGTGTAGGAGGATAGAGGAGTTAAAGAATTGTTACTTTAGTAACGAAAGGGGGAAATGTAGGGGAGGACTGGTCCAGGAGACCCTTCTCGCCTGCGTTTCTTCCCCAGGTGAGGGCTATGGCCCATTGGGCGTTCCCTCATGCCACCCGGGCCCAGGTGGTGGAGGGCTCACCCACTGGAGACATTGCCCACATGTATCGAATGCCCACATGTATTGATCACAACACAAATTTAGTTAGGCCCAAAAACCATTCTCTGCCCGGTAAAGATGGTGTGAGCTCAGCGCACTGTAGCGCGGCCCCCACCCTTGGAGAACATCCCTGTTGCCGCAGCACCCTGGCAGATCCGCTGCGAGCACGTTCCCACGAACAAGACGGACATGAGCTAGCGCAATACGCTAACATTGTAACAGTTCACCTCCCGCAGTGTACCATCACTATCAGCATGACCCAGCCAGCAGGCCTGAACAGTGAAATGAACAGCAAAATGGTCCTCTGATGGCAGACAGTCTTTTCATATATATGTATATACGAATGTCAAGTCCTCTTGCATTATTTCTTTCTTCCACAAAATATACACGCCTGTAGAATGTATTAAAATGAGAGAGTATGCTCCCATGATATAAGCTATAGCGAGCCCGCACCATTACAGGTGGATGCTAATGATAAAGGACGCTCCAGGGATCTGTTCGTTGCGTGTATCACTGGGCAGCCTACCTCACATGTTTCGCGCCATAACTAAAACTAACGCTGCTAGAGTACGCGAGAAAGCGGATGCAACTATACTATGAACTCATGTCAAGAATGCGCAAGAGTGCACTTATCATGTGTGAATGTCTGAGCCCCTCATATGCTACCACCGTCACGTACAGGGGCGGATCGTTTTCTATGTACTCCACTGATCTAACTACTACCTCATTTACTGCAAATATATATGCATGTAACTAAAACACTGTAGCTGCTAGAATATAATGTACAAAAATGGTGCTCGGACTGGGTATAATGGAAACACACCCAGCCAAGGTTAAATGCATGTTTTGAAGTGATTTAAAATAAGTATTATAGAAAGTATTCAAATGGTTGCGATGTCTTTACCTATATTTGGCAACACACGAGGGAGATACCTTTGTGAAAGCGTACAAGTCTCGATGTATCCCCTCCCTCCCTCAGAGAGACTGCCAAGACATGAGAACAGAGCCCCGCTCTGTGCCATCACGCCTCCCCCGACCTGACTGGAGCTGCTTCAAAGACTTGTAACCCCACTGCAGCACCCAAGGCCGCGGCCAGCCACCTGCATTATTTACAGCATAGCAGTAAACCTTAGTTTAAACTCAAGCGCCCCCTTGAAAACCCCACAACCCACCGGACTGTCTCCGACTTATGGCCCTGTGTGATCAGGACATCCAACACTTTGACGACACACAGCGAAACATCTATAACCACTTCTAACAAGACAGAAAGACCTGTACCACCCGCCCCAGTCCCCGAAGCTTAGCCCCGCGACCCACGGTCCCGGTCAACAGATCACAAGTAACCAGGCCTCGATATATTATCTCCAGACCCCTCACAAGGTGCATTCCTCCTGTGTTGCATTAACCTATTGAAAGATTTACTAAAGAGAATAGAACTGTAAATGACTGAATGACTGCGGGGTGCATGGCAGAGGGCAAGCAAGTCAGGAAAGGCATTCATCCCTGCCACAGGCCGCCTCAGCACACCAACACCGCCCGATGAACTCAAGCCGACCTGCCAGGCCCAGCCCAACCCACGAGGGTGACAGTGACGTCCTCCAGCCAAGACCAACCACACCGCAGCAGCACCTATAGTTAGTCGTCGCCACCCAATCCCAATGAACTTGTGCCCCCTATAGTATGTAGGTTTTGGTGACGTTTTTTGTAAATATATACGCCTGTCTTTGCTATTGTCAGACAGAGCGCTCTCGGAGTTTGCAGAGTTCTTTGCATGCCCAATTCTGATTGATAAACTCCCATTTACGCTCACCCGCACTCTGTCTTGGCCTTATTCCCATTTTGGGAGAGTCCTTCATTGTCTCTCATTGCGGGGAGGATCGTGCTGTTTGGGGACGCTTGCTTTCAAAAGCTATTGGGATAAAGTTCCTGATTGATGTGAACAGTGAGCATACACCTCAGACTGACAATACCACCTGTGGGAACATAAAGAAGAGTTGTGCTGGCACACCCAGAAATGATGTTTCATTACCCAAAAGATCACAAGAACTATATTGGACTTTGGGTATTTTGTCAACGAACTGGAGAATGCTGTCACATGACCTGGAGTGTGGATGAGCATATAAAAAAGCAGGTGGCCTGAGGGGGGTGACAATGTATTTATTACGAAGAAACCAAAGTATGGTGAGAAGATGAAGATGTTTGAAGAGGGGGATTTGGTCGAGGACTCGAACAGAGGGGGGAATATAGAGGAACAGGTGGACACGTCATACCTAGTTTCTGCCCCTCACCTCCATCATATTGGAACAGCAGGAGAAGAGCCCTATAAGTAACACCAGGTTGTGTTCCAATACCCCATTGAGTGTCTGAGAGACGATATGCACTCAATCATCCATATCAAATGTGCCCCCATACTGAAAGGGTGGAAGGATGTCTGCACCCACTATTGGATATTGAAGAGCTATACGTGAAATCTAAAGAGAGCAGAGTGACGTTATGAACGAAAGACACAAATACACACTGAAACGATATGCAAATACCTAAAGAATGATGATGTAACTGACATAAGAGAAACTTGTCATCAAATATAAAGAAATCACACGTGCCAAAGAAATAAGTGAGAACTGATTAAGTGAATGTACATACACAGAAACACAAGGTAAGTGAGACATATAGAAGCTTGCTGCAGAAGAAAACATAACATGGCTAAGGCAGCCATGGGGAAAAGATGGACACCAGACTTGTGTTGAAACCAAACAAGCTACCCCAGAGACGGACCAGGGTTGCAGAGCCAGGAGATGGTGGAAACAAGCTTTGTATGAGGAACACAGAGGAGTCTATTGGCCTTGTATCAAGATGCCGCATCAAGGAATAATTGCAAGCCAAATAGGGAGTCAAGTGGATACGCCATGCACATGAGACATATTTCGCTTAGATTAAACAAAGAAGAAAATATCTCCAGGAGCCAAGTATTGGGCAATCATAGTTGCGAAAAGCCTATGCAAGGTGGAGTGAGCAAGTCTATAGAGGCCAAGAGGAGTAATGACACCCTGCTTAATTAAATAAAATAGCAGTAAATAAAAGGACAAAATTGACATAATTGCGGTCTCCTCACACGTGACTCACAGTCAAAAACAGGGGCTATTTGTTAAGCTTCAGATGAAGATAATGGTGTATCAATATTTCCTTGTAAATCCCAGTACAGATAATGGGCTGCAAAGTCAACTATAAAAAAGAAGCCTTGGCTTGGGGCCTGACCGATGAGAGATGATGGACTCATTGGGCAAGTGGGTAGTAGTCTGCCATTATTCTCTGCACCTGAGTTTCATTTTCTTTATGTGCTGCTAACGAGCCAAAAGTCCAAGGTTGGAAGAGAATGGCAACCATTCAGGGCGTCTATGTAGCAGTATTCTATATAATGTTGCACAGGCCATCCATCTGTAGTATACATATGCATAGTTGGTTCAAGGCCTGCCTACTAGATAAGCGGCATCCAATAATATTACTAATACTTGCATGATACATAGGTACATAAGTTCCATTAACCAATCCCTCCCTTCAATAGGTTTAACAGTTTACCATGTAGGATGATGTCATAGCTGATTTACATTGAGGTATAAAACCTTTGCGTAATCAAAATTGAAGTGTGCGTGCATGGACTACAGTTTGTTGTTCACCAGATTGCCCTAATTTATTTGAGTTGACAATAAAGTAGTACTTTGCCATATTGTTTGAGTCTGTCCGGGTATTTGGTCTGAGATCATTGTTGGTCATTCCATCCAGGGTCGGACTGGGACAAGATATAAGCCTGGACACCCAAAAAAAAGTGGCCCATCCCTCGCCTCAAAAAAGTGGCCCACCCCTCACCTCAAAAAAAATTGGCCCTCAAACCATCATCTGTGAATCGTGTCAATTCACGACTTTACAGGTGAAGGTCATGATGGGTGGCCCTGGTCTCGTGCTGTGTGCCATGCTGCTGTACGTGTGATGTGCTGGCGAGTGATATTTTGGGATAAGATGGTGGGTGGTCGACTGCATGTACGGGTTCAATGGAATTAGGAGTGCGGGCAGTCCGATGGTGGCAGTATGTGCTAAAGGCACATTTTGAGTCGTTTGGGCGGTGGATGGGCAGTAGAGGCCAGTGGGCTTTTCGTGTGTTCCGATGCTGGCATTGCAGCGGCATTCAGAGTGTGGGCAACTGCCCATTGCCATGCTAATCCCCAACCCTGTTCTTGCCGCTCCCTGCACAAAACACCTTCTCATGGAAACTCTTTGAGCTCTCTTTAATCAAGCCTTACCATCAAAATTTGCACTCGACGTGCGTGCTTTTGTTTTTTCAAAGCAGGCACAAGTGTTATAGAAACAGGGATGCTGAGAGGTAAATACCAGGCACTGAAAAACAATCCACTCTCTTTGTGGGACTGTCCAAATTTCCACATGTAAAAGTAGCCATTATTAAAAAAAAGTGGAGGCGGGCAAGTAAGCACTGCTATTCTTATGTATTAGTTTGGTACCGTGGTCATGCAAAGTGTATTTTCCAGATATAATTTGAGAGCATAGTGTGAAGTACCGGACAGCTCGCAATTTCAAGAGCTTGTTTACATTCCCCACCATGGAGAGGAAGGGGTGGAGTCTGGAGGTCCATCACTAACCTAAGATGGATGGGCTGGCGATAGGTGTGGCACACATGTATTCTGCCAATGAAAGCAGACCAAGATGTCAAACAGGAAATCATATCGTGCCTCCTTTTGATATATATTGGCCTAAGCCTAGTGGCTCTGCGATGAAAACCACGTTGCAAAGTTCCGATTTTAGATCGACTTCGCCGCCATTTTGGAATCGTCCGCCATTTTGATTTCTGTTTGTATGTGAATTCTCTGTTCTAAAATGGGGGACTGTGTTTAACTTGCAAACAAGCCTTCCTGAACTTTGAGCCCTTGGTAATTGTTAGACTGTCCGAGAGCCGACTCTTTAGGCTAGGTAATGCGACCTTGCACCAAGCTTGACTTGTCCCAGGATTGTCTGCACTAACAAGCCTCATCCACGAATACACATCAAGGACAATGTAATGCAAATGTCGAGCGTGGACACTGGCAGAACTGCATTGTGAAGGGATATGTACTAAGGCTCACTGCTAAATCCAGGAATACACTTTGTCATTGTAACTTGTTGGAAACACAAACCTATGTAATCCATGTGCATATTATTGTGGAAGGTGTATGAGAACTTGTCACAAACTCTGGATGGCGGATTATTAACCTGTAGAGGGGCTGGACAATATTGCAGGATATGTATAAATATTGTGAATGTTTAGATGTCCAGTACCTCTCCCTCCCCACTCTGATGGGCTTGTACTCATTGCGGGGTGTCAAGAGCCAGGTAGCTATCTGTATCAGATCTCTGTTTCTTTGTAACTGCGCAGTATTAAAGATCTGTGAATCTTTTTAGCCCGTGTTTGGTGTATTTCCTTTTGTGGTACTCAGCCTCGATATTTCCTTGCTTTTACAGATGGCGCCCGAATAGGGACCCTCAAGATCGATGCCATCTCGTTGAAGTGCTGACGCGGCTACAGGACAAGGATTGGACGGTGAGAAAGGAGGCCCCTTCTTGGATGAGACGCGATACCTCAACAGTACTGCACAACCCGATCCCTGGATGGTGAGCCCAAGGTCCGAACCGCATCTTGATGAGGGTCCATATATCGAGGCGGACAGTTTTGCCGAAATCACCTTCCTCGAGGGTCCTTTGTTGCCCTTAGTAATCCGATCGGACCTCCTTTAGTTCTTTGATCAGGTGAGTCGTCACCCGATTCTTAAGTATCCTGATAATTTGATCTGGCATATTGTACTCGCGAGCACAATTATTGACCAGGTAACACCAGGAATCTGATATGCCTGAAAAATTGTCTGCCTGTTTCAGGACATTATTCTGCAGGGACAGACAATGTTTGGAATTTGGCCGCCCGGCGCCACAGAAGGGGTCGCTGGCGTGTACTATGTACTGTAAGCACGGCCTTGGTAGTATAGTGTTTAATGATATTTGGCACAGACAAACTAGATATGCTTCCGAACTTCAGTGGCCAATTAATGGTAGCTTTGAGATTCCTCGTATAGAATATTTAGAGTCTATATTGTTGAAGAAAAAAGCGAGACCTGCAGCATTTGATGTATTACAAAATTGGAAAAAAGAAGCTATGCAGCAACTTAAAAGTAGAGAGAAACATGCGCGCTGACATATTTCCAACGCAGAGAAAGCGTTATTGTATGATCAAAACAAACAATCATAGTCAGTTAAAAATATTCATAGGGCTTTTCAACTTGGCATTCAGAAAATATATCCGTCTAAAGATTTTCATGTGTCTGATGAATTTATTGATAAACTTCAAATGAACGAAGGCCTGGTGTCACTGCGCCATCACCGTATGTTCCTATTCATGTTGCTTTACCTATTCCTGCTGTTGTTCCTCCTCCAGTAGTAATTCCTGCTCCTCCTATTGTTCCTCCTATTGCTTATTGTTCCTCATTCTATCGTTGCTCCTCCACCTGCACCTCCGCCTTTTCCTCTTGTTATGGGTCTGGTAGATTTGTCTTCTGCACCAGTGATAGTCCCTTTGTTATCGATTGTACAAGATTCTTACACTCTTTCTCTTCCAAGTGGTTCTGTTCCACTTGTAGTTGATAAGGGAGCGGAATCAAAGATTGTAACTCGCAGTACTGTGTCTAAAGAGAGAAAGCGTGATTTCACCGAATGGGCTAGACAGTGCATGGAGAAGGGTGAACAATCTGATGTTTTTGCCACACTCTCTAATCTAGAAAGTTTTCCTGAGAAAAATGTTTTCATCGAAGGATTGGGAATTCATTTATCTGTAATGTGGAACAGACTGAATAATGTAGATCTCCCAAAAGGGTTGATGGAATTAAATGTTTTAGCATATTCAAGAGATACTGCGGAGAAAGTATATGAGCACGTCGAGAGGTTTTTTGAGTATAGAAGGGAGTTAGAAAGATTACGAAATGAAGAAACTGATGGTGATAGTTTGAGTGCTATTTTTGTACAGAAACGGTTCCTTCCTCTTTGTAAGTCAATGAGTGAGGAAACACGAATTTGCACAAACGATGCAATTAGATGGATTTCAGATATGTCGATATCTCCCGTAGAAGTATATGACATTTATAGTCAGTATACGCCAGAAATGCATAGGAAAGTGATACAGGTTATGGTAGAATACCTACAGGTTGAATGTATAAAAAGAAAGATTTGTTGTCCAGCAGAATTATTGAATATCTATAAGAGAGCCTTTTCGTCTGACACTCCTTCAGCTGCTTTAGTGCTCGATTTAGCTCTGTTGCTCAGTAAGTGATCAGAGTTTCCTATCTCTAAGTTGCCTATGAGAGAGGTTCCTTCGACATTTGTCCCAAAAGTTGAGGTTCCAGCTAATGCCGCAGCAGGTACTGCTGGTTATGACATTCCTGCACATTAAGTATCATAGTTTGTTCAGGTCCCGTTCTTGAGATATGAAGTGAACACTATTAGACAATCCATCGCAGATATTAGAAAGAATCCAACAGAGTTCTATAAATAAATTGAATCTGTCTTGCAGTCGTCAGTATTCACTTTGAGTGATATAGATTTGTTATTTACTGTGCTCCTACCCACTGATTTGTGGAAAGAGATTAGGATGGTAGATGATGCACCGGGTTAGGGGACACATGGGATAATATGGTTAGAGAACATAGAGATAGACCAGCTGGCGAGAGACCACCACAGGTAATACTGACTTTGCCTGATAGAATAGTGACAAAACTGAAAGTCTTAATTCCTGAGCGAAGGATTGTCTAGGACAAACTTACTGCTTATGTCCAAGGAAAGTCTGAGAGTGCTACCAAATTCTTTAATCGGTTTGAACAAGTGTTTTCGGATTTCAGTGGACAAGATTTGAGCACAGAATCTGGAAAACGACTATTTTTAGACAAATTTGTGCATGGATTATTACCTGACATCCAGTCGCAAATTATGACTTCTGAGAGTGCTTGGAAAGCTACGTCTCAGTCTAAACTATTGCATATGGCTCAGTATTATGAAAACCTAGTCAATAATGAAAAAGAGAGGATCGAAAGAGAAAGGGAGACCTGGAAACTAAGGTTTTGTTGCAACAGATTTTTAGAGGTCCTAGAAGGGGTAGTACACAGTTTAGGGGACAGTATGCTCCACAGGGTACTGTGCCGGTGGGTCCTGTACACACGAACCAATGTGCTTATTGCAGACAAGAGGGTCATTGGCGAGCACAATGCCCGATCATCCAGCAGAGTACAAATAACACATTTTGTAATATGGGTACACGATCCAGATACCGCCCTGGGGCAGTGGGTCCTGGTCGAAGTCAGTTTTCTCAGAATTTACATCCTTTTTCACAAGACAGTCAGTCACCGAGTGTGGATAATAGAAACATTTTTTATCATCCTTTTACTGCATATCTCTCTGAAGACCTTCCCTTTGGCGATATATTGTTTCGCAATGATTGACCGAAACAGGGTTTGGAACCAATGCCTATTCCCGTTAATCAGAAAGGTCCCTACGTTGAAATGATAGTGGGAAATAGGAAACATCTATTCTTAATAGATACAGGAGCGCAGAAGTATTCCATTGACCATTCACGGGTTCCAAACATTCCACTGTCAGGGCAAACCAATGTTTCTCTAGGGTTTTCTGGTACACCGGTGGTTAGTCCGGTTTCTTTGCTGGTACCAATTACACTGGGTCCAATCTAGGATCACTGTCCATTGCTTTTGACAACGAACTGTGGAGAGAATTTGTTGGGGTTGAATCTGTTGAAGGAATTAAATGCGGTAATTCATTGTTCTTCGGATGGAGTGCATTTGACGATTTCACCACAGCAACTTTCTGCCTCACAATTCCTGACTAGACCTTTGCCGCCGGAATTTAGTGATGTTCTGGAGTGTTTATGGGCGATTGATGACAATGATGTCAGTGTTTTACAAATTGAGCCTGTTAAAATCATTTTGAAACCTGGAGTAAAGTTGCCACGTATTCCTCAGTATAAGATTTCAGTTGATGGTGAGCAAGCTTTGAAGTGTATAGTTTCCGATTTTGTACACTGTGGGGTAATTGAAGAAATTGCAGGTAGTTTGTGCAATAGTCCAATTTTGCCTGTGTATAAAAAAGGAGATAATGCGATTCCTTTTCATTTTATCATTGATATACATGCTATCAATAAGATTGTTGCTCCACAATTTCCTATTGTGCCGGATGTAATGACGATATTAACTATGATCCCAGCTTCTGCTACAAATTTTAGTGTCACAGATCTTAACAATGCTTTCTTTAGCATTCTATGCACAAGGATAGCAGATACCTGTTCGCATTCACCTTAGGGGGACGCTCATTTACATTCACCTGTGCGCCAAAAGGATACACGGAAAGTCCGAGCATTTATAGTAGGGCTTTGAAAGACAAGCTTGACACACTCGAGTTGCCCACCACTTGTACGCTGCTTCAATACGTAGATGATCTTCTCTTAGCTGCTGATTCAGAAAGTGCCTGTAAGGAGGGCATTGTGTTGTGTTATTCACCTAGCAAAGCATGGACATAAAGCTTCACTCAAAATGTTTCGACAGGAGATCGCCTATTTAGGTGATCTCATGTCAAAGGAGGGAAGAAGGTTGACGCCTGAATGGATTAAAATCATTTCTAGCATGTATGTCCCAAATACACAGAAGGAAGTTGGAGGCTTGATAGGAAGGGCTTCTTACTGTAGGCAGTGGATCCCCAACTTCTAACTAGTGATTAAACCAATGTTGGCTTTGACAAAGAAGGGCATTTCTTTGCCATTGCCATGGAACGTGGAACACCAGAAATGTTTGATCTGCTCAAGACTGCAATGTGTTCCGCACCAATTTTGGGCACACCAAATTATGAAAAGGCCTTCGAGTTGTATGTGCATGAACGTGATGGATGTGCTTTGGCTGTGTTAACGCAGGAACATGGGGGGAAGAATAGGCTGCGCGGTTACTTTTCTTCTGTCCTTGATCCTGTCGCATGCGCTTTGCCAAGATGTTTGAGAGCTGTCGCTGCTGCTGCTGCGTCTGTAAAACAGAGTGAGGGTAGGGTCCTAGGCCATGCTTTAACCTTGTTGGTATCTCACTCTGTAGATGTTCTATTAAATAGAACACAAACACAACACCTCACCTCCGCACGATTAACGAGATATGAATTGATCTAGTTTGCACCGCATATAAAAATAAAGAGATGTTGTGTATTGAATCCGGCTGAACTATTACCTTTCCCGCAAGATACTGCTTGCAGTGACGAAATATCACATGACTGCCTTTACACTACAGAACAAGAGACTAAAGGCAGGATTGACCTGAAAGATACACCTTTGAACGACCCACAAGGGGAGCTGTTTTGCGATGGCTCTTGCTTCAAACTTCCGGATGGTACATCCACAGCTGCTTATGCCATCACCACACTAAGCACGATTGTGGAAACCAAAAGAATTTTGCATAACTCCGCACAGGCCGCAGAGATTATTACATTGACTCGAGCTTGTGAACTTTCCGAAGGGCTTAGAGTAAACATATATACTGACAGTCAGTATGCTTTTGGGGTAGTTCACAACTTCGGTAGACTTTGGGCAGAACAAGGTTTCCTGACCTCACATGGAATGAAGATTCAATATGGCTTCTTGATAGTGCTGTTACTTTTAGCACTTGCACTTCCCACTCAGTTAGCAATCATGAAATGCGCAGCGCATCAGAAAATCATAAATGATGTAGGAAAAGGGAACACTTTTGCTGACCAGATAGCCAAACAAACTGCTAGTGATCTTTATACAGATATGAACACTACAAGGGAAGCCACAAATGTTTGTACCATAGATGAAGGTATTGAATCTGTAAAGAATATCCAAGCCGATGCCACTTTAGAAGAAACTAAGGAATGGGTTGAGGGTTTGGCGAGGTTGGATGATGATGGGTGTTGGGTGGATAAGTTATAGGGAAAATGGATGCTGCCAGATGCGTACATTACTATGATGGTCGCAATGTCTCATGGGCCCACCCACATCTGTGCCAGGAGGTTTGCAAAATGTTAGAAAATGTCTGGGTGAACGATAACATCTCGAAGACAGCTGAGTGTTTTGTCCAGAGTTGCATGATCTGTCTACAGCACAATATGGGGAAGGGCACATCGATACCAAGGGGTATCTTTGGTCCACCTTCTGTCCCCTTTGAACTGATCCAATTTGACTTTATTG
The DNA here is from genome assembly GCA_002915635.3 of Ambystoma mexicanum. Classification (NCBI taxonomy): domain Eukaryota; kingdom Metazoa; phylum Chordata; class Amphibia; order Caudata; family Ambystomatidae; genus Ambystoma; species Ambystoma mexicanum. The sequence continues at coordinate 1,023,301,448 of CM030325.1, read as the reverse complement.
AAATGGAGCGTTGTAATAATTTTAAATTTGTTTTGGTTGTTATTTGCGCCTTTAGTAAATGGGTTGAAGCCTTCTCTGTAAAAGATGCCACAGCAATGACAACAGCTAAAACCATGTTTAAGGAATATTTTTCTAGGTCTGGTCGGACAATGGTCCACAGTTTATCACTGCTGTAATTCTGCAGATATGCGTGGGATTACAGATCGATAAACGGTTCCATTCAGCTAGACATGCTCAAAGTGCTGGATTGGTAGAGAGACACAATGGAATTTTGAAGAACAAGCTCGCTAAAACGTGTGCCGGCACCAAATTGAAATGGCCGGACGCCTTACCGATAGTGTTACTGTCAATGCACAACACCCCACAGACTAAGACTGGGCTCTCCCCATATGAAGTGGTCATGGGTAGGCCAGCTAACTTTTGGAACGTCCCAAAACCCTGGGCCCTGAGTGATATTGAGCATGTACTTCTTTCTGATTACTGTGACCGGTTAACTAAAAATCTGTATTTGATTTACCAACAGGTGCAAGAAGCCCTTCCAGTAAAATACCAGGGGCCAGGTCATAGTATCTGACATGGGGAGTGGGTGCTGGTCAAAGCATTCGAACGAGCATCCTGTCTCGCACCGCGGTGGAGAGTATCACACCAGGTTCTCCTGTCCTCACAGACGGCGATTGGGGTGGAAGGCAAGAGGCACTTGGATACATGTGTCGCATGTCAGGAGGATACCCTTCCCTTTGCCACATGAAAAAGAAGCTGGTTCGCGCTGCTGTGACCTCTTCTAAGGTGATGCGCAGGGTTCGGAAGACGGACTGGACCGGGCCCCCAAATCTGGCTTGTCTGGCTCGCAGAAGTATCCTTCTGTGGGCGAAAATAGGGGATTCACTGTCTGCGAGGTAATGCAATCGGCCTCCCACTTTCCCCTCACACCCTCCTCGAAACCCTTCTGTGATTCCTCGTAGCGTCTCACCTTAGGGTCTGGAAGGACGAGCTCTCCATCCTGCTTCTGATGCAGGGGCGCGTTGGTATCCAGTTACTTCACTTGATTTTCGGATTGGTGAGAACCAAACTTGCTTGGCTTCCAGGTAAGTTTTTTGATAAGAGGTTCCCCTTGTGTCCATGCATTAATGTACTAATGCTAGTGTCTTTTTCCCCATAGGGGCCGGGGTACGGAATGCCGGGGAACAGGCACCGACCCGAGATGAGAGGTGAAATCCTTGTAGAAATCTGGTAAGTCTTTAATGAGCGTTTTTTGGTAATGTCTCTTCATTAACGCTGATGTCTCTTTTTCCCCTTAGGGGCCGGGGTCCGGAAATGCCAGGATGCGGCGCGGACCCGAAATGAAGAGGGAATGAATCAACAGGTAAGTCTTAACATGGAAATTTAGCTTTCCTTATTCCCTTCTCTCTCTCACCTTTTGTTCTGGTCTTTTTCTCACTAGACGCTGGAGCGTGACTGCGATTGACGCGATGAGCTTTTAAATTAAAGTCTTCCTTTTCAGGATTGTCGGCGAGATGTCTCCGGGATGCGGATTTAGCAGGTAAGGACTTTTCCTTCTTCTGTTCTCTTCTTCTCTTCCTTTGCAGGTGATCCAGGATGCTGGCAGGCGTGGCAGAAGTCAGGATGCAGGAGCAGACACAGTGGGCGTCCAGCTGCTAGATGCAGAACAACGCGAAGCACGTGTGGCTGTTCGGGTGGGGTTTAAATAGCCTTGGAAGAAGTTTCAGGTATGTATCCTTCCTCCAATCAGGTATGTATCCTTCCCCGACCACACCTGGATGGTAAATTAGTCCCACAGGTAAAGTAGTTCCTTTCAGGCCTCAAGGAGGCCGGGATCCTGCATCATGGTCTGCATCAGGTAAGTGCACCCAAGCACTCCCATAATGAGCCTGGCGCCTATGGCGCCAGGACTGATGTCTTTTAGGACACTGTCCAAAGGGCCCCTATATGGAGTTGCTGGGTCCTTCCTTGGGGACTGGATGTAGGCTTTCGGGGACGCAGGGCTTGAACCGGCTCCCCGGGAGCGGGCATCATGACACCTACCTGCTCTGCTCCCAACGATCATTCAGCATTGAGCAGTATTGAGAGTGCTTCGGGGACACTCCCTGGCCGCGGGGCCTGGGGAAACAGCTGCTTTATCTCTACACTCTCCCACATATCCTTTTGCATTTCCATCTGGTTCTGCTGAAAATTCATCACTTCCATCAGGAAGCAACAACACGTTGTTCGCAGATCACACTGTACCAGGAGTCATAAGGTACAATCTGCATCCACGGAGCTAGACTTACTGCACGGTTCGGCTGTGCCAACAGGAAAATCATCATAGGGCTTGTTCTTTGCCCTATCTTTTGCATACAAAGGAAAATTGTTGGCTGGGGATAGGGATAGACTAAGAAAACGCGTGATCTGGAGATCACCAGCACATGAACTACAGCACTTTTCGTTCCAAAGGAACAAAGCCTGCTATCGCCTCTACCCGTACGGAACCAATAAGTGACTCTGTGGCCAGTAAAGACAATGGAAAATCGAATATATGGTCTTTTAAAATGTGTTGCTTTCTTGTAATCATGTTAAACGGTTTCACAATGGTAATTGCTTTAGGATTTTGGTACATGGAAGAAATATGTCCGCTTGAAACGTTTTTGCCTACTGAAAGTGTAACTACTGTATCTACACCTCGTGCATCTGCACACTCTATCACCTAGAGACTCTCAACATAGACAGAGTTATCACAATAACACAATACTGCTTATAATGAATGCAACACATGCCATTTTGAACAGGTCTAATTGTTGGGTCTGCTCTCATTTACCGCAACATGGAGACAAAGGTGGCTGGTATATTCATCCTTTGCCTCTAACTACTGCATGTTATGCTTCTCTAAGGGCACTATTCTTTGGCCGATGGAATGATAGCATCTCGGAGAACTTTGATGGAACAAATTTGAGCGAGTTTGAAAGATGAGTTCTAGCGCCCCTGGGATGTTCGTAAATAGAAGCAAGCTTAATGTTGCTTCCATTAGGCCTGGTAGATTGTCTTGACCTTTTCAATCTCTGATCTCTTTCAAGGTGGCTCCTGTAGGAAATAGGGATGCCATGCCACCTTCCAATACTGTAACCCACAGCCCTGATTCAGTTTCTTTCTGCATACAGAGGAATGGTACTCAGTCAATGGGTGATTTCAAGGGTTGCACCAATGGTGTAAACTTGACCAGTGAGGACAGACCTTTGTATGTAGGTGAACCTGTCTATTTCGTTTGCGGTAATGAAGCTTTCCCATGGCTACCTTGGGATTTGCCGGGAGCCTGTTATTTAGGGATCCTGTTGCCAGGGGTATTTATAGCTAGCACCACAGAAATCTCTAGGACTCATCCAATTTGGGATGAGAATGGCGATACTTTGTCACAAGTTCTGGGTGACGTAGCAAAATCCTTTGTACCTTTCTGGGGGCAAATACTAAATTCCGAGGATATTAGGAGACTAGCGAGAGTACTGGAGAGAACCATCAACTGGGCCACTGGCATACTCTATAACATGACTCTAGAACAGAAAGCAATAAGGTTAGTGGCACTACAGGATCGGATGGTGTTAGATGTCATCCTGGCTGAGCGTGGTGGAGTATGCAAATTAGTGGAGTCCGCTTGTTGCGTTTTCGCACCAGATTCCTACCCAACCATCTTTGAGGCTATACAAAATCTGCACGACCTTAGTTCAGAAGTGCATGTTCCCGAGGGAAATTGGGATCTTAGCGCTTGTTTCCGAGACTTCTTACGATCTTGAAGATGGAAGCTACTTTCAGTCTTACTAATAATTCTGAGAGTTCTGTTTTTCTGCTGTTGCTGTATACAATGTCTTCCTGCCATATGTTCAGTGCTAGGGGGATGTTGTGCACAGACTATGGGATCATTAGGACAAAAGGTACGCGCACCGGAAAGAATGACCAACAAATTTGTGTTGAAGGACATTTCTGTTACAGACCTTATGGCGATTGATATCTCTGACGATTGTGATTCGGGTTGTATGGACATTGAGACGTGGAGTTACTAGTAAAGTGACTACTTTTAGTTTAGCGCTTGGCTTAGGCCAAAAGGAGGGTTTGTCAAACGGGAAATCATATTGTGCCTCCTTTTGATATATATTGGACTAAGCCTAGTCGCTATGCGAAGAAATCTGTGTTGCAAAGTTCCGATTTTAGATCGACTTCACCGCCATTTTAGAATCGTCCGCCGTTTTGATTTCTGTCCGTATGTGAATTCTCTGTTCTAAAATGGTGGACTGTGTTTAACTTGCAAACCGAGCCTTCCTGAACTTTGAGCCCTTGTTAATGGTTAGACTGTCCGAGGGCCGACTGTCTAGGCTAGGTAATGCAACCTTGCACCAAGTTTGACTTGTTGTCCCAGGATTGTCTGCACTAGCAAGCCTCATCCACGAATACACATTGAGAGCAATGTAATGCAAATGTCGAGTGTGGACACTGGCAGAACTATTTTGTGAAGGGATATGTACTAAGGTTCACTGCTCAATCCAGGAATACACTTTGCCATTGTAACTTTTTGAAAACACAAACCTATGTAATCCAATTGCATATTATTGTATAAGTGTATGTGAACTCGGCATGAACTCTAGACCGCAGATTATTAACATGTAGAGGGGCTGGACAATATTGCAGGATATGTATAAATAATGTGAATGTTTAGATGTCCAGTACCTCTCCCTCCCCACTCTGACGGGCTGGTACTCATTGTGGGGTGTCGAGAGCCAGGTAGCTATCTGTATCAGATCTGTGTTTCTTTGTAACTGCGCAGTATTAAAGATCTGTGAATCTTTTTAGCCCGTGTTTGGTGTATTTCCTTTTGTGGTACTCAGCCTCGATATTTCCTTGCTTTTACAAAGAGAGCTAAGGGTAAGTAACCCCCCATTAACTGTCATACTTCACCACCACCAACTTCCAGACCAAATCCAAAATTGAGAAGTGACCGACAACCACGAATGACACAGAGGACCACAGCACGGGAAATCATAAACACGCAAAAAAAATTAAAAAATGTAACAATAAAAACGTGATTCATATTTTGGGCAACTCTGAGAGTCCACCAGCAATCGCTTTGGATAAATAAACACTATGCATGTTTTCTTGTAAAAGCACGCTGGTGGCACTGAAGCCCTCAGCGAACCACAGGCCCCACGCTTGCACAAGTTGTGTGATCCTGGGCTATTCTCCTTATAAAGCTTACAAGTGGTTAATAAATAATATGCATACAAGCTGCCATTTGAAAGAGACTACCATGGCATTATATGCTATCTATGAAAGTAGCGGGCCTGATTTTCAAACACATTTTCCAATGGGAAAACCCAGTTGAAACAAGCTTGGTTAATCATATCTTCATGTGTGGTAAAGGTGTAGCATGATCTTAGTGACTACAAGACAGGTTTGTTCATTAACATATTGGTGATTTATATAGTGCTTAATGATTTATATACTCTATCTTCAAAGCGCTATAATAACCAGGCTCGCTGTTCTTAACCAGTTGCTATCACCCAATTTGACCAGCAGTTAAACCACTAAGCTGTCTTTAGGACTCACTTATTATTTGCCTTCATTCAAAATAAAAAAGAAGGCGCAGCAGCAGAGCAAATTTTGGAGGACATACACACTTGCCGACTGGTTCAGTTTCTGCCGCTGGCTGGCGGTGTGCACCACAGATCCCATCCACAGCCTCCAGAACAGGGCATCGCTGGAAACAAGAGAGGCGAGGGCTAGCAAACACACCATCTAACCATGTCAATTAAACGCTTCTGTGTTCCTACAAAAGTGAGAAAAGTGCACCTTGTGCACCATGTCCCTGCAAGAGCCTGCTTCAAGGCGCCCTCACCACAAAACCAGAAGAATTTGACAGGCCCGACTATGTACATCAGCGCTTTGTGGGGTGTAGGTCATTCCACCACTACAAGTCTTCTTTTTAAGTTAAACCCCATTCAGAGGTCAAAACTCCATGAATGTGCTATGGGACCACTGGGGGCCCATAAGGGACCCATAAGGGGCCTGGCTGCCCACCAGAGAAACAACGCCCCCTGCTTCAGAGAACATGCCCAACTGCCCACTTGTATTTAGCACATATCCCTCTAGGGTGGTGGGTACAAACTCTGGGGTGGCATGGGGAAATGAGCTTGCCCATGATAACGCAGGCAACACGGATGTTCACATCTGGAAAACACTGCACACTACATCAGCCATTTCTGCACTCTATAATTCCAGTCTCTGCGTCTTCTCCCCTGAATGTCTCTGTTTTTCTGTTTGCTCAGTCTCTGATGTCTACACTCTGCAGCCTCTGCTCTCCAATCGTCGTTGCCACGGTCTCCAGCTCCCAGGTCTCTTCAGTCACGTGCCGATCGTAGTTTGCAGACGCCGCCCCTTCTTGCATTAAAAGCCTCTGTAGTTTCCAGGCTTGCAGTCTATGTCTGTGGGCTGCAGCTCTGCGCCCGGGAGGATCTGGCTCTGTGGTCGCTTGTGTATTTTCCTGTGGACAGATTTCTCCCAAGCTCAGCCTTTCCTCGATCCTCCTCTCTCCGAACCTGCCCTTTCCTTCCTCGCAATCTCTCACCCCTTCCTCCTCGGGTCCTCTATGTTGGTGTCCTTCCCTCTCCCTCTCGTTGTGTGCTCCCTGTTCTGTCTGATCAACTCTCTTCCTTTCTATATCCCTCTCTCTGCTACTAGTCTGTCGAAAGCCCTCTCTCTCTGAAGCCTGTGTTGCTGTCGGTCTTTCTCTTTTGTGCTCACCTCCTGCAGCTGACTGAGCAGAGCCGACAGGCAGGCACCATGGGCCATGGCCACAACCTTAACTTTGCAAGTGAAGTGTTACTTTTTTTTTAAATCACGTTTTTTAAAAACTAACACTTCACTTGCAAAGTTCACCTGGTGGCTGGAGCCATGGTGTCTCACGCTGACTCGCTGCCTGCAGGCCCTGCAGCCAACCCTGAGTCGGCGCTCGACACCATGGCATACTATTAAACCGGCCCAGGCGTGGGCCTCAAACCGGCACCTAGCCCCTTTCCAAGTGTTTTCGGATCGGCCATGGGCCGAAAGGCCGATGGGCTAATCCAACCCTGATTCCATCTAGCACACGAGACGCTTCAAGGTGTTAGAGCACAGTTGGTGGGACCATAACAAAGGAGTGGCCGAGGTGCGAGTAAACCACAAAATCGCAGCTAAATTAACTTTAATGGAGGAATGTGCAAAACCACTGCGGGCCAATGACAGTAGGTATACAGTATGTCCAGATCCTAGAAATGGAAGGGTCGATATTTTTGGTAGCACGCACGTTTTGAAAGGCTTCCACTTGGTATTATAGCAAGAAACAGTAGAAGACCCTTTTTCGTCATTGTGAGGAGTTTCCATGCCACTTCAGTTTCACATTTTGTAATTCTCTAACCACTTTTATTGTGGGATTTGACCTTAGTTTATTGTAACATCCTGATATTTTAAAAGATGGGCTATGCACATACCAATGTCATCTTCCCTGTTGAGTATAACCGCATTCCCGCCCTTGTCGGCCTGTTTTATGACTATATTATAGTCATTGGAAAGTGATTCCAAAGCCAATTGCTCTTCTCGTGTTAGATTCTTCAAATCCTTCTGATTTGTATCTAGATGTTGATGAATGTCAGTTTTTACTGCCCTATGAAATGCTTCTATTACACTTACTGTTGATCTTTGAGGTGTGTATTTAGATTTGGGTCTACGCTCTTTTACTTTTAAATTCCCCGGGTGTACTTCCAAATCCATACAGATTTCCTCTGGATTGACATTTGCATCGTGCTCGAGAGACGTCAATAGAGGAGTATTTTCTGTGTCAGAAATATTAAATTGACTAAGTGGTCTAAGTTGTTTCTGAGGTACGAAGACCCTCACTTGATTAAGAAAGAACTGTTTAAGTTTACGTTTTCTTAAAAACTTAAATAAGTTGATTTGACAATGTATGAAATTCGTCCCTAGTGTGGGTGCGAATGATAAACATTTTGGTTGCTTCGCAGTTAGCCACAATCTAAGGTGATAATAGGGTGACGACAGCAGTAAGGGCTGTTAGTTGATATGGATTTCATTGTTTGTTACAGAATGTTTTACAATGATACTTTCAATTTTCTTTTGGATTGTTCTTGTCACGTTTCCATATCTTTCCCATTTTTCTTTGAAGGAATGTTGAATTTGAAAGTGCAGGCACACTAGATACTCAATATTGAATAAGTACAACAGTTTCATGAACAGCCTTCAGAAAGACCACAGCTCGAAACACTTTTTCGGCTGCTGGCTGTTAAAGCAATGTATATGTACATGTATGATTTGTAGAAGTATGCTGTCAGACTGCCGTTCTGAATAGACTGCTGGCCGTTACAGGAACATGTATGTACATGTATGATTTGTAGAAGTATGCTGTCAGACTGCCGTTCTGAATAGACTGCTGGCCGTTACAGGAACATGTATGTACATGTATGATTTGGAGAAGTATGCTGTCAGACTGCCGTTCTGAATAGACTGCTGGCCGTTACAGGAACATGTATGTACATGTATGATTTGTAGAAGTATGCTGTCAGACTGCCGTTCTGAATAGACTGCTGGCCGTTACAGGAACATGTATGTACATGTATGATTTGTAGAAGTATGCTGTCAGACTGCCGTTCTGAATAGACTGCTGGCCGTTACAGGAACATGTATGTACATGTATGATTTGAAGAAGTATGCTGTCAGACTGCCGTTCTGAATAGACTGCTGGCCGTTACAGGGAACATGTATGTACATGTATGATTGTAGAAGTATGCTGTCAGACTGCCGTTCTGAATAGACTGCTGGCCGTTACAGGAACATGTATGTACATGTATGATTTGTAGAAGTATGCTGTCAGACTGCCGTTCTGAATAGACTGCTGGCCGTTACAGGAACATGTATGTACATGTATGATTTGTAGAAGTATGCTGTCAGACTGCCGTTCTGAATAGACTGCTGGCCGTTACAGGAACATGTATGTACATGTATGATTTGTAGAAGTATGCTGTCAGACTGCCGTTCTGAATAGACTGCTGGCCGTTACAGGAACATGTATGTACATGTATGATTTGTAGAAGTATGCTGTCAGACTGCCGTTCTGAATAGACTGCTGGCCGTTACAGGAACATGTATGTACATGTATGATTTGTAGAAGTATGCTGTCAGACTGCCGTTCTGAATAGACTGCTGGCCGTTACAGGAACATGTATGTACATGTATGATTTGTAGAAGTATGCTGTCAGACTGCCGTTCTGAATAGACTGCTGGCCGTTACAGGAACATGTATGTACATGTATGATTTGTAGAAGTATGCTGTCAGACTGCCGTTCTGAATAGACTGCTGGCCGTTACAGGAACATGTATGTACATGTATGATTTGTAGAAGTATGCTGTCAGACTGCCGTTCTGAATAGACTGCTGGCCGTTACAGGAACATGTATGTACATGTATGATTTGTAGAAGTATGCTGTCAGACTGCCGTTCTGAATAGACTGCTGGCCGTTACAGGAACATGTATGTACATGTATGATTTGTAGAAGTATGCTGTCAGACTGCCGTTCTGAATAGACTGCTGGCCGTTACAGGAACATGTATGTACATGTATGATTTGTAGAAGTATGCTGTCAGACTGCCGTTCTGAATAGACTGCTGGCCGTTACAGGAACATGTATGTACATGTATGATTTGTAGAAGTATGCTGTCAGACTGCCGTTCTGAATAGACTGCTGGCCGTTACAGGAACATGTATGTACATGTATGATTTGTAGAAGTATGCTGTCAGACTGCCGTTCTGAATAGACTGCTGGCCGTTACAGGAACATGTATGTACATGTATGATTTGTAGAAGTATGCTGTCAGACTGCCATTCTGAATAGACTGCTGGCCGTTACAGGAACATGTATGTACATGTATGATTTGTAGAAGTATGCTGTCAGACTGCCATTCTGAATAGACTGCTGGCCGTTACAGGAACATGTATGTACATGTATGATTTGTAGAAGTATGCTGTCAGACTGCCGTTCTGAATAGACTGCTGGCCGTTACAGGAACATGTATGTACATGTATGATTTGTAGAAGTATGCTGTCAGACTGCCGTTCTGAATAGACTGCTGGCCGTTACAGGAACATGTATGTACATGTATGATTTGTAGAAGTATGCTGTCAGACTGCCGTTCTGAATAGACTGCTGGCCGTTACAGGAACATGTATGTACATGTATGATTTGTAGAAGTATGCTGTCAGACTGCCGTTCTGAATAGACTGCTGGCCGTTACAGGAACATGTATGTACATGTATGATTTGTAGAAGTATGCTGTCAGACTGCCGTTCTGAATAGACTGCTGGCCGTTACAGGAACATGTATGTACATGTATGATTTGTAGAAGTATGCTGTCAGACTGCCGTTCTGAATAGACTGCTGGCCGTTACAGGAACATGTATGTACATGTATGATTTGTAGAAGTATGCTGTCAGACTGCCGTTCTGAATAGACTGCTGGCCGTTACAGGAACATGTATGTACATGTATGATTTGTAGAAGTATGCTGTCAGACTGCCGTTCTGAATAGACTGCTGGCGTTACAGGAACATGTATGTACATGTATGATTTGTAGAAGTATGCTGTCAGACTGCATTCTGAATAGACTGCTGGCCGTTACAGGAACATGTATGTACATGTATGATTTGTAGAAGTATGCTGTCAGACTGCCATTCTGAATAGACTGCTGGCCGTTACAGGAACATGTATGTACATGTATGATTTGTAGAAGTATGCTGTCAGACTGCCATTCTGAATAGACTGCTGGCCGTTACAGGAACATGTATGTACATGTATGATTTGTAGAAGTATGCTGTCAGACTGCCATTCTGAATAGACTGCTGGCCGTTACAGGAACATGTATGTACATGTATGATTTGTAGAAGTATGCTGTCAGACTGCCATTCTGAATAGACTGCTGGCCGTTACAGGAACATGTATGTACATGTATGATTTGCCACCAAAAAGAAATGGTTGCTGGCTGTCTTAATTCATTTATGCTTATGATTTGTATAATCATTTATAAAATATATATTACTAAAGGATTGTAGCTTAATTAGCCGTATTTCAATACATCTTTAATTTGATAACAAGACTGCATTCTTACATATTCATTTTAGACCAACACGTGGTTAGTGCAGAGTACTTGTTAAATTCTCATACCTGTTTATTCGCATTAGGTCGAGGGTGAGACCTATATTAACTAGCACTGCAGCTTACCAACATCATCAACTAATCCAAACAAGGTAAACAATAAGCAGAGTCCAAGCGCACCCAATATCAGATTACCCTAACCACCCTATCTCTAATATTAATAAAATGTGCTTGCATATTTCATTTTTGAAAACAGGCATCCAGCATATCCTTAGGTAAACATGTAAATAAAATGTGGTTTTGAGAAAAAAAATATGTTTTTTTGTTTGCTTTAATTCATGCAGGCATGCTTGTAATGTGTTTATAAAGATACACTTGACCTATTATTTCACAAATAGTTTGTGAGACCCGTTGTCTGGATTTTCCTTGAAAATGGATATGACCAATAAACATTAACAGCCCCAAAATAAGTACTCTGCATGCAGAGTTGGTACTTTGCATGCAGAGTTGGTACTTTGCATGTGGAAGGGTCACGGGAGGTGCACTTGCCCGCGTGACAGAGTTTCCATTCATTGCTGCCTGCTGGGAAGCCCTTTCCTGACAACAGAGCTGTGCACCACAGCTCTGAGGAACACTGCAGGAAGCCCATTCAGCCCTGGCTTACACACACCTTCAAATGCAAACCTTCCTGGCTTCCTAGTCTTTAAACTCAGCCTGCTGCTGTTTCAGGAGACATATGAACTGTAGACTCTGGGCAGATATCAACAAATATTGGCAGTCCGGTGGATTTCCGGGCAGGTGGCAACCCTACCGGCGCCTAGTGGGAGCACAAGATTCAGAGTGTTGCTTCAGGGGCCAGACTCTGCATGGATGTTCAGAACCATCACTGATCCTCAAGGCGACCCCCAGGGTCTATCCAAGTGCCATGGCATGGCGCTGACACAGACTGGGCTACGTGTTTGCCATTGCCATGGCCTCTTGGCACTGGCCGGTGTATTGGTGGGCGAGAGCATGCCCCTGTGGAGGCCGGGTTACCCTCTGGTTATACTGGTGTTTTCCTTTGGAGTTGAGATTGCTTGTGCACAGTGACACAAATGCGTTGGATAAGGTGCACACAAGTAACACTTCCTTTCTCTTTCAAGAATAACATGTCCTCTTTTTCCTATGAAACCACCCTCTTTCCACACCTTACCCTGATGGGCAGGAAATGCATTCATTGCTATGTTCGGCGATGACAGATGCCCTCATGCCAGTTGTTGATGCCCTGATTTTTAGTAAACTCAGGTGATCCCGCGGTGCACCTACACTGGTCACATTGGGCGCAGATGGGTGGTACAAGGCTGGGATGTTGGGGGCTACTAGCCCAATGAAGCATGATGGTATGGAACCACGGGCACTGCTACGTGAAACATTTATAAACCATTGGTAGGCACTACTTTCAAGACGACTGGTGTAACCCTTGAAAGGAGCTGGATCGAGGCGCAGAGGGTGCTTATTTTGAAAATATCCTGAGTCTGGAAAAGAGCCCTTTGCTGGCTGGCGGAAGAAGCATATTGGCTTGCCATTCCTCACCCGTGGGATGCGAATTTTCAACGAGTGTGTTGAACTCCAAGGCACCCACCATCCCCCGCCAAAACATGGCCTCCTCTATTGACAAAGTCACAGATAGAGGGATTGAATCAATATTTGCAAACTGATGGCCCTGCACAGTGAAAGGACGTTCTCTTGCCTATATACAATAACACAAACAACAGGGGCCGTCTCCTCTGCCCCATACCTGTGACGAATGGGGAAGCAAGCGATTAACTGCAGGAGAAGGGGGGCATTCAAGACCGAAGCACAGCTCAGCTAGAAAAGACAACAGGGTACACAACTGGCTCATCCTCCAGCAAATATATCCCTTCAAAGAGCGCCCCCTCCAGAAGCACCCTTGGACAGGTGGAAGAGTATTTTGAATCTTTCGCCTGCCTGGCACGTGCAGTGTGGTGGAGCTCTAGTGTAGAGCTTCCCTGAGGATCAGTGCAGAACTAGACTGATTAAGTACTAGTATCAAACTTCACTTATGGGACATGGGTGGACATCTACACTGGATGAACTCCTGTGTAGGTATAGCAAAGGCTATTACACTAAGTGAATATTAGAGGCTGCTGGAGTATTAGTGTAGAGCTGCACTTATGAGACATGGGTGGACATCTATACTGGATGAACTCCTGTGTAGCTCTAGCAAAGGCTATTACGCTAAGTGAATATTAGAGGCTGCTTGAGTATTAGTGTAGAGCTGCACTTATGAGACATGGGTGGACATCTATCACTGGATGAACTCCCATGTAGGTCTAGCAAAGGCTACTACACTAAGTGAATATTAGAGGCTGCTTGAGTATTAGTGTACAGCTGCACTTATGAGACATGGGTGGACATCTATACTGGATGAACTCCCGTGTAGGTCTAGAAAAGGCTACTACACTAAGTGAATATTAGAGGCTGCTTGAGTATGAGTGTAGAGCTGCACTTATGAGACATGGGTGGGCATCTATACTGGATGAACTCCCATGTAGCTCTAGCAAAGGCTATTACACTAAGTGAATATTAGAGGCTGCTGGAGTATTCGTGTAGAGCTGCACTTATGAGACATGGGTGGACATCTATACTGGATGAACTCCCGTGTAGCTCTAGCAAAGGCTATTACACTAAGTGAATATTAGAGGCTGCTTGAGTATTCGTGTAGAGCTGCACTTATGAGACATGGGTGGACATCTATACTGGATGAACTTCTGTGTAGCTCTAGCAAAGGCTAAACTAAGTGAATATTAGAGGCTGCTTGAGTATTGGTGTAGAGCTGCACTTATAAGACATGGGTGGCATCTATACTGGATGAACTCCTGTGTAGGTCTAGCAAAGACTATTACACTAAGTGAATATTAGAGACTGATTGAGTATTAGTGTAGAGCTGCACTTATAAGACATGGGTGGACATCTATACTGGATGAACTCCTGTGTAGGTCTAGCAAAGGTTATTACACTAAGTGAATATTAGAGGCTGCTTGAGTATTCGTGTAGAGCTGCACTTATGAGACATGGGTGGACATCTATACTGGCTGAACTCCTGTGTAGCTCTAGCAAAGGCTAAACTAAGTGAATATTAGAGGCTGCTTGAGTATTAGTGTAGAGCTGCACTTATATGACATTGGTGGACATCTATACTGGATGAACTCCTGTGTAGGTCTAGCAAAGGCTATTACACTAAGTGAATATTAGAGACTGATTGAGTATTAGTGTAGAGCTGCACTTATAAGACATGGGTGGACATCTATACTGGATGAACTCCTGTGTAGGTCTAGCAAAGGCTATTACACTAAGTGAATATTAGAGGCTGCTTGAGTATTCGTGTAGAGCTGCACTTATGAGACATGGGTGGACATCTATACTGGATGAACTCCTGTGTAGCTCTAGCAAAGGCTAAACTAAGTGAATATTAGAGGCTGCTTGAGTATTGGTGTAGAGCTGCACATATATGACATTGGTGGAGATCTATACTGGATGAACTCCTGTGTAGGTCTAGCAAAGGCTATTACACTAAGTGAATATTAGAGGCTGCTGGAGTATTAGTGTAGAGCTGCACTTATAAGACATGGGTGGACATCTATACTGGATGAACTCCTGTGTAGGTCTAGCAAAGGCTAAACTAAGTGAATATTAGAGCCTGGTTGAGTATTAGTGTAGAGCTGCACTTATGAGACATGGGTGGACATCTGTACTGGATGAACTCATGTGTAGGTCTAGCAAAGGCTAAACTAAGTGAATATTAGAGCCTGATTGAGTATTAGTGTAGAGCTGCACTTATGAGACATGGGTGGACATCTACACTGGATGACCTCCTGTGTAGGTCTAGCAAAGGCTATTACACTAAGTGAATATATATTTGTATATATGTATATGTGTATATTATTATTTGTATAGCGCACCAGAACCCGAGGGTATTAGGGTGCATTCATTGCATGACATTACTCAAAGCTTGGTTACACCTACATACAGAGAGGAAAATATATACATTTCACAAGATTACTCAAAAACCTAGTTACATGTAGGATGGAGAATAAACATTCGGTATAGTTACACAATAGTATCAATAAGGTTACACAAATACAGTATATTTACAAAGATAGGTTGGAGTAGTGGCAGGCAATTTTGACCTGTAGCGAAAAGCGCATGTTTGTAAGGTAATAGTAGTATGAACAGCGTTGGTGATAGGGTGGGTCAGAAGGTCAAGTGTGGCAGTACAGCTAATGGTCAGAGTCTTTAAACCAATGTATTATACTGTGTCCGAATTTTAGATAGGACTGCTCCAGTCTAATGGTGGAGGGAAGTGAGTTCCAGAGTTGGGATGCTTTAACCTGGAAGCTACAGGCTCCCACTCTAGCCAATTTGTTTCTGGGAGTCAGAAGACAATTCGTGTTGGAGAGTCTGGTTGTTCTTGTCGTGTTTTTTATGCTGATTCTGTCTGTGAGGTAAAGTGGAGCTACCTTGTTGATACATTTGTGAGTGAGCGAGGAGACTTTCAGTTTGATTTTGTCAGCCGTGGACAGCCAGTTGTTGGCTCTTCTCATCTCAGAAATCTGTTCACTCCTAGCTATGCCTAGTGCAGCTCTAAGAGCGTTATTTTGCAGAAATTTGATTTTCTTTTTTTTTTAATAAAGATTTTATTGATTTTAAACATAAAGACATCATTACAATAATCTCCCTGCATTTTAGGGCAGGGAGAAAGGGAAACACCTGTTGATCAACACATCCAAGAAGTAAATAAAAGGGAAAAAACATGGCCCAAGTGGGTCCAGCGAGCAATCACCTGCATTGGAGATGTGATACTTGAGGATAAAATGGTACCGTTTGAGACACTAAACTCTGAATTTTCCCTCCCAAATATAGAAAGATACCACTACACTCAACTGAAACATGCTTGGAGTACCCACCGACAGATCACGCTGGACATACCAGAAAGCTCTCCGCTAGCGCGAAACATAGTACTGGGCCAAGTAGAAAGGAAGGTCACCTCAACCATGTACAACGTGATCACATCCTTCACAACACCAGAACTAACCAGTCTGAAAGCCAAATGGGAGAGGGATGTGGGACCACTGCAACCAGAAGACTGGGTTGAGGCCCTGATGTACCCTCATGAGGTAACCTTCTCCTCAAGGCTCAGACTGGTCCAACTCACGATCCTGCACCGCATCTACTATCCAAGAGTAGCTCTCTTCCGTTGGGGTAAGACGTTGGACGCACAATGTTTACACTGCAAGCGCGAGGAAGGTACTTTCTTCCATATTTTATGGGAATGCGACAAGATCCAACAGCTCTGGCAGAAATGCTGTGACAAACTGTCCAGTGTCATAGGCAAGACAATAGAAATTGTATTTTCTTAGTTATTTTTCTGTTAGCTTCTATGTACATGGCATTACAGTAGTCTAGCTTTGATAGAATCAATGCTCTGGCAAGGGCAATGGAGCTGTCATTGGAGAGGAAGGCTTTTGCTGCTCGTATCAGTTTGCAGGTATAGGCTGTGGCAGAGGCCATGGCATTTACCTGTTTGTTAAGTGAGAGAGTGGAATCCAGATAGAACCCTAAAGTTTTGTCTTCCTTGGCGACTGAGATGATGTTGTGGTCAATGTTAAAGGCTGTACATTTGGGGCTCAGTTTTTTGAGAGAAGATGGGGTGCCCAGGATGTTGATCTCAGTTTTGTTTTCATTCAGGCATAGTCCATGGGTGGCCATCCATGCCTGGATGATGAGATAGATCTTGTTCACCAATGCCAAATCTGTCATGCCGCCGATTCCAGGATGTCGCTGGAGGCTATGGAATGCTTGGCTCTGGCGGCGCCATTAGGATGTCCCAGTTTTCTCTTCCTACTTCCTGGTTTTCTGCTCTAGTCTTTAGTTCTGTCGCTCTGTTGTTTCCTATGTAAGCCCCGCCCCCTTCCGGGTTCGGCGCGTTGTAACTTTGTCCGTTTTTGCCTTGTTGCTTGCCCATTTGCCCTCGCTTTGCTTCTCTCCTGTTTTCGCACCCCTCTTTCCTCGTTTCTTCTCCCCTATTTCCATTTTCCATCCTTTTTCCCTCCGCGGTGATCCTTCGCCGCTGTGCTTACCTTCTCTCGCTGACTCCCGCTGCAGTTTTGTTTTCCTTCGTTTGCTTACTCGCCAGCTGCTGGATTTTTCTCACCCAACGCAAACTCTCTTACCCGCTGGAGCCGGCTCTGTTGCTCCTTGCCTCACGGAACACCCTTCCAACTGTTCAGCTTCGGACTGTTGCTCGTACCAGCTCTGGGTATCAAGAATCCACCGATACAACCTCCAGGACCAGCCAAGTCATCGCATCAGTCTACCGACGTAAAGAGGGTTTTTTGAGCCGCTGCTCTTTCCCCTCTTCTCACCGGTGCCTGCGGGAAGGAAGCCTACTGCTTCCCTGTTTGGCAGGGAATCAGGGTGGCATCTCACCGCGGACGACCGTATCTCTTCTCAAGAAAAAAGTCAAAGAAGAAGTCTACCCAGCAAGTCACCTCTTCTGAGGATTCAGGTGAGAAGGAAGGGGAGGTGGATGTTGAGATCACTGACAATCCTCACATTACTATTGAGCCTGATAGTTTGCAACGCTAGCATTCAAGAGCTATGGCTACTCCTGAACAGGTGCAAGAGCTTCTCGCAGCCGTGCAGAATCTAACTCAGGAGTTACAGGCTGTCAAGACAGAAAACACTGCCCTCAGACAGAGGATACACAGTTTCGAACAGTCCCGAAGTGAACTTCCTCCTATGCCTTTATCATGTGGAAAATACGATGGCTCACCCAACAAATTCAAAGAGTTCATGGAAGCTTGTGTGATATATTTCATGTTCAGACCCCAGACTTACGCCGCAGACCAAGCCCACATAGGATTTCTAATATCAAATTTAACCGGGAATGCTCTGTCATGGGCTGCTCCTCTGGTGACCAGTGCCAGTCCCTTGCTACAAGACTATGCTGTGTTCACAGCTCAGTTCAAACTGGCGTTCGAATGACAAGATACCACTCTCGTAGCCAGTGAACAACTGCTGGATATTCGCATGGGTAATATGGACCTTTTGTCATATATTTCCCGCTTTAAGCGGGTGGCCGCCGATGCTGGCTGGCAAGAGAACGCCCAGTATACTATTTTTCACAGAGGCCTGAGAGAAGACCTCAAAGATGAATTAGCCAGGGTTGACCGTCCTACCACACTAACTGAACTCTGGGCCACGGTCATTCAGCTGGACTTCTGTCTTTCAGAAAGAAGGTCAGAACGTCGGAGACAGCGTGGGTTCCCAGGACTGGCAGAACCAAGCCTGCAAACGTCATCTACCTATCGAGTTTCTTGCTCGATCAATAGGGATCCTCATCTACTCATTGATCAATAATCACCAAATCGTAGGAAACCGCACATACACACACCCGTACACGTAGTCGCGACCTAGGCCAATCAGTGTCTATGAGCGGCCGCACGTGATGTTTTCGTGCTCCGCCCCCCTCTTTCACGTAGCGTAGCCGACTGCTCTCGCACTCGTTCGGCTACCATTCATTTCATAGCCAACACTAAATTGTCAAACCTTCGCCGCGCACCTGTGCAATACCTCCCGCCTCCCTTATTTAATTCCTCCCCCCTCCCTCACAATTTCACATTGCTTGTTGGGTGTGGCATACTCACCAAGTTCTCTTGATGCGGGGCCGCTCGACTGCGTGCACCCCTCCAAGCGGCTCGCCACCTCCCCTCGTCTGGACCACGTCTGGACACTCGCCAACCGCGGGCGGGATACTTCTCAACCGGCTCCCGAAGGCCAATATCCGGATTGCGCTGTCCGGTCTTCTCGCAGTTCCGCGATGGTCCTGTAGTCCTCAGAAGGGGGCAGCGGCAGAGGGGGCCGCGCCGCCGGGCCTCCTCGCAGCGGGAGCACTCGGAAAAATTAAAATAAAAGCAGACCTTAAACAGATCTCAGCAGTGCCTCCAACTTGTCGGGGGGAAATTCTGCCGGGGTCGGCTGGGCCGTCCGCGGACCTCCGGGCAGGGAGCAGGGAGGCCCCAACTCCTCCCGCGTATCACAAAATGAGTATGAGGCGCACGCAAGAAGCAAGGTGGTTCTGCTGTTTATTATACAAACGGCAGGGATGGGTCAAGGAGCGTACGCGTCCGTCCTGACACACACCTAATCGTGGGGCTCGCAGGCCCTTTTTACCTTGGTATGACGCGCTACTTGCGTCACCTTGAAAAGTTATCAAAAAACCTATCTCCACTCTGGATTGGTTACTTGAGTGGTAGGGTTAGTATAGCATACATATAGAGAAGGGTATTAGTGGCTGAGGGTCAGTCAGGTGGTATACCTGGGTTGTCCCTGCAATTAGATACATGAGAATTGTTACATGAAGACCCCTGAGGATTGGTCAATATTAATGGCGTCAGTGATAAGAGCCCCATGTTCTGATTGGTGCGCTCGCGAGCCTCCCATCCTGGGACCATCGCCGTTCCCAGCTCGCGGTGTACCTGTCATTTGCAACAATGTTTCATTATGGGTACGTGCAGACAATGCGAGGACTTATTCATAGGCTGGAAGGCTGACTACTCCCACTGTCGCAGATGTCCATTGAGTCTTTTATTTGTATCTGCCTGTGTCTTGTAACGAGGGATCCAGGCGCCCCCGTTCTCTTAGCCTTGGCATCCTTTCAGGTTTGGCTTGGTCACGTGAGGCGGGACCGTGTTTGAGGCCGAATTCTGCACAATTAATATTGTTTTTCCCACTGTGTGCCTTGTTTAATTTGCAGGTGCGACCTTGACGTTGGTGTGCGGCGTGCGAGATTGCAACATTGTGGCTTGGCTGTCTGCCTTTCGCCGAGCTCATTCTGCAGGATCAGCAACCGGACTCTTGTTCATTTTAATGTTCATGGAAGCTCTTGCTTGCGGCCTACTTGAATCAGGTGCATAAATGGAGTCGTTGAGTTCACAGGCGCTTTAGGTTATAGGGTTTATGTGGAGCGTAAGCAAGCCATTTAGATAAGTTCATCGTGCGTCTTGCGTTTCTGCATCTTAAAAGCCTATGTGAAAAATAATAAAGATGCACGTCCGTGGATGTGTTCGTCACCTACGTCATAGCGTTGAGTATATTCTTCGTGTAGGTTGGTGTAGGAGGGTCCAGTGTGCATGGTCGTACAGGTGTGACCGTTGGCTAGGTTGTCATGGCATCTCTAACGATGGGTTGGTTTAGTCGAGTTGATCCATGTTGCAGGTGCCGGCCTGGGTAGGGCAACCTGCTGGGCAGGTAGGGCAGGTAGGTGGGCACATCCGTAGGTTCCTGTACCAAGGTATTTGGTCGTCTGGTAAATGGGTAAACTCATCTCGAGGCGGGTGTCTAGGCCGTGATCCTCTAGGCCAAGGGCGAGAGGGGATTGGTGGGAGCCTGTTGTTCCATTCTCCCACTTCAACCCGCTCCTACGTGTACTACTAAGGATGAATCCATGTAGATCGGGACCACCCGAGGACCACTCACTGCTGAAGAACGAAAAAAAAGCAGGGACCAAAACCTGTGCATGTACTGTGGATCTAACGCGCACATATTGAGGGACTGCCCAGACGTGCCACCCTGAAGGTCGGGAAACGCCATACCTCGGAACTAGTGGGGACAAGTTACCAAGGGGAATTTTCTGGTCCCTATGTTTCTCTGTTCATTACACCTGCAGTCAACCCCACTGAAGACAACCATCTCATGGTTATCGCAGTTCAGTTGTCTCTCTCTCAACAAACCTTTGAAGTCTTACCGCTGCTGGATTGTGGGGCGGCAGGATGTTTTATGGATGTTGTCTGGGCTGACAAAACCGGGATCAGTCGTTTGGAGAAGGAGGAAGACCAAAAGGTGGAGGGTGTGGATGGCACGCCTTTGAGTTCCGGACTCATCACTCACACCACCTCTCCCATGGTAATGAAGGTGCTTCATCATACTGAGACCATTCAATTTGACCATATCAGAGCGGCACACTTCCCCGTAATTCTGGGGGTTTCCTTGCTGCGGAAACATAATCCGACTATAGATTGGACCAAGAACCAACTGTCTTTTTCGTCCAGGTTTTGTAAGCAGTCCTGCTCTGTGCAAACACTGTCCGCTACAGTAAATACTCTATCCAGATCCTCACACCATACCTGAGGCTTTGATGGTGAATTGCATACCCAAGGAGTACCTACAGTATCAAGAAGTCTTCCAAGATGGTGGTCCTCAAAAACTACCACCTCATCACCCAGAGGACTGCCGCATCACCCTTCTACCCAATTCTGTGGTTCCCTTTGGACGCATGTTCTCCCTTTCTCTCAAGGAAAAAGAAGTCCTTAAGGAATACCTCGACTCAAACTTACACCTTTGACTTATTCAGCATTCCCCCTCTCCTGCTGGGGCATCTCTGTTTTTTGTCCTTAAGAAGAGATCAAGTGAATTGCAGCCATGCATTGACTACCGGGGCCTGAACCAAGTAACGATAAGAGATGGTTATCCTATGCCACTCATAAGGGACATTTTGGAGGCTGTCCAGGGTGCCCAGATCTTTTCTAAGATCGACCTCCGCAGAGACTATCATCTTCTGCGCATCCACTCCGGAGATGAGTGGAAGACGGCATTTCATACTCCTTTCAGAAATTACGAGTACTGTGTCATGCCGTTCGGCCTGGTCAATGCACCATCCATCTTTCAGCGCTTCATGGACTGTACCTTCTCTGATCTCCTATTTCACTGTGTTATCATCTACCTCGATGACATCCTGGTATTTTCTAAGGACACCCAGACCCATAACACTCATCTTCACCAGGTGCTTAGAAGGTTACAAGACAATCACCTCAAAGCTAATGCAGAAAAGTGAGTTTTTGGGGTACCCCAGGTATCGTACCTTGGTTTCATACTCTCCTCAGAGGGTATTCGTAAGGATCCAGCCAAGATAGAAGCCATTCTGCTTTGGCCTCCTCCTGGTTCGGTCAAGGAGGTCCAGAAGTTCCTCGGACTGGCAAATTTCTATTGCAAATGTATTCAAGGGTTCTTAGACATTGTACTTCCCATAACCAGATTACTGAAAAAATCTTCGAACCCTTCTACTTGGACTCCAGAGGCTAGTCAAGCCTTTCAGCTATTGTAAGAGAAATTCTGCTCTGCTCCCGTCCTCCATCAACCCGACCAAGGATTAAGGTTCATAGTGGAAACTGATGCCTCTTCAGCTGCTTTGGGGGCAATCCTCCTGCAGGAACATGCTGGTCTAGAATACCCTGTGGCTTATCTTTCCAAGACCTTAAACGACAGTCAGACTCATTACTCGGTCATCGAAAAGGAATTATTGGCAATGAAGAACGCCTGTGAAGAATGGCGTCACCTCTTACAGGGGGCTAATCATCCTTTCGAGATCAGAACTGATCATAAGAACCTTAAAGTCCAACAAAACATGGAATGTACCAACTCGCTTCAGGGCCGATGGGCCCACTTCTTTACGCAATTTGACTTTCTTTTGACCTACCTGCCAGGTTCCAAGAATGTTTTAGCTGATGCCCTTTCCAGGAGACCTTATCCCGGAAAGACTTCAGAGGAACTCCATAGTTTACTGTTTCCTGAGGTCAAGATCATCTGTTCCGTTGACACGTTTTTTGAAAAGATACGCAAAGCCACACGGTCTGCTGGTATTCCTCTCACTACTCTACACACTGAA
This sequence comes from Ambystoma mexicanum, assembly GCA_002915635.3. NCBI lineage: Eukaryota > Metazoa > Chordata > Amphibia > Caudata > Ambystomatidae > Ambystoma > Ambystoma mexicanum. Next base: position 1,023,278,553 of record CM030325.1, on the reverse strand, counting down.
AACATTCTCATCCAGGATGGTTTGGGTTTCAAGCAACAATGCCTGTTCTTGCCCGACTCCCAGACTCGGTGTACTGTGCTTAAATGGTGTCATGATGACCCAGTTGCAGGTCACAGAGGGGTTAAGAACACTCTAGAACTCTTACGGTGACGATTCTGGTGGCCCAACATGTCCAAAGAAGTCAACTCTTACATCCATTCCTGTCCGGTGTGCTGACAGTCTAGGAATTCCACTCAAAAATCCATTGGTTTTCTGCAACAAGGAGAGGTACCTAGAGGACCCTGGAGTCTGATCTCGACAGATTTTATTGTAGATCTGCCACCTTCAAATGGATGCTCCTGCATTATGGTAATGGTTGAGTGTTTTTCCAAAATGGCCCATTTCACGCCTTTGGCTGGACTACCCACCGCAGCCGAGATGGCGGCAGTGTTCGCCAGAGAGATATTTCAATTGCACGGTACCCCGGATAAGATCATCTCGGACAGGGGTCCTCAATATACCTCACGCTTTTGGAAGGAACTCTGTGAAAGTTTGGGAATAGACCGTGCCTTGTCATCCGTGTTTCCATCCCCAAATCAATGGGCAAACGGAGAGGACCAATGCCACGCTTGAGCAGTATCTACGTTGTTTCACTAATAGTCAACAGGACAATTGGGTGGGACTTCTCCCCACGCCAGAGTTTGCCTACAATAACTCCGTACACAGTGCCACTGGTCTTAGCCCTTTCTACTGTTCCTATGGGTATCATCCCAGCTTTACTCCTTCTCTATCTTTTTCCCCTTCTACTGTTGCGTCTGTGGATTCTCTTCTCGCAAATTTGTCAGAAGCCCATAGGACTGCCATGGATAGTCTACGGGCTAGCAGCCAGCGCTATTGTTCTCAGAGTAATCCCAAACGCCTACCCTCTCCCACCTGGCAAAATGGTACTAAAGTATAGTTATCTACAAAGTATCTTCTGCGCTGGCTGCATCCCTCTAAATTGTCACCCCGGTTCTTGGGGCCTTTCCCCATTCTTCGCAGGATCAATCCTGTTGCCTTTCGTCTTTCGTTGCCCAATCACATGCACCGCCTTCACCCTGTCTTTCATTCTTCTCTTTTGAGGAAGTACAAGGTTGATCCCTTTCATCGCCCCTTACCTCCTGATCCGATCCCAGTTAAGGTTCCTCCAGATGAGTACGAGGTGGCCTCTGTTTTGAACTCCCGCTTTCGGGGAGGTCGCCTGGAATATCTCATCCATTGGAAAGGGTACCCCCACTCTGAGGACTCCTGGGAGCTGGTCTCTCATGTGCATGCCCTGACCTTGGTTCGGAGGTTTCACTGTCTCTTCCCGGGCAAGCCGGGGGGGGCTCCATAGGGAGGGGGCATACTGCCGGTTCCAGGCTGCCGCTGGAGGCTATGGAATGCTTTGCGCTGGCGGCGCAATTAGGATGTCCCAGTTTTCTCTTCCTACTTCCTGGTTTTCCGCTCTAGTCTTTTGTTCTGTCGCTCTGTTGTTTCCTATGTAAGCCCCGCCCCCTTCCGGATTTGGCGCGTTGCAACTTTGTCAGTTTTTGCCTTGTTGCTTGCTCCTTTGCTCTCTCTTTGCTTCTCTCCTGTTTTCGCACCCCCCTTTCCTTGTTTCTTCTCCCCTGTTTCCATTTTCCCTCCTTTTTCCCTCCACGGTGATCCTTCGCTGCTGTGCTTACCTTCTCTCGCTGACTCCCGCTGCAGTTTTGTTTTCCTGCGTTTGCTTCCTCGCCAGCTGCTGGATTTTTCTCACCCAACGCGAACTCTCTTACCCGCTGGAGCCGGATCTGTTGCTCCTTGTCTCACAGAACACCCTTCCAGCTGTTCAGCTTCGGACTGTTGTTCGTACCAGCTCTGGGCTATCAAGAATCCACCGATACAACCTCCCGGACCAGCCAAGTCATCGCATCAGTCTACTTACGCAAAGAGGGTTTTTTGAGCCGCTGCTTTTTCCCTCTTCTCACCGGTCCCTGCGGAAGGACGCTTACTGCTTCCCTGCTTGGCAGGGAATCAGAGTGGCTTCTCACCGCGGACGACCGTATCTCTTCTCAAGAAAAAAGTCAAAGAAGAAGTCTACCCAGCAAGTCACCTCTTCTGAGGATTCAGGTGAGGAGGAATGGGAGGTGGATGTTGAGATCGCTGACAATCCTCACATTACTACTGAGACTGATAAAATCCTTTTCATAATCACCAGTAAGAGGTAGGAGGATCTGTGTATCATCTGCATAGTTAGTGTAGGTGATACCCAGATGATCCAGATCATCGAAAAGGGGCTTTGTGAAGATGTTGTATAGAGTAGGAGAGACACAGGATCCCTGAGGTACACCGCACGTTATGGGGTTAGGGTCAGCTGCAGCCGTGGGTGAGAGGAATCTCATGGTACGGTTGCTGAGAAAGGATTGTATCCATGCTATGGCTTCAGTAGAGAAGTGTGCCGCTGTGTCCAGGTGACTGCTTAAGACCTGGTGATCCACCAGATCGAAGGCGGCCGATAGGTGTAGAAGTAGAAGGAGGGCTGAGTCTCCTTTGTCTCTCAGTTTGTCTATCTGAGCCTTCAGGCCTAAAGGCGGTTTCTGTGCCATGCTGTGGTCGGAAGCCAGATTATCTTGATCCCAGTAAGGAGTTTACTTCCAGATGCTTTTGGATCTGAGTCTAGGCCATTTTATCTAGAATATTCAGAAGGAAAGGTACCATAGTGATGGATCGGTAGTTGGTGGGAATTAGAGGGTCTAATATCTGTTTTTTTAGTAATAGGAGCACCCAATATTCTTTGAGGTCAGTTGGGATGGTATTGGATGCAAATGACGCGTTGATAAGTTTTGTGATAAGAGGTGACAAGTCTCTGGCTGCGTCCTTTATCAGTTGAACAGGGCATGCGTTGCCCTGACAATTAGATGGTTTGAGAGATAATATGTTTTTTTCTGTTTCAATTGTGGTGACTTTAGAAAACATGAACCGAGTATGAATAGTAGAGCCTGATTGAGTATTAGTGTAGAGCTGCACTTATGAGACATGGGTGGACATCTATACTGGATAAACTCCCGTGTAGGTCTACACGGGTATAACACTAAGTGAATAGTAGAGCCTGATTGAGTATTAGTGTAGAGCTGCACTTATTAGACATGGGTGGACATCTATACTGGATGAATTCCCGTGTAGGTCTAACAAAGGCTTCACTAAGTGAATATTAGAAGCTGCTTGAGTATTAGTGTAGAGCTGCACTTATGAGACATGGGTGGACATCTATACTGGATGAACTCCCATGTAGGCCTAGCAAAGGCTACTACACTAAGTGAATATTAGAGGCTGCTTGAGTATTAGTGTAGAGCTGCACTTATGAGACATGGGTGGACATCTATACTGGATTAACTCCTGTGTAGGTCTAGCAAAGACTATTACACTAAGTGAATATTAGAGCCTGTTTGAGTATTAGTGTAGAGCTGCGTTTATGAGATATGGGTGAACATCTATACTGGATGAACTCTTGTGTAGGTCTAGCAAAGGATACACTAAGTGAATATTAGAGGCTGCTTGAATATTAGTGTAGAGCTGCACTTATGAGACATGGGTCGCCAGTTATGCTGGTTGAACTCCTGAGCAGTGCTAGCAAACGCTTGAGTAAATGAGTCTAAGGGACTGATTACAGGTCCCCCGGTATCCCGTCGATAATTCAGGCAGGATACCGGTGGACTTCTGCACCGTCTCTGCTGCCCGATAGCCAGGTATTACTGGGATATTACAAGTGGCCGAGATGCCGGTATATCCCCAATCCCATGGAATCCAGTAGGACTCCATGGGATGGGGATGCTGCAATTGGGCCTCATTACAACTCTGGCGGTAGCCGTGCCATTAAAAACGGCACAGCTGCCGCCGGAGTTGCATTTTTTCCGCCACCCGCGAATGGGCAAGAACCAGGTCATGCCAAGTTCGGCGGACCCGGTAATTGCCATTTTCGGGTGCCGGAATCAATGGCGTCCCGATCCCCATTCTGCCCCATAGGGCTGAATAGGGATGGGGACGTCGGATGCACCGGCACATTCATAGTTGTGCCGGTGCATCCAACGTGCTCTGCTCGCGGGTACCGTTACACCCGCCAGGAAAAATCTGGTGGGTAAAACGGCATCCGCAAGCAGAGTACGTAGTATGCCGGTCCGGGAACTACGGTACCGGCATGCTTACCGGTACTGTAGTTCCGGGACCGCAATGGTTGTAATGAGGCCCATTGTCTGCAGGTCAGGCCTGCTGGTAGATCACAGCCCCTACCAGCAGACTTAGAGTTTGCCGGTTCAGAAAGGTGCAGGTACACATTATTACCGTAACTTTGTTTCCGGACTGGAAAACTCATAATGCATCTATACGTGGGGACCGGTTCTCATCTTTCCAATCCACTCAAAGGAGAATTAACACTTCATTTGAGCGGATTTAAACCCATATTATATCAAGAGGTGAGTCTTAATGAACATTAACCATTACCTGAGAGTCTGCATCCAAATGGACTTGGAAGTTCAAACTTGAGTTGGATGTAACAGGCCAATCCTTGAAGGCAAGAGCTGCTAGTTCACCCAGAGTTCAGCGGGGGCCAAGCGGGTGCCCAGCACCCTCAAACAGGCAGGGGGGTGAATTACCTAAACAGCACTGGATGGGTGTGCGATAGGTCTTCACCAACATATGTGTGTTGTGTGTTGTAGTGTGAAACAAAGGTGTGTTATAAACCAAGACGAAACAGTGCTAGGTTACACACTGATATAGATACAACTCGAGTTATACGTTTCTACTTTGCTTGTCACTGCTATTTTACTTTAGTGGTAAGTTCCTTGAGATATTTAACAGGCTGTTGCAAAATGTGCTAAGTGGGATGTTCTACATGTCATGTGGGGTCACTCTCTGTTGTGTATTGTCGTGTTGTGCTCAAACAAAACACAAATCATAAAAAATACACATTGTTAAATGCCAGCCAGTCTTTAGAAGGCTTAGAGTGGCACGAAGATACCCCCACACTCTATACCCCCCTCCCCCAAATATAGGACTATGTTGACTTGACCTGGCTGACATAGAGAGCTTTAGCAGGACAAAACAAGATACAGTCAATAAACGGTGCCCGCTGCTGCACAGTTAACAAAGGCATTGCAATTACTAATGTAATGCTGTCATTGTTAGCACCTGCAGTCCGCATGCATACAAGTGTAGGCAATTGAAATCATGATGCTATTAGTACTTGCATGTCAGGGGAGTGGGAGAGGAGCTATATTCTCACAACAGTTCCTAAGTAAAGGAGCGATATTACTGTAACATTGAAGCTAAGCTAGAATAGTTCCATTAGAATGAGTAAAGAATTTAGATGCCCCATTCACAAGTACTTTTTCCCTTTCAGTGCCGTCCCTATCCCTCTCCCTACATTTGAAAGTTGTGCCCCCTTTCCCCAGAATACACATGCGTCTCTAGATGCTGTTGCATGTCACCCCTCCTGGGGGACATGGTAGCTCCCAGGATCTGTGTCAGGGTCACATGGTGGTAACCATGTGACCAAGTAAATAAAGAGGATGAGCCGCTTCCGGTTGACCTGCTGAAAGACCTGTGCGCCAAAGCAACCTTCACCACCAAGCCTCATGGTGAGCATGTGAAGATCTCGCTCACCACAGTGGAGGACTACAGGAGCGGAAATTCCCTCTATGTGTTACCACCCTGGCACCAACCAGCGATGGAAAACCAGCGGACCTGACAAAGATCACACGGTTATGCAGCTGCACAGTTACCACCGAAGCACCGAAGGGCAGAAGAGGACTGATCATGTTTTTCAACTGCCAGCGCATCGGCCACACATCTGCGTGCGATGTGGGGAGAACCACACACACATCGTATAACTGCACCCGAGCCCGAACAGATCAGGCAACCTGCGACAACTGCAAGGGACCTCACCCTGCCAGCTACCGCGGATGCCCAGCCCTTACCAAAGCTAAACAGTATGAGCAGCAGAGGAGGGCACCACAACCACCACTCCAAGCTCCACGGAACCCACAAACTACTACAAATGACTCTCAGAGGAGCAGCGGACAACACCAACCACACCAAAGACCTGCACATCGGCAGGACTCAAAACCAACAGCAGCTGCACAGAGGAACAAACCACCTCGACCGCCACCAGGCCATGGCCCAGCGAAGACACAGACGACACCCACTACATCTGGGCTGAGCTACGCTGGAGTCCTAAGTTCACCACCCAACACGCCGCAAGCTGCCACCTCAGCGCAGGAAGAGGTAAGAGCGAGCTCCATCGACTGGAAGAAAATCATCGTGAAGATTGCAGCTTTTGTTGCAGGGTTTAACATCGACCCCACCATGACAACGGTGGAACAGCTCATCCTGAGCCTATTTCAGGGCGAAAAGATGAACCAACATGGCATCTAAACCCAGCTGCGCCATCGTGATGTGGAATGCCAACGGTATTCAGAAGAAGACAAACTCCTTCACCTGATGGAAACGAGAAGAGTGAGTGCTGCTTTGCTTTCAAAAACCCACCTGCAAGGAAACCAGAAGCTGAGCCTGGTGAACTACATAGTGTACCGGACCGACCGACCTGCAGGAGCCAAAGGAGGGGGTCAGCATGATAGTGAAGATGACGATCGACCACCATGAGATTGCACTCCCACCCCTCAGAAGCATTGAAGCCACTGGAGTGCAAGTCATGACTGCAACAGGACCACTCCGACTGATCGCAACCTACTGCCCCGAAAGCAAAGCTGGACCTCCGAGACCTGGATGCTTTGCTGGATTCGACAGTTCCAACAGTCATCAGCGGAGACCTCAATGCCAAACACCGATGCTGGAACTCCAGGACTGCCAACCAGAGGGGACGGACACTGCTGGCGTATTCCAGGAAGAATGACTGTGTGGTAGCAGGCCCGACTGAGCCCACGCACTACCCAGGTGTAGCAAGTCACAACCCAGATGTGCTAGACATCGTGCTACTGAAGAACCTGCAACACTCTGTGGAGCTGGAAACACTGGTGGAGCTGACCTTGGACCACAACCCAGTAGCAATCACTGTGGGAGATGAGATGGAACCCAGCCAGCAGGCCAAGAAGTACAACTTCAGAAGAGCTGACTGGAGCCGCTTCAAGGAAGAGCTGAGCAGCAGGGTCACACCAACCCCGCTGAGCACCAAGGAAGACATTGACAGCGCTGTGGAAGACTTCACGACAGCATTCCAGGAGGCAATCAAGAGCAGCATTCCGAAGCAGAAGACAACCAGATGTTCCATCTACGACCTACCGTGAGGCATCCAACAGTCAATCGCCGTCAAGAACCGGGCCCGACACCAGTGGCAGAAGTTCCACACACCTGATTTCCTGCAGAAGTACAACATACTCACAAGACTCCTGCGGGAACAGATCCGACAGCACCGTGGAGAGTAGTGGGAGGCTGCAACAGCCAAGCTGAAGGAGGCGTACAACTCAGTGTGGAGAATGACTCGTCACCTGACTGGGAAGAAGGAGCCAAGCCCACCAATCCAGGGACGAACCCACCTTGCATGCAGCAACAAGGACAAGGCAGAGGTCCTTGCCGAGACACTGGAGGCTTTGTTCACCCTGAACAAGGTAAGTAGGCTCTCAGATGGAGTGGAGGAAGCTGTTGAGAAGTATCTCAAAGAAGACCAAAACAACATGGCAATCAATAACCTCCCACCAGCATCAATGGAACACCTCACAGAGATCTTCAAAGCATGCATGAGGCTCCAGCACTTCCCGAGTTCCTGGAAAGAAGCAAGGGTCATCGTTTTTCCCAAAGGTCGGCAAACCACTGAGGGATCCAGCGAACTACCGCCCCATCAGCCTGCTCTCTGGATATTCGAAGCTCCTGGAGAAGGCCCTCCTCGCTCGACTCAGCGACTTCACCTCCAAAAGAAATCTACTCGCAAAGGAACAGTTTAGATTTCGAAAGGAGCATGCAATGACTCATCAGTCACGGATTCAACATCAAGAAGTCCACAGGAATCGTCTTCCTGGATGTCACCAAATCATTCGACCGAGTCTGGCACTAGGGACTGCTGCACAAGATGATTGGCCTGGGATTTCCAAACTACCTGGTGAAGACGATTGCAAGCTACCTGGGAGGCCGGCCATTCCATGTCGCCATGTGGTCTGAGATGTCCTCATCACATCCCATCAGAGCAGGCATGCCAGAGGGATCGAACCTCGGACCCTTCCTGTTCAACCTCTTCACCAACGACATCCCGACAGATCTCCACAGGACCTACATGGCGCTGTATGCAGATGATGTTGCAATCAATCTCGCAGTCATTCAGCGAGAAGGAAGTGGCGAAGAACCTGCAAGCTTCATTGGATACCATCGCAAAGTGGCAGAGCGACTGGCGGAGAGAACTCAAAACCAGCAAGACAACTGCAACGCTGTTCACCAGAATGAAGATAAAGGAGCACCCACACATCAGCCTCAACGGGGAGACCATCAAATGGGAGAGCAGCAGTTGCTACCTCGGTGTGACCCTGGACAGCAAACTCAACTGGGAAAGCCACATCGAGAATACTCAGCAGAAGGCAACAGGAAATGTGGCAGCGCTGTACCCACTCCTGAAGACCAAGTCCATGCCCCTCCGGACAAAGATCAATGTCTACAAGGCGATCATCAGACCAACCCTGACGTATGCCTCCCCAGCTTGGATGACCTGCCATGAGCGACGCCAGAAGAGTCTTCAGATAGTGCCAAACAAGGCTCTGCAGATATCGCCTGGAGCTCCAATCTTCACAAGGATAGCAGACCTTCACAGAGACCTGGACATCGAGATGTTGGACCGACATCTAGCGAAGCTGAGTAAGAACTTCTGCCAAGAACTGGATCAGAACCCGAACCCTCTGATCAGAAGACTCACTGCCACCACTTCAAACTCCTTCGACCGCTACCTGCGACCCATCACTGAGCCTGAGTGCCCCCAGAGTCGGCAGGATGACCCCTGCCTGGTGTTTGCTGCATGGATGCAGCCTCATGGGTCATGTCGGGTGTCCCCGATATCTGCGGTGGCCCGCCCGGGTGATCCGGTTGTGGGCCCCACCACAGATGCCACATTGGGCCAGTCGCCTGTGTCCATATTGCTGGGCCGTGTTTCTCAAATAGTTAACGTTCCGGGATAAATGATGCAGCTGGCCTCCTGCCCCAACCCCCCTTTCAGTGAAACACGTAGCAGTTGCCGTGCTTAAATTAATGCACCCTCGCGCATTATTTCTTGTAGGTTTGTTAACAATGAAATCGATTGCCGCTCTGTGACTGATGGCCGCCGCAGGGGGCTTTCATGGCTTGGAGGTCGTGTGTGCCTCGGGGCTTGAAGGGCGACCCCCAACCCCCTCCATGCCCCCTGTAATGGTCAATCATGAAGGCCCAGCGGGGTCAGCGACTGGGAAATGCACTTTGCTGACCCCCATGGCGGCACAGTGTGTTTAATAGGACGGGATCAAAGTTCGTGTCCGCCTTTAGCGTGATGTACGCCAGCGCGCATTCGGGGTTAACTGGGCCCCTGGCGTCTCGCCCTGTTTGTACCTTTCATTGTTCATATGGTATCAACACTCTGCCGTGGGGTGCGCGGCGTTACTCTGCGATGTTATGAACACTATGCTATAACTAACACAAACAGCAGGGGACATCCAAAAGTGCTGCCAACAGTAGGGCCGTTGTGCATCAAAGGGTGGGTAAGTTGTTGATCATAGGGTGTGTATCCTGAGGACGCAGAAGCGACCCCACTGTTGCAATACTCTCAGAAACTGATCGATAGCATTCCCCTAGTCGTTCCATGTCTCCGTCAGCTGCAAGACCTAGAGTCCATAGTCGGTCTCCGGATTTACCCTAGCTGTACCCGTTCTTCGGGCATCCTATGTTTTTTGTAATAACCTGCCTCTTTGCTGCCCCCCTCTACCAGCACATGGAGCACATTTTCCCATTTGCATTTTGAACATATCTAATGCCCGCCCCTATGATCAGGAGAGTGTTGCAACTCTGCCCTTTTCAAGAAACACACAATAAGACGCATAGCCACAATCCGGGTGCAACTCTCGCTGCGCGAGCCTGTGATGCTCGGGCCGGCCTGGGCTGGGTCCAAAGACAGGGCTCTGGCCTGACCCTCCTGTGAGTCAAATGTTAAAAGTTAAATGTTAAAGGTTAAAGGTATATGTACCGCGCACCATCACCAACGGAGTTGGTACCCAGGCGCTCTGGTGGATCTTCAAATGAGAAGGTGGGATGGGTTGGTAGGTGAAGCGGGGGTTGGATAGTGAGAGGAGTGGTGTTCAGTTGGCAGCTTTAACTCAGTATACACCGGGTGCTGAGCTTCGGTGCGAGTTGCCTGACTTATTTTCCCCCCCCACCTCCCCTCATTGAATGCTCTGACGAGACAGGGAGTGCCTCTTGCCCCCCTTCCCTCGACCCCCATTCCTGGGCCACCATTAAGAAATCCCGCCCACCTCACACAGATACCAGTAGCGTGCCACCGTCCGCAAAATATACAGGTGGTACAAATGCCCCATAACCCCTTTTCTCTCTGCCACCAGCCAGACAAAACTCTCTTTCTGAGTCCTTGTTCACCTTAGGCATCTTCTACCTTCTCTTTCTCTGAGTCCTTGTTCACCTTAGGCATCTGCTACCTCCCTCTCTCTGAGTCCTTGTTCACCTTAGGCATCTGCTACCTTCTCTCTGAGTCCTTGTTCACCTTAGGCATCTGCTACCTCCCTCTCTCTGAGTCCTTGTTCATCTTAGGCATCTGCTACCTTCTCTCTCTCTAAGTCCTTGTTCACCTTAGGCATCTGCTACCTTCTCTCTCTCTGAGTCCGTGTTCACCTTAGGCATCTGCTACCTCCCTCTCTCTGAGTCCCTGTTCACCTTAGGCATCTGCTACCTTCTCTCTGAGTCCTTGTTCACCTTAGGCATCTGCTACCTCTCTCTCTCTCTCTGATTCCTTATTCACCTTAGGCATCTGCTTCCTTCTCTCTCTCTGAGTCCTTGTTCACCTTAGGCATCTGCTACCTTCTCTCTGAGTCCTTGTTCACCTTAGGCATCTGCTACCTCTCTCTCTCTCTCTGATTCCTTATTCACCTTAGGCATCTGCTTCCTTCTCTCTCTCTGAGTCCTTATTCACCTTAGGCATCTGCTTCCTTCTCTCTCTCTGAGTCCTTGTTCACCTTAGGCATCTGCTACCTTCTCTTTCTCTGAGTCCTTGTTCACCTTAGGCATCTGCTACCTCTCTCTCTCTCTGAGTCCTTATTCACCTTAGGCATCTGCTACCTTCTCTCTCTATGAGTCTTTGTTCACCTTAGGAATCTGCTACCTTCTCTCCCTCTGAGTCCTTGTTCACCTTAGGCATCTGCTACCTCCCTCTCTCTGAGTCCTTGTTCACCTTAGGCATCTGCTACCTTCTCTCTCTCTGAGTCCTTGTTCACCTTAGGCATCTGCTACCTTCTCTCTCTCTCTGAGTCCTTATTCACCTTAGGCATCTGCTACCTTCTCTCTCTATGAGTCTTTGTTCACCTTAGGAATCTGCTACCTTCTCTCCCTCTGAGTCCTTGTTCACCTTAGGGATCTGCTACCTCCCTCTCTCTGAGTCCTTGTTCACCTTAGGCATCTGCTACCTCCCTCTCTCTGAGTCCTTGTTCACCGTAGGCATCTGCTACCTTCTCTCTCTCTGAGTCCTTGTTCACCTTAGGCATCTGCTACCTCCCTCTCTCTTAGTCCTTGTTCACCTTAGGCATCTTCTACCTTCTCTCTCTATGAGTCCTTGTTCACCTTAGGCATCTGCTACCTCTCTCTCTCTCTCTGAGTCCTTATTCACCTTAGGCATCTGCTTCCTTCTCTCTCTCTGAGTCCTTATTCACCTTAGGCATCTGCTTCCTTCTCTCTCTCTGAGTCCTTGTTCACCTTTTGCATCGGCTACCTTCTCTCTCTCTCTGAGTCCTTATTCACCTTAGGCATCTGCTATCTTCTCTCTCTCTGAGTCCTTGTTCACCTTAGGCATCTGCTACCTTCTCTTTCTCTGAGTCCTTGTTCACCTTAGGCATCTGCTACCTTCTCTTTCTCTGAGTCCTTGTTCACCTTAGGCATCTGCTACCTCTCTCTCTCTCTCTGAGTCCTTATTCACCTTAGGAATCTGCTACCTTCTCTCCCTCTGAGTCCTTGTTCACCTTAGGCATCTGCTACCTTCTCTCTCTCTGAGTCCTTGTTCACCTTAGGCATCTGCTACCTTCTCTCTCTCTCTGAGTCCTTATTCACCTTAGGCATCTGCTACCTTCTCTCTCTATGAGTCTTTGTTCACCTTAGGCATCTGCTACCTCCCTCTCTCTGAGTCCTTGTTCACCTTAGGCATCTGCTACCTTCTCTCTCTCTGAGTCCGTGTTCACCTTAGGCATCTGCTACCTCCCTCTCTCTGAGTCCCTGTTCACCTTAGGCATCTGCTACCTCTCTCTCTCTGAGTCCTTATTCACCTTAGGCATCTGCTACCTTCTTTCTCTCTGAGTCCTTGTTCACCTTAGGCATCTGCTACCTCTCTCTCTCTGAGTCCTTTTTCACCTTAGGCATCTGCTACCTTCTCTCTCTCTGAGTCCTTGTTCACCTTTTGCATCGGCTACCTTCTCTCTCTCTCTGAGTCCTTATTCACCTTAGGCATCTGCTACCTTCTTTCTCTCTGAGTCCTTGTTCACCTTAGGCATCTGCTACCTCTCTCTCTGAGTCCTTGCTCACCTTAGGCATCTGCTAGCTTCTCTCTCTCTGAGTCCTTGTTCGCCTTAGGCATTTGCTTGGTAATCTCCACCTCTCAGTCATTGTTCACCTTAGGCTTGTGTGAGCTTTGTTAAAGGGATGCCTCGCAGGTGACAGAACCATCCTTATGAGGAAAATGATTTTTTTTCTAAAGCCTGAAGCTCTTGCACATGAGCGATAGCTTCAGGCTTTAGAAAATAAAGCCTTGACCTCTACCGGCCTCATTGGCTGGGGCTGCCAGTTGACACTAGGAAGCCCCACCAGGGCCCAGTCTAAGAACCATTTTTTTATTTAGCCAGCCAGTGCTCTGCCCTGGTTAGCCCCAGCCCGCTTAAAGCCCTTGGAAACACTCAATAAGATGTACAGCCGCAATTCAGGTTCAACCATATCTTTACTCTCATATGTAGTTCCTGACCCTTTTTTTCCACGCTATCCATCACTTCCCTATTTACTTACTGTCAACGTTAATTCCTATTCGTATGAAAACAACAACATAAAGAGAGGACACCACTGAGCACTGGAGGTTTATATCTTTTGACTCTTCTTGTTATTCTCCAGTGCAGACTCGGTCCTCCCAGGCGAACTCTGCCAGGTACTGCCTTGTCCTTATTCTACCCGTATGTGAAGAACTCTAATTGGTAGATTCCATTCCCAAAGTGTGCCACATGTGCATCTGTAGCAGCCCCATGTTCTGCTTTCCGAGCTCATGCTCTCTAAACAATGTGCAAGCGTGTGAAAGCTTGAGCTCTCCTTGAGGACTAGTATGTGGTCTGCAGTGCCATGCGAGCATATGAAGGGAAAAGCTTCTGTCCCATCACCTCTTTGATCACTCCAGCATGGTAACAGGGTTCTAAGGAAGGTTTATTTATAGCCAGTCATGAATTAACTATTTCACATCAAAGGTATTGCTCCCTTTGTTCAGACATATTAGGAATATATTGGTTAGGGGGTAATGCTCAAGGGTTCAGTGTATGGTCGGAGGTGTCCATTAGGTACCAACAAGGGGAATTCAGACGATACGGCTGGGATAACCAGGTCGCAAAAGGTACATATCATGATAAGCATACAGTTCATTGTGGGGGTTCAATGATCGAATGTCCAAGCATCACTAACTCTCTGTTGACACCCGGATGGACTGGGGCGGATCGAGGCACCCGTTGCAGTCTGGTTTCATATTATATAATGGCTCAGGGTCCTTCAGGACACAATTTAACATTCTGTTCTTAGCATGTGGCTGGTTGTTTAATACTTAAATCACATGGGTCTAAAGTATGTTTTTATCTTCATTTAACTAGGCACTTTCATTAAGACAAAAAGGGAAAAAGATTGTTCATTAAAGAGTAATTGAGAACTACACTTGTCTTTAACTCGAGATTCACTTATACATACATGTGTGAGTCACAGCGAGGGTCTATGGGAGCGCCTTTAGCTGGGGCGCAGCTAACTAGGAGTGATTTACCTCTGTATTATGTTTCTATGACACTATACATGTATTTACATTCAGCTTCATCAAAAATGAGGTAGCATTGTGCTAGTACGATTTATATTTGGTTAAACAATGCAATGTTGCAATTAGTGTTATGAGCATTTCAGAATCATAGGTCGACATACATTGTGCTTTCATTTTAGCAGATTAGCATAGGAACTTCCAGTTACACACATATATGTATTTACATTGTTTACTCATAGCCCTTCTTAATCTATCATCAGGTCTGTATGATTTTGCATAAGGAGAGAAGCATGCTTTTATCCATGTTAGAGGAAAAATAGATTTACAGGCTTAAGGGTCTCTTTCAATGGTTGGTATTGCCCAAGAGGGCACGGGGATTATGTTTTTATGGCCAGAGTCTGCGGGGTGTGGGGCAGGGTTATAGAGACAGATAGCTCTTGCTTTGCCCCCTGCTCTGGGTTGCCTCTGAACCAGTGAAGGAAGTCGGAAGGCAGATGATACAGTGTGGATTTTGTTGCATTCCCGCAGCCAGCCTTCTCATGGGAACCGAGCAGTTGTGGAGACGGCACAGGGGAGGAGGTGAAGGGGGCGACTCACTTACTGTGCGCACTTAATGGGGAGGGCTGCAGGCTGGAGTTGAACCTCCATAGTCGGTTAACATTGCAAAATAGAGTCAATGGCTTACAAAATGGAGTCAGTGGCTTACAAAATGGATTCTTGTTCACCTCTGGTTTTGCTATACAGGATGTACATGAGGGGATCGATCGCAGCTTGTAGGGACATTCCCGTACAAAAGGGTTCACAGTTCCTAAAGGTGTTCGCACATGAGTGCTCCAGGGCCGGGGCCCTGGACCAAAAGCAGCCGTGGCTGGGCCTACCCAGGAAGTGTAGGAATAAGGGAGGGGGGGGTCCAAAATGCCTCCTCCTTCCACTCACCCATCACATCTCTGATCACTCCAGCATGGTAAAATACCCCTCTGAACACTGGGGACATGGGTGTTTTAGATGTAAAGTGGCTCACAGAGGGTGGGGTATTTCCTATATATGATATGATATGGCATTTATAATGAACCTGTACAGAAGAGTTTCTAGGAAAAGAGTGATAGAAATTGGGTGATAGTTTGCCAGACATGTAGGATTGGCAGAAGTTCTTGTATAGGAAGTGGTGCACATAGGGATCGGGCAGTAGACTTGCATTTTGAAGCCTACCGGGACTCTTGGATACAAATAGCACTCCATCTCAATGGAACATATGCTTTTCCCACCCTGGGAATGGCCACTCACCTGCGACCATCTGCAGAAATTCACTACTCGACAACCTAACACACATTAGCTCTGCCATTAGAATTTAGGTGAGTCCCACGACAAAACTTTGGTCCATCTGGTGCACGTAATCTGTCTCCTTGACTCACCTAATCTCCTGACAGTCTATCACAGCACCCATCCACTAGCCAGATGTCCATGGGTCGCCTGCTCTCCTGACAGTCTATCACAGCACACATTCACTAACCAGATCTCCATTGGTCGCCTACACTCCTGACTATCATAGCACCCATCCACTAGCCATATCTCCATGGCTCACTACTATCCTGACAGACTATCACAGCACCCATCCACTAGCCAGCTCTCCATGGGTCACCTACTCTCCTGACAGTCTATAACAGCACACATTCACTAACCAGATCTCCATTGGTCGCCTACACTCCTGACTATCATAGCACCCATCCACTAGTCATATCTCCATGGGTCGCTACACTCCTAACAGTCTATCACAGCACGTATCCACTAGCCAGATCTCCATTGGTTGCTACTCTCCTAACAGTCTATCACAGCACCGATCCACTAGCCAAATCTCCATGGGTCACTACTCTCCTGACATTCTATCACAGTACCCATCCACTAGCCAGATCTCCATGGGTCGCTACTCTCCCAACAGACTATCACAGCACCCATCCACTAGCTAGATCTCCAAGGATAGCCTACTCTCCTGGCAGTCTATCACAGCACCCATCCACTAGCCAGATCTCCATCTGTTGCTACTCTCCTGACAGTCTAGCACAGCACCCATCCACTAGCCTGATCTCCATGGGTCGCCAACTCTCCTGACAGTCTATCACAGCACCCATCCACTTGCCAGATCTCCATAGGAGGCCTTTTCTTCTGACAGTCTATCACAGCACCCAACCACCAGGCAGATCTCCATGGGTCGCTACTCTTCTGACAGTTTATCACAGCACCCATCCACTAGTCATATCTCCATGGGTCGCTACTCTCCTAACAGTCTATCACAGCACCCATCCACTAGCCACATTTCCATGGTTGCTACTCTCCTGACAGTCTATCACAGTACCCATCCTCTAGCCAGATTTCCATGGTTGCTACACTCCTGACAGTCTATCACAGCACCCATCCACTATCCAGATCTCCATGGGTCGCTACCCTCCTGACAGTCTATCACAGTACCCATCCACTAGCCAGATCTCCATGGGTCGCTACTCTCATGACAGACTATCACAGCACCCACCACTAGCCAGATCTCCATGGGTCCCCTACTCTCCTGACTGTCTATCCCAGCATCAATCCACTAGCCAGAACTCCATGGCTCGCTACTCTCCTGACAGACTATCACAGCACCCACCACTAGCCAGATCTCCATGGGTCGCCTACTCTCCTAACAGTCTATCACAGCACCCATCCACTAGCCAGATCTCCATGGCTCACTACTCCCCTGACAGACTATCACAGCACCCATTCACTAGTCAGATCTCCATGGGTCCCCTACTCTCCTGAAAGTCTATCACAGCACCCATCCACTAGCCAGATCTCCATGGCTCGCTACTCTCCTGACAGCAGTCTATCACAGCACCCATCCACTAGCCAAATCTCCACGAGTCACTACTCTCCTGACAGTCTATCACAGCACCCATCCACTAGCCAGATTTCCATGGTCGCTACTCTCCTGACAGACTATCACAGCACCCATCTACTATCCAGATCTCCATAGGTCGTCTGCTCTCCTGACAGTCTATCACAGCACCCATCCACTATCCAGATCTCCATGAGTCGCTACTCTCCTAACAGCCCATCACAGTACCCATCCACTATCCAGATCTCCATGGGTCCCCTACTCTCCTGAAAGTCTATCACAGCACCCATCCACTAGCCAGATCTCCATGGCTTGCTACTCTCCTGACATTATATCACAGCACCCATCCACTAGCCAGATCTCCATGGGTCGCCTACTCTCCAGAGAGTCTATCACAGCACCCATCCACTAGCCAGATCTCCGTGGTTCGCTACTCTCCTGAGAGTCTATCACAGCACCCATCCACTGTCCAGATCTCCATGGGTCACCTACTCTCCTGACAGTCTATCACAGTACCCATCCACTAACCAGATCTCCATGGGTCCCATACTCTCCTGACAGTCTATTACAGCACCCATTAACTAGCCAGATATCAATAGGTTGCTACTCTCCTGACAGGCTGTCACAGCACCCATCCAGTAGCCAGATCTCCATGGGTCGCTACTCTCCTGACAGTCTATTACAGCACCAATTAACTAGCCAGATCTCCATGAGTCACTACTCTCCTGACAGCAGTCTATCACAGCACCCATCCACTAGCCAGATTTCCATGGTTGCTACTCTCCTGACAGTCTATCACAGTACCCATCCACTAGCCAGATTTCCATGGTTGCTACACTCCTGACAGTCTATCACAGCACCCATCCACTATCCAGATCTCCATGGGTCGCTACTCTCCTGACAGTCTATCACAGTACCCATCCACTAGCCAGATCTCCATGGGTCGCTACTCTCATGACAGACTATCACAGCACCCACCACTAGCCAGATCTCCATGGGTCACCTACTCTCCTGACAGTCTATCACAGCACCCCTCCACTATCCAGATCTCCATGGGTCGCTACTCTCCTGACAGTCTATCACAATACCCGTCCACTAGCCAGATCTCCATTGGTCCCCTACTCTCCTGAGTGTATATCACAGCCCCAATCCACTGGCCAGATCTCCATGGGTCCCCTACTCTCCTGAAAGTCTATCACAGCACCCATCCACTAGCCAGATCTCCATGGCTCGCTACTCGCCTGACAGACTATCACAGCACCCATCTACTATCCAGATCTCCAGTAGTTGTTACTCTCCTAACAGTCTATCACAGCACCATCCACTATCCAGAATCTCTATGGTCGCCTACTCTCCTGACAGCCCATCACAGTACCCCACTCACTATCCAGATCTCCATGGGTCCCCTACTCTCCTGAAAGTCTATCACAGCACCCCATCACTAGCCAGATTCAGGCTTGCTACTCTCCTTGACATTATATCACAGCACCCATCCTCATAGCCAGATCTCATGTCGCTCTAATGTCCAGAGAGTCTATCACAGCCCCATCCATAGCCACGATCTCCGTGGTTCGCTACTCTCCTGACAGTCTTCACAGTCCCCATCCACTAGCCAGTCTTCCATGGGTCGCTGATCTTGACAGGTCTATCACAGCACCCTTAACTAGCCAGATCTCTAGTGGATAACTCTCCAGAGAGTCTTTCACAGCACCCATTCCACTAGCGCAGATCTCCATGGCTCGCCTCTCTCGGAAGGTGTCTATCACCAGCTCCCATGCCACTCTGTCAGATGTCATGGGTCGCCTGCTCTCCTGACAGTCTATCACAGCACCCATCCACTAGCCATATTGTCCATGGGTCACTACTTTCCTGACAGTCTATCACAGCACCCATCCACTAGCCAGCTCTCCATGGTGGTACCTACTCTTGCTGACAGTCGTATCACAGCACCCATTCACTAACCAGATTCTCCATTGGTTCGCCTTTCCCTCCTTGACAGTCTATCACAGCACCCATTCACTAGCCCAGATCTCCATTGGTCGCTACACTCTCTGACAGTCTATCACAGCAACCCATCCACTAGCCAGATCTCCATGGGTCGCTACTCCTCCTGACTTCTTATCACAGTACCCATCCTAGCCAGATTCTCATGGGTCGCTACTCTCCAACAGACTACTTCACAGCACCCATCCACTAGCTAGTCTCCAAGGGATTGACCTATTCTCCTGGCAGTCTATCACAGCACCCATCCACTAGCCAGATCGTCCACTCTGTTGCCTACTCTTCCTGACAGTCTGAGCAACGAACCATCACTAGCCCTGATCTCCATGGGTCGTCAACTCTTCTGACAGTCTATCACAGCACCCATCCACTATGCCAGATCTCCATAGGACGGCTTTTCTTCTGACAGTCTATCACAGCACCCAACCACTGCGCAGATTCTCCATGGGTCGCTTTACTCTTTCTGACAGTTTATCACAGCACCCTCCACTAGTCATTATCTTCATGGGTCGCTACTCTTTCTACAGTCTATCACAGCACCCATCCACTAGTCCATTCCATGATTTGCTTATATTCCTCTGACCGTCTCACCTAGCTCACCATCCTCTGCCAGATTTCGCATGGTTGCTACACTCCTGACAGTCTATCACAGTCACCCATCCACTATCTAGATCTCCATGGTGTCGCTACCTTCCTGACGGTCTATCACAAGTACGCATCCACTATCTGATCTCCATGGGTCGTTCTCTCTCGTGACAGACTATCACAGCACCCACCACTAGCTCAGATCTCCATGGGTCGCTACTCTCCTGACAGTCTATCACAGCACTCCATCCACTGTGCCAGATCTCCATGGGTCACCTACTCTCCTGACAGTCTATCCACAGCACCAATCCACTAGTCAGATCTCCATGGGTCCCTACTCTCCTGACAGTCTATCACAGCACATTCACTAGTCCGATCTTCCATGGGTTCGCTACTCTCCTGACAGCAGTCTTCACAGCACCCATCACTAGCCAATCTCCACGGAGTCGCTACTCTCCTGACAGGTCTATCACAGCACCCTTCCTCTCTATCCAGATCTCCATGGGCGCTACCCTCCTGGCTCAGTCTTCACAGTACCCATCCACTAGCCAGGTCTCCATGGTCGTATCTCTTGACAGTTCTATCATGCACCATCATATCAGATCTCCATGGTCACTACTTCTCCTACAGTGTTATACAGCCCCATTCACTAGTCAGATCTCCATGGGTCCCTACTTCCTGAAGTCTTCACAGCAAATCACTAGCCAGATCTCCTGGTTCGCACTCTCCCACAGTGTATCACAGCACCATCACTGCCAGATCGCTACCTCCCGACAGTGTATCACAGCACCATCACTGGCCAGTTTCATGGTCGCTACTCCTGACAGGGCTATCGCAGCACCCATTTACTATCAGATCTCATAGGTGTCTGCTCTCTGACAGTCTATACTCGATGGTCCAGCATGGACTAATCCAGCTCTCATGGTCGCTACTCTCCTGACAGTCTCACGTACCATCCACTGTCAGATCTCATGGGTCCCTCTCCTGAAGGTTCATCACACCCCTCCACTAGCAGTCTCCCATGGTTGCTACTCTCGAATTTTTCACAGCCCATCCATAGCAGATCTCATGGGTGCCTACTTTCTGGGCTACAAGACCATCCACTAGCAGTCTCCGTGGTCGCTACTCTCCTACAGTCTATACTGTACCCTCCACTAGTTATCTCCATGGGTCGCTCTCTCCCTACAGTCTATCACAGCACTATCCTGCCAGATCTCATTGGTTGCTATCTCCTAAAGTTTCTTCAGCACATCCATGCCAATTCCATGGGTCATACTCTCCTGACATTCTATTCACATACCTTCCACTGCCGATCTCCATGCGGTCGCTACTCTCCAAAGATTCACGCACCTCCACTAGCTTAGCTCTCAGGATAGCCTACTCTCCTGCGGTCTATCACAGCACCATCACTAGCGTTTCATCTGTTGCTACTCTTCTGACAGTCTAGCACAGAATCCCCTCACTAGCGTATCTCATGGTGTCGCAACTCTCCTGAGTCTATCACAGCACCCTCACTTGCCGATTCCATAGGCCTTTTTCTTCTGCGTCTATCAGCGCACCCAACCACAGGCAGATCTCCATGGGTCGCTACTCTTCTGACAGTTTATCACAGCACTCATCACTTAGCCATCTCCATGGGTCGCTTACTCTCGTAACAGTCTATCACACACCCATCCACTAGCACATTTCCATTGATTGCTACTCTCCTGACAGTCTTTTCACAGTACCCATTCCTCTAGCCAGATTTTCCATGGTTGCTACATCCTGACAGTCTATCTACAGCACATCATCTAGTTCCAGATCTCCATGGGTCGCTACCCTCCTGACAGTCTATCACAGTACCCATCCCTAGCCAAGATCTCCATGGGTCGCTACTCTCATGCGGGACTGTCAGCAGCACCCACCACTAGCCAGATCTCCATGGGATCCCTACTCTCCTGACTGTCTATTCCCGCATCCAATCCACTAGCAGACTCCATGGCCTCACTACTCTCCTGACAGACTATCACAGCACCCATTCACTAGTCAGATCTCCATGGGTCCCCTTACTCTTCCTGAAAGGTCTATCCAGCTCTTCTCACTAGGCCTGATCTCCATGGCTCGCTACTCTCCTGCAGCAGTCTTATCACAGCACCCTCCACTAGCCAATCTCCACTGGTTCACTCTCTCTGACAGTCTATCACAGCACCCATCCACTATCCAGATCTCCTATGGGTCGGCTACTCCTTGACAGTCTATCACCGTACCGTTCATATCCAGATCTCCATGGGTCGTACTCTCCTGCTGTCTTCACAGCACCCATCCACTCAGATTCCATGGTCGTGCTCTCCTTACAGCCTATCACAGCACCATTCCATATCAGATCTCCATGGTCCCTACTCTCGTGACTTATCGCCGCTACCTATACTTCATTGCTGTACTCGCCTGACAGTCTTTCACAGCCCCATTACTAGCCAGATCTCCATGGGTCCCCTACTCTCCTGAAGTCTATCACAGACCTCCCTAGCAGTCTCCCTGGTTCGCTACTTCCTGACAGTCTATCACAGTACCCATCCACTAGCCAGATCTCCATGGGTCGCTACTCTCCTGAGAGTCTATCACAGCACCCATCCACTGTCAGTCTCATGGGTCCCCTACTCTCCTGAAGTTTATCCGCACCCTCACTTAGCAGTCTTCATGGGCTTGCTCTCCTGACATTCTATACAGCACCATTACTGCCATATCTCCATGGGTTGCTACTCTCTGAGGGTCTTCACAGACCCATCCAGTGCAGATCTTCGTGGTTCGCTACTTCCTGACGTCTATTACAGTACCAGTTACGTAGCAGATCTCATGGGTCGGCCTACTCTCCTAGAGTCTATCACAGCATCATTCACTGTCAGATTTCATGGGTTTGCTATCTCTGACAGTCTATCACAGTACCCATCCACTACCAGATTCTTGGTTGCATACTTCCTGACAGTCTATCATAGGCACCCATCCTACTAGCCAGATCTCCATGGTGTCGCTACTCTCCTGACAGTCTTGCAGAGACCCATCCACTAGCCAGATCTGCATGGGTCGTTACTCTCCTGACAGTCTATCACAGCACCATCCACTGAGCCAGATCCTCCATGGGTCACTACTCTCCTTGACAGTCTATCACAGCACCCTCATCGACTAGCCAGATCTCCATTGGTCGCTACTCTTCCTGACAGTCTATCACAGTACCCGTCCATCTAGCCAGATCTCCATTGGTCCCTACTCTCCTGACAGTTCTATCACAGCACCCATTCCACTGTGCAGATCTCCATGGGTCGCCTACTTCCTGACAGTCTATCACAGTCCCATCCACTAGCCAGATCTCCAGTTGGTCGCTTACTCTCCTGACAGACTATCCAGCACCCTTCACTTAGCCAGATCTCCATGGGTCGTCTACTCTCCTGCAGTCTATCACAGCACCATCCACTGTCCAGATTCTCCATGAGTCGCTACTCTCCTGGACAGTCTATTGCACGTACCCATCCACTGTCCAGATCTCCATGGTTCCCCTACTCTCCTGACAGTCTATCACAGCACCCATCCACTAGCCAGATTTTCATGTGTTGCTACACTCCTTACAGTCTATCACAGCACCCATCCACCTAGGCCAGATCTC
>CM030325.1:1023210278-1023255241 GCA_002915635.3 Ambystoma mexicanum | reverse complement strand
TATCACAGCACCCATCCACTAGCCAGATCTCCATGGGTCGCTACTCTCCTGACAGTCTATCACAGCACCCATCCACTAGCCAGATCTCCATGAGTCACTACTCTCCTGACAGCAGTCTATCACAGCACCCATCCACTAGCCAGATCTCCATGGTTGCTACTCTCCTGACAGTCTATCACAGCACCCATCCACTAGCCAGATCTCCATGGGTCGCTACTCTCCTGACAGTCTATCACAGCACCCATCCACTAGCCAGATCTCCATGGTCGCTACTCTCCTGACAGTCTATCACAGCACCCATCCACTAGCCAGATCTCCATGGGTCGCTACTCTCCTGACAGTCTATCACAGCACCCATCCACTAGCCAGATCTCCATGGGTCACTACTCTCCTGACAGTCTATCACAGCACCCATCCACTAGCCAGATCTCCATGGGTCGCTACTCTCCTGACAGTCTATCACAGCACCCATCCACTAGCCAGATCTCCATGGTCGCCTACTCTCCTGACAGTCTATCACAGCACCCATCCACTAGCCAGATCTCCATGGGTCGCTACTCTCCTGACAGTCTATCACAGCACCCATCCACTAGCCAGATCTCCATGGGTCGCCTACTCTCCTGACAGTCTATCACAGCACCCATCCACTAGCCAGATCTCCATGGGTCGCTACTCTCCTGACAGTCTATCACAGCACCCATCCACTAGCCAGATCTCCATGGGTCGCTACTCTCCTGACAGTCTATCACAGCACCCATCCACTAGCCAGATATCCATGGGTCGCTACTCTCCTGACAGTCTATCACAGCACCCATCCACTAGCCAGATCTCCATGGGTCGCTACTCTCCTGACAGTCTATCACAGCACCCATCCACTAGCCAGATCTCCATGGGTCGCTACTCTCCTGACAGTCTATCACAGCACCCATCCACTAGCCAGATCTCCATGGGTCACTACTCTCCTGACAGTCTATCACAGCACCCATCCACTAGCCAGATCTCCATGGGTCGCCTACTCTCCTGACAGTCTATCACAGCACCCATCCACTAGCCAGATCTCCATGGGTCGCTACTCTCCTGACAGTCTATCACAGCACCCATCACTAGCCAGATCTCCATGGGTCGCTACTCTCCTGACAGTCTATCACAGCACCCATCCACTAGCCAGATCTCCATGGGTCGCTACTCTCCTGACAGTCTATCACAGCACCCATCCACTGCCAGATCTCCATGGGTCGCCTACTCTCCTGACAGTCTATCACAGCACCCATCCACTAGCCAGATCTCCATGGGTCGCCTACTCTCCTGACTGTCTATCACAGCACCCATCCACTAGCCAGATCTCCATGGGTTGCCTACTCTCCTGACAGTCTATCACAGCACCCATCCACTAGCCAGATCTCCATGGTCGCTACTCTCCTGACAGTCTATCACAGCACCCATCCACTAGCCAGATCTCCATGGGTCGCTACTCTCCTGACAGTCTATCACAGCACCCATCCACTAGCCAGATCTCCATGGGTCGCTACTCTCCTGACAGTCTATCACAGCACCCATCCACTAGCCAGATCTCCATGGGTCGCTACTCTCCTGACAGTCTATCACAGCACCCATCCACTAGCCAGATCTCCATGGTCGCTACTCTCCTGACAGTCTATCACAGCACCCATCCACTAGCCAGATCTCCATGGGTCGCTACTCTCCTGACAGTCTATCACAGCACCCATCCACTAGCCAGATCTCCATGGGTCGCTACTCTCCTGACAGTCTATCACAGCACCCATCCACTAGCCAGATCTCCATGGGTCGCCTACTCTCCTGACAGTCTATCACAGCACCCATCCACTAGCCAGATCTCCATGGGTCGCTACTCTCCTGACAGTCTATCACAGCACCCATCCACTAGCCAGATCTCCATGGGTCGCTACTCTCCTGACAGTCTATCACAGCACCCATCCACTAGCCAGATCTCCATGGGTCCCTACTCTCCTGACAGTCTATCACAGCACCCATCCACTAGCCAGATCTCCATGGTCGCTACTCTCCTGACAGTCTATCACAGCACCCATCCACTAGCCAGATCTCCATGGGTCGCTACTCTCCTGACAGTCTATCACAGACCCATCCACTAGCCAGATCTCCATGGGTCGCTACTCTCCTGACAGTCTATCACAGCACCCATCCACTAGCCAGATCTCCATGGGTCGCTACTCTCCTGACAGTCTATCACAGCACCCATCCACTAGCCAGATCTCCATGGGTCGCTACTCTCCTGACAGTCTATCACAGCACCCATCCACTAGCCAGATCTCCATGGGTCGCTACTCTCCTGACAGTCTATCACAGCACCCATCCACTAGCCAGATCTCCATGGGTCGCTACTCTCCTGACAGTCTATCACAGCACCCATCCACTAGCCAGATCTCCATGGGTCGCTACTCTCCTGACAGTCTATCACAGCACCCATCCACTAGCCAGATCTCCATGGGTCGCTACTCTCCTGACAGTCTATCACAGCACCCATCCTCTAGCCAGATCTCCATGGGTCGCTACTCTCCTGACAGTCTATCACAGACCCATCCACTAGCCAGATCTCCATGGGTCGCTACTCTCCTGACAGTCTATCACAGCACCCATCCACTAGCCAGATCTCCATGGGTCGCTACTCTCCTGACAGTCTATCACAGCACCCATCCACTAGCCAGATCTCCATGGGTCGCCTACTCTCCTGACAGTCTATCACAGCACCCATCCACTAGCCAGATCTCCATGGGTCGCTACTCTCCTGACAGTCTATCACAGCACCCATCCACTAGCCAGATCTCCATGGTCGCTACTCTCCTGACAGACTATCACAGCACCTCCATCAGATCTCCATGTCGACTCACAGCACCCATCCACTAGCCAGATCTCCATGGGTCGCTACTCTCCTGACAGTCTATCACAGCACCCATCCACTAGCCAGATCTCCATGGGTCGCTACTCTCCTGACAGTCTATCACAGCACCCATCCACTAGCCAGATCTCCATGGGTCACCTACTCTCCTGACAGTCTATCACAGCACCCATCCACTAGCCAGATCTCCATGGTCGCTACTCTCCTGACAGTCTATCACAGCACCCATCCACTAGCCAGATCTCCATGGGTCGCCTACTCTCCTGACAGTCTATCACAGCACCCATCCACTAGCCAGATCTCCATGGGTCGCTACTCTCCTGACAGTCTATCACAGCACCCATCCACTAGCCAGATCTCCATGGGTCGCTACTCTCCTGACAGTCTATCACAGCACCCATCCACTAGCCAGATCTCCATGGGTCGCTACTCTCCTGACAGTCTATCACAGCACCCATCCACTAGCCAGATCTCCATGGGTCGCTACTCTCCTGACAGTCTATCACAGCACCCATCCACTAGCCAGATCTCCATGGTCGCCTACTCTCCTGACAGTCTATCACAGCACCCATCCACTAGCCAGATCTCCATGGTCGCTACTCTCCTGACAGTCTATCACAGCACCCATCCACTAGCCAGATCTCCATGGGTCGCTACTCTCCTGACAGTCTATCACAGCACCCATCCACTAGCCAGATCTCCATGGGTTCGCTACTCTCCTGACAGTCTTATCACAGCACCCATCCACTAGCCAGATCTCCATGGGTCGCTACTCTCCTGACAGTCTATCACAGCACCCATCCACTAGCCAGATCTCCATGGGTCGCTACTCTCCTGACAGTCTATCACAGCACCCATCCACTAGCCAGATCTCCATGGGTCGCTACTCTCCTGACAGTCTATCACAGCACCCATCCACTAGCCAGATCTCCATGGTCGCTACTCTCCTGACAGTCTATCACAGCACCCATCCACTAGCCAGATCTCCATGGGTCGCTACTCTCCTGACAGTCTATCACAGCACCCATCCACTAGCCAGATCTCCATGGGTCGCTACTCTCCTGACAGTCTATCACAGCACCCATCCACTAGCCAGATCTCCATGGTCCCTACTCTCCTGACAGTCTATCACAGCACCCATCCACTAGCCAGATCTCCATGGGTCGCTACTCTCCTGACAGTCTATCACAGCACCATCCACTAGCCAGATCTCCATGGTCGCTACTCTCCTGACAGTCTATCACAGCACCATCACTAGCCAGATCTCCATGGGTCCCTACTCTCCTGACAGTCTATCACAGCACCCATCCACTAGCCAGATCTCCATGGGTCGCCTACTCTCCTGACAGTCTATCACAGCACCCATCCACTAGCCAGATCTCCATGGGTCGCTACTCTCCTGACAGTCTATCACAGCACCCATCCACTAGCCAGATCTCCATGGTCGCCTACTCTCCTGACAGTCTATCACAGCACCCATCCACTAGCCAGATTTCCATGGTCACTACTCTCCTGACAGACTATCACAGCACCCATCCACTATCCAGATCTCCATAGGTCGCCTACTCTCCTGACAGTCTATCACAGCACCCATCCACTAGCCAGATCTCCATGGGTCACTACTCTCCTGACAGTCTATCACAGCACCCATCCACTAGCCAGATCTCCATGGGTCGCCTACTCTCCTGACAGTCTATCACAGCACCCATCCACTAGCCAGATCTCCATGGCTTCCTACTCTCCTGACAGTCTATCACAGCACCCATCCACTAGCCAGATCTCCATGGGTCGCCTACTCTCCTGACAGTCTATCACAGCACCCATCCACTAGCCAGATCTCCATGGGTCGCCTACTCTCCTGACAGTCTATCACAGCACCCATCCACTAGCCAGATCTCCATGGGTCGCTACTCTCCTGACAGTCTATCACAGCACCCATCCACTAGCCAGATCTCCATGGGTCGCTACTCTCCTGACAGTCTATCACAGCACCCATCCACTAGCCAGATCTCCATGGCGTTGCTACTCTCCTGACAGTCTATCACAGCACCCATCCACTAGCCAGATCTCCATGGTCGCTACTCTCCTGACAGTCTATCACAGCACCCATCCACTAGCCAGATCTCCATGGGTCGCTACTCTCCTGACAGTCTATCACAGCACCCATCCACTAGCCAGATCTCCATGGGTCGCTACTCTCCTGACAGAGTCTATCACAGCACCCATCCACTAGCCAGATCTCCATGGGTCGCTACTCTCCTGACAGTCTATCACAGCACCCATCCACTAGCCAGATCTCCATGGGTCGCTACTCTCCTGACAGTCTATCACAGCACCCATCCACTAGCCAGATCTCCATGGGTCGCTACTCTCCTGACAGTCTATCACAGCACCCATCCACTAGCCAGATCTCCATGGTCGCTACTCTCCTGACAGTCTATCACAGCACCCATCCACTAGCCAGATCTCCATGGGTCGCTACTCTCCTGACAGTCTATCACAGCACCCATCCACTAGCCAGATCTCCATGGGTCGTCTATTCTCCTGACAGTCTATCACAGCACCCATCCACTAGCCAGATCTCCATGGGTCGCTACTCTCCTGACAGTCTATCACAGCACCCATCCACTAGCCAGATCTCCATGGTCGCCTACTCTCCTGACAGTTCTATCACAGCACCATCCACTAGCCAGATCTCCATGGTCGCTACTCTCCTGACAGTCTATCACAGCACCCATCCACTAGCCAGATCTCCATGGGTCGCTACTCTCCTGACAGTCTATCACAGCACCCATCCACTAGCCAGATCTCCATGGGTCGCTACTCTCCTGACAGTCTATCACAGCACCCATCCACTAGCCAGATCTCCATGGGTCGCTACTCTCCTGACAGCCTATCACAGCACCCATCCACTAGCCAGATCTCCATGGGTCGCCTACTCTCCTGACAGTCTATCACAGCACCCATCCACTAGCCAGATCTCCATGGGTCGCCTACTCTCCTGACAGTCTATCACAGCACCCATCCACTAGCCAGATCTCCATGGTCTCTACTCTCCTGACAGTCTATCACAGCACCCATCCACTAGCCAGATCTCCATGGGTCGCTACTCTCCTGACAGTCTATCACAGCACCCATCCACTAGCCAGATCTCCATGGTTCGCTACTCTCCTGACAGTCTATCACAGCACCCATCCACTAGCCAGATCTCCATGGGTCGCTACTCTCCTGACAGTCTATCACAGCACCCATCCACTAGCCAGATCTCCATGGGTCGCTACTCTCCTGACAGTCTATCACAGCACCCATCCACTAGCCAGATCTCCATGGGTCGCTACTCTCCTGACAGTCTATCACAGCACCCATCCACTAGCCAGATCTCCATGGGTCGCCTACTCTCCTGACAGTCTATCACAGCACCCATCCACTAGCCAGATCTCCATGGGTCGCTACTCTCCTGACAGTCTATCACAGCACCCATCCACTAGCCAGATCTCCATGGGTCGCTACTCTCCTGACAGTCTATCACAGCACCCATCCACTAGCCAGATCTCCATGGGTCGCTACTCTCCTGACAGTCTATCACAGCACCCATCCACTAGCCAGATCTCCATGGGTCGCTACTCTCCTGACAGTCTATCACAGCACCCATCCACTAGCCAGATCTCCATGGTCCCTACTCTCCTGACAGTCTATCACAGCACCCATCCACTAGCCAGATCTCCATGGCTTGCTACTCTCCTGACAGTCTATCACAGCACCCATCCACTATCCAGATCTCCATGGGTCGCCTACTCTCCTGACAGTCTATCACAGCACCCATCCACTAGCCAGATCTCCATGGTCGCCTACTCTCCTGACAGTCTATCACAGCACCCATCCACTAGCCAGATCTCCATGGGTCGCTACTCTCCTGACAGTCTATCACAGCACCCATCCACTAGCCAGATCTCCATGGGTTCCCTACTCTCCTGACAGTCTATCACAGCACCCATCCACTAGCCAGATCTCCATGGTCGCTACTCTCCTGACAGTCTATCACAGCACCATCCACTAGCCAGATCTCCATGGGTCGCTACTCTCCTGACAGTCTATCACAGCACCCATCCACTAGCCAGATCTCCATGGGTCGCTACTCTCCTGACAGTCTATCACAGCACCCATCCACTAGCCAGATCTCCATGGGTCGCTACTCTCCTGACAGTCTATCACAGCACCCATCCACTAGCCAGATCTCCATTGGTCGCCTACTCTCCTGACAGTCTATCACAGCACCCATCCACTAGCCAGATCTCCATGGTTCGTACTCTCCTGACAGTCTATCACAGCACCCATCCACTAGCCAGATCTCCATGGGTCGCTACTCTCCTGACAGTCTATCACAGCACCCATCCACTAGCCAGATCTCCATGGGTCGCTACTCTCCTGACAGTCTATCACAGCACCCATCCACTAGCCAGATCTCCATGGGTCGCTACTCTCCTGACAGTCTATCACAGCACCCATCCACTAGCCAGATCTCCATGGGTTCGCTACTCTCCTGACAGTCTATCACAGCACCCATCCACTAGCCAGATCTCCATGGGTCGCCTACTCTCCTGACAGTCTATCACAGCACCCATCCACTAGCCAGATCTCCATGGGTCGCTACTCTCCTGACAGTCTATCACAGCACCCATCCACTAGCCAGATCTCCATGGGTCGCTACTCTCCTGACAGTCTATCACAGCACCCATCCACTAGCCAGATCTCCATGGGTCGCTACTCTCCTGGACAGTCTATCACAGCACCCATCCACTAGCCAGATCTCCATGGGTCGCCTACTCTCCTGACAGTCTATCACAGCACCCATCCACTAGCCAGATCTCCATGGGTCGCTACTCTCCTGACAGTCTATCACAGCACCCATCCACTAGCCAGATCTCCATGGGTCGCCTACTTCCTGACAGTCTATCACAGCACCCATCCACTAGTCAGATCTCCATGGGTCGCTACTCTCCTGACAGTCTATCACAGCACCCATCCACTAGCCAGATCTCCATGGGTCACTACTCTCCTGACAGACTATCACAGCACCCATCCACTAGCCAGATCTCCATGGGTCCCTTCTCTGACAGTCTATCACAGCACCCATCCACTAGCCAGATCTCCATGGGTCACTTTCTCTTGACAGTCTATCACAGCACCCATCCACTAGCCAGATCTCCATGGGTCCCTACTCTCCTGACAGTCTATCACAGCACCCATCCACTAGCCAGATCTCCATGGGTCGCTACTCTCCTGACAGTCTATCACAGCACCCATCCACTAGCCAGATCTCCATGGGTCGCTACTCTCCTGACAGTCTATCACAGCACCCATCCACTAGCCAGATCTCCATGGGTCGCTACTCTCCTGACAGTCTATCACAGCACCCATCCACTAGCCAGATCTCCATGGGTCGCCTACTCTCCTGACAGTCTATCACAGCACCCATCCACTAGCCAGATCTCCATGGGTCGCTACTCTCCTGACATTCTATCACAGCACCCATCCACTAGCCAGATCTCCATGGGTCGCCTACTCTCCTGACAGTCTATCACAGCACCCATCCACTAGCCAGATCTCCATGGTTCGCTACTCTCCTGACAGTCTATCACAGCACCCATCCACTAGCCAGATCTCCATGGGTCGCTACTCTCCTGACAGTCTATCACAGCACCCATCCACTAGCCAGATCTCCATGGGTTGCCTACTCTCCTGACAGTCTATCACAGCACCCATCCACTAGCCAGATCTCCATGGGTCGCTACTCTCCTGACAGTCTATCACAGCACCCATCCACTAGCCAGATCTCCATGGGTCGCTACTCTCCTGACAGTCTATCACAGCACCCATCCACTAGCCAGATCTCCATGGGTCGCTACTCTCCTGACAGTCTATCACAGCACCCATCCACTAGCCAGATCTCCATGGGTCGCCATACTCCTGACAGTCTATCACAGCACCCATCCACTAGCCAGATCTCCATGGGTCACTACTCTCCTGACAGTCTATCACAGCACCCATCCACTAGCCAGATCTCCATGGGTCCCTACTCTCCTGACAGTCTATCACAGCACCCATCCACTAGCCAGATCTCCATGGGTCGTCTACTCTCCTGACAGTCTATCACAGCACCCATCCACTAGCCAGATCTCCATGGGTCGCTACTCTCCTGACAGTCTATCACAGCCCCCATCCACTAGCCAGATCTCCATGGGTCTACTCTCCTGACAGTCTATCACAGCACCCATCCACTAGCCAGATCTCCATGGGTCGCTACTCTCCTGACAGTCTATCACAGCACCCATCCACTAGCCAGATCTCCATGGGTCGCCTACTCTCCTGACAGTCTATCACAGCACCCATCCACTAGCCAGATCTCCATGGTCCCTACTTCTCCTGACAGTCTATCACAGCACCCATCCACTAGCCAGATCTCCATGGTCGCCTACTCTCCTGACAGTCTATCACAGCACCCATCCACTAGCCAGATCTCCATGGGTCGCTACTCTCCTGACAGTCTATCACAGCACCCATCCACTAGCCAGATCTCCATGGGTTGCTACTCTCCTGACAGTCTATCACAGCACCCATCCACTAGCCAGATCTCCATGGGTCGCTACTCTCCTGACAGTCTATCACAGCACCCATCCACTAGCCAGATCTCCATGGGTCGCCTACTCTCCTGACAGTCTATCACAGCACCCATCCACTAGCCAGATCTCCATGGGTCGCTACTCTCCTGACAGTCTATCACAGCACCCATCCACTAGCCAGATCTCCATGGGTCGCTACTCTCCTGACAGTCTATCACAGCACCCATCCACTAGCCAGATCTCCATGGGTCGCTACTCTCCTGACAGTCTATCACAGCACCCATCCACTAGCCAGATCTCCATGGGTCCCTACTCTCCTGACAGTCTATCACAGCACCCATCCACTAGCCAGATCTCCATGGGTCGCTACTCTCCTGACAGTCTATCACAGCACCCATCCACTAGCCAGATCTCCATGGTCGCCTACTCTCCTGACAGTCTATCACAGCACCCATCCACTAGCCAGATCTCCATGGGTCGCCTACTCTCCTGACAGTCTATCACAGCACCCATCCACTAGCCAGATCTCCATGGGTCCTACTCTCCTGACAGTCTATCACAGCACCCATCCACTAGCCAGATCTCCATGGGTCGCTACTCTCCTGACAGTCTATCACAGTACCCATCCACTAGCCAGATCTCCATGGGTCGCTACTCTCCTGACAGTCTATCACAGCACCCATCCACTAGCCAGATCTCCATGGGTTCGCTACTCTCCTGACAGTCTATCACAGCACCCATCCACTAGCCAGATCTCCATGGGTCGCCTACTCTCCTGACAGTCTATCACAGCACCCATCCACTAGCCAGATCTCCATGGGTCGCTACTCTCCTGACAGTCTATCACAGCACCCATCCACTAGCCAGATCTCCATGGGTCGCTACTCTCCTGACAGTCTATCACAGCACCCATCCACTAGCCAGATCTCCATGGGTCGCCAACTCTCCTGACAGTCTATCACAGCACCCATTCACTAGCCAGATCTCCATGGGTCGCTACTCTCCTGACAGTCTATCACAGCACCCATCCACTAGCCAGATCTCCATTGGTTCGCTACTCTCCTGAAAGTCTATCACAGCACCCATCCACTAGCCAGATCTCCATGGGTCGCTACTCTCCTGACAGTCTATCACAGCACCCATCCACTAGCCAGATCTCCATGGGTCGCTACTCTCCTGACAGTCTATCACAGCACCCATCCACTAGCCAGATCTCCATGGGTCGCTACTCTCCTGACAGTCTATCACAGCACCCATCCACTAGCCAGATCTCCATGGGTCGCTACTCTCCTGACAGTCTATCACAGCACCCATCCACTAGCCAGATCTTCTATGGGTCGCTACTCTCCTGACAGTCTATCACAGCCCCCATCCACTGGCCAGATCTCCATGGGTCGCCTACTCTCCTGACAGTCTATCACAGCACCCATCCACTAGCCAGATCTCCAAGGGTCCCCTCCTCTCCTGACAGTCTATCACAGCACTCATCGAACAGCCAGATCTCCATGGGTCGCTACTCTCCTGACAGTCTATCACAGCACCCATCCACTAGCCAGATCTCCATGGGTCGCTACTCTCCTGACAGTCTTTCACAGCACCCATCCACTAGCCAGATCTCCATGGGTCGCCACTCTCCTGACAGTCTATCACAGCACCCATCCACTATCCAGATCTCCATTGGTCGCCTACACTCCTGACTGTCTATCACAGCACCCATCCACTAGTCATATCTCCATGGATCACTACTCTCCTGAACAGTCTATCACAGCACCCATCCACTAGCCAGATCTCCATTGGTCGCTACTCTCCTGACAGTCTATCACAGCACTCATCCACTAGCCAGACTCCATGGCTCGCAACTCTCCGGAAAGTCTTTCACAGCACCCATCCACTGGCCAGATCTACATGGGTCGCCTACTCTCCTGACAGTCTATCACAGCACCCATCCACTAGTCATATCTCCATGGGTCGCTACTCTCATAACAGTCTATCAGAGCATCCATCCACTAGCCAGATGTCCAAGGATCGACTACTCTCCTGATAGTCTATCACAGCAGCCATCCACTAGCTAGATCTCCATGGGTCGCTACTCTCCTAACAGTCTATCACAGCACCCATTCACTATCCAGATCTCCATTGGTCGCCTACACTCCTGACTGTCTATCACAGCACCCATCCACTACTCATATCTCCATGCATTGGAACTCTCCTTACAGTCTATCACAGCACCAATACACTAGCAGATCCCCATGGGTCGCCAACTCTCCTGACAGTCTATCACAGCACCCATCCACTAGCCAGATCTCCATGGTTGCCTACTCTCCTGACAGTCTATCACAGCACCCATCCACTAGCCAGATCTCCATGGGTTGCTACTCTCCTGACAGTCTATCACAGCACCCATCCACTAGCCAGATCTCCATGGGTCGCTACTCTCCTGACAGTCTATCACAGCACCCATCCACTAGCCAGATCTCCATTGGTCGCCTACTCTCCTGACAGTCTATCACAGCACCCATCCACTAGCCAGATCTCCATGGGTTGCTACTCTCCTGACAGTCTATCACAGCACCCATCCACTAGCCAGATCTCCATGGGTCGCTACTCTCCTGACAGTCTATCACAGCACCCATTCACTAGCCAGATCTCCATGGGTCGCTACTCTCCTGACAGTCTATCACAGCACCCATCCACTAGCCAGATCTCCATGGGTCGCCTACTCTCCTGACAGTCTATCACAGCACCCATCCACTAGCCAGATCTCCATGGGTCACTACTCTCCTGACAGTCTATCACAGCACCCATCCACTAGCCAGATCTCCATGGGTCTCTTACCTGACAGTCGTATACCAGCACCCATCACTAGCCAGATCTCCATGGGTCCCTACTCTACTGACAGTCTATCACAGCACCCATCCACTAGCCAGATCTCCATGGTCGCTACTCTCCTAACAGTCTATCACAGCACCCATCCACTAGCCAGATCTCCATGGGTTCTACTCTCCTGACAGTCTATCACAGCACCCATCCACTAGCCAGATCTCCATGGGTCGCTACTCTCCTGACAGTCTATCACAGTACCCATCCACTAGCCAGATCTCCATGGGTCCCCTACTCTCCTGACAGTCTATCACAGCACCCATCCACTAGCCAGATCTCCATGGCTCGCTACTCTCCTGACAGTCTATCACAGCACCCATCACTAGCCAGATCTCCATGGGTCCCTACTCTCCTGACAGTCTATCACAGCACCCATCCACTAGCCAGATCTCCATGGGTCGCTACTCTCCTGACAGTCTATCACAGCACCCATCCACTAGCCAGATCTCCATGGGTCCCTTACTCTCCTGACAGTCTATCACAGCACCCATCCACTAGCCAGATCTCCATGGGTCGCTACTCTCCTGACAGTCTATCACAGCACCCATCCACTAGCCAGATCTCCATGGGTTGCCTACTCTCCTGACAGTCTATCACAGCACCCATCACTAGCCAGATCTCCATGGGTTGCTACTCTCCTGACAGTCTATCACAGCACCCATCCACTAGCCAGATCTCCATGGGTTGCTACTCTCCTGAAAGTCTATCACAGTACCCACCCACTATCCAGATCTCCATTGGTCGCCTACACTCCTGACAGTCTATCACAGCACCCATCCACTAGCCAGATCTCCATGGGTTGCATACTCTCCTGACAGTCTATCACAGCACCCATTCACTAGCCAGATCTCCATGGGTCACTACTCTCCTGACAGTCTATCACAGCACCAATTCACTAGCCAGATCTCCATGGGTCGCTACTCTCCTGACAGTCTATCACAACACCCATCCACTAGTCAGATCTCCATGGGTTGTCTACTCTCCTAACAGTCTATCACAGCACCCATTCACTAGCCAGATCTCCATGGGTCACTACTCTCCTACAGTCTATCACAGCCCCCATCCACTAGCCAGATCTCCATGGGTCTCTTACCTGACAGTGTATACCAGCACCCATCACTAGCCAGATCTCCATGGGTCGCTACTCTTCGAACAGTCTATCACAGCACCCATCCACTAGCCAGATCTTCATGGGTCCCCTACTCTCCTAACAGTCTATCACCTCACCCAACCACTAGCCAGATCTCCATGGGTTATCTTCTCTCCTAACAGTCTATAAAAGCACCCATCCACTAGCCAGATCTCCATGGGTCGCTACTCTCCTGACAGTCTATCACAGTACCCATCCACTAGCCAGATCTCCATGGGTCCCCTACTCTCCTGACAGTCTATAACAATTCCCATCCACTAGCCAGAACTCCATGGGTTGTCTACTCACCTGACAGTCTATCACAGCACCCATTAACTAGCCAGATCTCCATAGGACGCTACTCTCCTTACATTCTATCAGAGCACCCATCCACTAGCCAGCGCTCCATGGGTCGCCTACACTCCTGACAGTCTATCAGAGCACCCATCCAGTGACCAGATCTCCATGGGTCACCGAATCTCCTGACAGTCTATCACAGCACCCATCCACTAGCCAGATCGCCATGGGTCGCTACTCTGCTGACACTCTATCACAGCACCCTCCACTAGCCAGATCTCCATGGGTCACCTACACCTCTGACAGTCTATCAGAGCACCCATCCACTAGCCAGATCTCCATGGGTCTCTACTCTCCTGACACTCTATCACAGCACCCATCCACTAGCCAGATCTCCATGAGTCGCTACTCTTCTGACAGTCTATCACAGCACCCATCCACTAGCCAGATCTCCATGGGTCACCTACACTTCTGACAGTCTATCAGAGCACCCATCCACTAGCCAGATCTCCATGGGTCACTACTCTCCTGACAGTCTATCACAGCACCCATTAACTAGCTAGATCTCCATAGGTCGCTACTCTCCTGACAGTCTATCACAGTACCCATCCACTAGCCAGATCTCCCTGGGTTGCTACTCTCCTGACAGTCTATCACAGCACCCATTAACTAGCCAGATCTCCATAGGACGCTACTCTCCTTACATTCTATCACAGCACCCATCCACTAGCCAGATATCCATGGGTCACTACTCTTCTGACACTCTATCACAGCACCCATCCACTAGCCAGATCTCCATGGGTCGCTACTCTTCTGACAGTCTATCACAGCACCCATCCACTAGCCAGATCTCCATGGGTCACCTACACTTCTGACAGTGTATCACAGCACCCATCCACTAGCCAGATCTCCATGGGTCGCTACTCTCCTGACAGTCTATCACAGCACCCATCCACTAGCCAGATCTCCATGAGTCACTACTCTCCTGACAGTCTATCACAGCACCCATCCACTAGCCAGATCTCCATGGGTCACCTACTCTCCTGACAGACTATCATAGCACCCATCCTCTAGCCAGATCTCCATGGGTCGCTACTCTCCTGACAGTCTAGCAAAGACCCATCCACTAGCCAGATATCCATGGGTCGCCTACTCTCCTGACAGTCTATCACAGCAGCCATCCACTAGCTAGATCTCCAAGGATCGCCTACTCTCCTGACAGTCTATCACAGCACCCATCCACTGGCCAGATCTCCATAGGAGGCCTATTCTTCTGACAGTCTATCACAGCACCCAACCACCTGCCAGATCTCCATGGGTCACTACTCTTCTGACAGTTTATCACAGCATCCATCCACTAGCCAGATCTCCATGGGTCGCCTACACTTCTGACAGTCTATCACAGCACCCATCCACTAGCCAGATCTCCATGGGTCGCTACTCTCCTGACAGTCTATCACAGCACCCATCCACTAGCCAGATCTCCATGGGTCACTACTCTCCTGACAGTCTATCACAGCACCCATCAACTAGCCAGATCTCCATAGGTCGCTACTCTCCTGACAGTCTATCACAGCACCCATCCACTAGCCAGATCTCCATGGGTTGCTACTCTCCTGACAGTCTATCACAGCACCCATCCACTAGCCAGATCTCCATGGGTCGCTACTCTCCTGACAGTCTATCACAGCACCCATCCACTAGCCAGATCTCCATGGGTCACTACTCTCCTGACACTCTATCACAGCACCCATTAACTAGCCAGATCTCTATAGGACGCTACTCTCCTTACATTCTATCATAGCATCCATCCACTAGCCAGATCTCCATGGGTTGGCTACACTCCTGACAGTCTATCACAGCACCCATCCACTAGCCAGATCTCCATGGGTCGCTACTCTGCTGACACTCTATCACAGCACCCATCCACTAGCCAGATCTCCATGGGTCGCTACTCTGCTGACACTCTATCACAGCACCCTCCACTAGCCAGATCTCCATGGGTCACCTACACTTCTGACACTAGCCAAATCTCCATGGGTCTCTACTCTCCTGATAGTCTATCACAGCACCCATCCGCTAGCCAGATCTCCATGGGTCACTACTCTCCTGACAGTCTATCACAGCAGCCATCCACTGGCCAGATCTCCATAGGAGGCCTATTCTTCAGCAGTCTATCACAGCACCCAACCACCAGCCAGATCTCCATGGGTCACTAGTCTTCTGACAGTTTATCACAGCATCGATCCACTAGCCAGATCTCCATGGGTCACCTACACTTCTGAGAGTCTATCAGAGCTCCCATCCACTAGCCAGATCTCCATGGGTCGCTACTCTCCTGACAGTCTATCAAAGCACCCATCCACTAGCCAGATCTCCATGGGTCACTACTCTCCTGACAGTCTATCACAGTACCCATCCACTAGCCAGATCTCCATGGGTTGCTACTCTCCTGACAGTCTATCACAGCACCCATTAACTAGCCAGATCTCCATAGGATGCTACTCTCCTTACATTCTATCACAGCACCCATCCACTAGCCAGATCTCCATGGGTCGCCGACTCTCCTGACAGTCTATCACAGCACCCATCCACTAGCCAGATCTCCATGGGTCGCTACTCTGCTGACACTGTATCACAGCACCCTCCACTAGCCAGATCTCCATGGGTTGCCTACTCTCTTGACAATCTATCACAGCACCCATCCACTAGCCAGACACAGCACCAACCCACTAGCCAGATCTCTATGGGTCGTTATCAGGCAGTTAGCCATCCCTCCCTACCTTTGTGCTGGGTAAAATGCACACATGCAATTCTCAAAGTCCTCCTTTCAATTCTCATACCTCAGACTTCAGTCCTCCAAGGGCGATCATCTGACGGCGCCTTGAAGCCATATAAATGGCATTGGCCACCATGCAAATGCCATATAGCATAACATAACATATGGAAGTTTGGATGGGAATCTTTGGAGGCAGGAGGAAGTAATTTGCAAATTCATTAAACGGTAGCACCAGGCTCTTCAGCAGCCAATCATCTTGCTCAGAATGCCACCTCCCCTTGCTTCCCCCATTGGTGCCTAGACCTGGCCCCCATTGCTTCCCTCACTCCCTTCCCTTACACTCCTCTGCTGCCTTCCCCGTCATGTAGCACATTGTATTTTCTCCTTCTGCCACTTCTGAAATAGAGATGCTACTTTGAATGCCCAGTGGTAAAGCATACCAAAGATCATAATCAAATCAGATACGAAGATGTGGAGAACATTTAGTGGTATTCCATTCAACCATGAGAGGAAAATGATTAACCCGATTGATGTGTCAACATGGATCAGACATATTCAGACGGTTTGTTTGTTTGTTCATTTATTTGTATAGCGCTCCGGACCCAGGAGTATGTGGGCGCTTGGTAGAGGTTACAGGTCCAGGTTACTGGTACAGTACAATGGAAACAATAATCGTAAGGTAGCAAGTATATACAGAATATACAATGAGAACAATAATCGTAAGGTGGCAAGTATATACAGAATATACAATGAGAACAATAATCGTAAGGTGGCTGGTATATACAGAGTGTACAGAAATGGGAGTAATAGCAAGCAGAAATAACATAAGAGACATGTGCAGTTTGTATGCAGTTTGAACTGATTCAGACTTAAGGTTGGCTTTTTGACAGGAGCCACCCAATGGCTTGTTTCCTGAACGACTGGAAGGATTTGGACTCCTTGATATTCAGTGGCAAGGAGTTCCAGAGTTGGGAGGTGAGGACAGTGAAGCTTGAGCCACCTGCTCTTTTCGAAGTAAATCTGGCTACTGTGAGACATAGGGTATTGGACGATCTCGTGGTTCTGATGGAGGTTCTCATGGTGAGTTTGTTAGTAAGGTAAGGCGGGGCTAAGTGGTTAAGAGCTTTGTAGGTGAGGCAGAGGGATTTTAGATCGATTTTATGTTGGATAGTAAGCCATTTGCATGTGGTTCTGGTAGCTGAGATGTGCTCACGCCTAGGAATGTTTAGCGCTGCTCGTAGCGCATTATTTTGAAGGACTTGGAGTTTGCTGATTATCGCTTGTTTGGCACCTAAGTAAAGGCTGTTGCAGTAGTCTAACTTGGATTGTATAAGAGCTCTAGCTAGCGTGAGGCAGCTGTTAGGGGAAAGAAATGGTCTGCAGGCTCTGATTAGTTTTCCTGTGTAGGCAGTGGCTGAGGCGATCGAGTTGACTTGTTTAGTAAGGTTTGTGTTAGCGTCAAGGTAGAAACCGAGTGTTTTCACACTTTTGGCGATCGGGATAGTATTGCCATCAATTATGATATTGGAATAGTGGGGACTGAGTTTTTATAGGTTATTTGGTGCACCAACAATGAGCAGTTCAGTCTTCTCGTCATTCAGGCAGAGGC
The DNA here is from genome assembly GCA_002915635.3 of Ambystoma mexicanum. NCBI lineage: Eukaryota > Metazoa > Chordata > Amphibia > Caudata > Ambystomatidae > Ambystoma > Ambystoma mexicanum. The sequence goes on along the minus strand of CM030325.1, from coordinate 1,023,237,031 downwards.
CATTTGTGGCCATCCATGCCTGAATGACAGAGAAGATTTCGTTGATCCTAGCTACATCGGTGATGTAGTTGCCCGAGATGGTGAGGAGTATCTGGGTGTCCTCCGCATAGTTTGATTAGGTGACACCCAGACGGTCCAGTTTGTCAAAGAGAGGCTTTGTAAAGATGTTGTATAGGGTGGGTGAAACACATGAGCCTTGTGGGACACCGCAGGTGATAGGGATGGGGTCTGCTGCTGCCACTGGAGAGAAGACTCTCTGTTGGCCAGGAAGGACTGGATCCACGAGACAGCCGATGGAGAGAAGTGGGCGGCAGACGAGAGGTGGTTGCAGAGTATCTTGCGGTCGACCAGGTCGAAGGCTGCTGAGAGATCTAGAAGGAGTAAGATAGCAGCCTTGCCCTTATCTTTGATTTCGTCAATCTGACTTTGAAGATCAACAAGGGCCGCTTCTGTTCCATGCTGTGGCCAGAAGCCAGACTGGCGTAATCCAAGTAGTTGGTTGGCCTCTAGGTAATGCTGAATTTGCAAATAGGCCACTCTGTCAAGGATTTTTAACAAGAAGGGGACGGTTGTGATGGGCCTGTAATTTGTAGGGATGGCTGGGTCCAGGGTTTGCTTTTTTAGAAGAGCGGGAGGACCCATGACTGTTTTCGATTGTCGGGTACCGAGTTAGTAGAGAATGACACGTTTATGAGCTTGGAAATGAAGGGGGCGAGGTCTCTGGCTGCATCCTTTATAATCTGTGCAGGGCAACTATCCCCTTTACAGTTTGATGGTTTGAGGGAGGTTATGATTTTTTGCACTTCTAATACGGTTACTTTTTTGAAGGTGAAGCCATGGTTAGCATTAGGTGTAATGGGTAGGCTAAGGTTAGGGGGGCTAGGTGTGGGGCTACTGTTGGACAATTGTAGTCTTTTATTTTCAATTTTAGTTTGAAGTCCAGCGATTTTATTCGCCAGGGCATCTTGGATGCCAGTGCACCAGCGTTGGTCCTTCTTGGTCCCCTGTCCGTGGATGGATTAGGATTTTCTAACTCTTTCAGGATGGAGAATAATTCTTTGGTACTGGAACTAGCATTACTTATTCTTGTGTTGTAGGTTTCCTTTTTTGTGCGAATTATTTCCTTCTTGTAATGGGAGGATGCATTGGTAAGATTGGTTTTGTGTTCCTCTGTAGGGTTCATTTTCCAGAGGGCTTCCAATTTGGACTTTTTTTTTTCTTAATATTTTAAGTTCAGGTGTGTACCAGGCGTTGAGGTGAACTTTGGGTTTACCTTTGCGTAGTTTGAGAGGGGCAACAAGGTCGATAGCTTTGGTCATGGCGTTATTGTAGATGTCTACTAACAAATTAGGGTTAGATGAATTCGGTATCATGTTTAGGGTGGGTAGAGCCAGTGGGATAAAGGCTTCAGCGGTGATATTCCGCTTATTTCTCGTCAGACATTCTGGTGCAGGTGGGCACTGTATGTGGAGTGGGTTATTGGTGCTGATGTCGAATGAAAGTAGGAGGTGATCGGTCCAGATGAGTGGTTGGGGGGATCTTTGCAGATAATGTTCCAGTTGTGGGCAACAAGCCAGTCCAGGGTTCTGCCTTTCTGATGTGTGGGTAGGGAGTTAAATTGAATGTAGTTCTGCTCGCAAAGGCCATTGGCAATGGAGGATGGTGCAGAGTCGTGAGGATCGTTGTAACCTAAGTTAAAGTCACCTAGGATGATGTTTTGAGATAAAGGTTTATATTTTTCCGCTATGAGGGAGGTTATATCTTCCTCAAAGGAACCTATGGGACCAGGAGGTCTGTATATTAGTTCCAGGGAAATGGTGTTTTTAGGAGTGGTTTGAATTTTAATGGATAGGTGCTCACAGGAGTTGAGAGGAAGGGAAGTTACAGATCTGATGTCAAGCGAGGATTTGAATATAAGTGCTACACCTCCTCCACGGGCATTAGGTCTGTCAGCCCTAAGGATGGAATAGTTATCTGGAACCGCGAGGGTTAGAGCGGGACCTGCTGCGGCATGAAGCCAGGTTTCAGAAGTGGCGAGGAAATCCAGGTTAGCTGAGCAGATAATGTCGGCAATTTCTGTGGGGTGGGCAACAAGGGATCTAACATTGAGTAGGGCTCCTTTGAGATGTGTAGTGTTTGCAGAGATATTTTTGTTAATGACTTTGGTTACGGTATTGTTGGTCAATTTGTTGCGTAGCGTGGGGAGTCTGGAGCCTAGTCGATTGTTACGGGTCATGAGGTTAGGGTGGGTTGTCGGGCGCGCATCTAGCGTATTCAGTGGGTTCCGGGTATTGTCAAAATGGTCATTGAGGTTAGGTGTAGGATTACTTGGCGTAATGCTGATTTTATTACTGTGGGTAGTGGGTGCCCTATGTGGGAAAGGAGGTTGGGAGGGCAGGAAGGGTGTAGGGCAGGGAATGGGGTAGTGTCTGGGACAGCCAATCTTGGCGAGTCCATTGCTGAGAGAGATATAGCTATTTCTGCTACAAGGCGTGCACTCGGGCATGATACAGAAGGGTAGCATGATGAGTACTAGCCAGGCTGACATAGTTCGGATAAGGATGTGTGCAGGCTACTATGGGTATGGTAAAGTCTGCTGCCTGCGCTAATGCTTGTAGGCTCTGGGGTTTATTAGCGGTGATACTAGATTCGGGATGAGAACACTTGCAGAAAGTTTGAGGTTTGTTCGTGGCACAATCAAGATGGTCTGTTAACGACCATAGGGCACAACACAATCAAGTGGTCTGTTAACGACCATAGGGCAAACACAATCAAGTGGTCTGTTAGCGACCATAGGGCACAACACAATCAGGTTGTCTGTTAGCGACCATAAGGCACAACACAGTCAAGTGGTCTGTTAGCGACCATAAGGCACAACACAGTCAAGTGGTCTGTTAGCGACCATAAGGTACAGCACAATCAGGTGGTCTGTTAGCGACCATAGGCACAACACAATCAAGTGGTCTATTAGCGACCATAGGGCACAACACAATCAAGTGGTCTGTTAGCGACCATAAGGCACAGCACAATCAGGTGGTCCGTTAGCGACCATAGGCACAACACAATCAAGTGGTCTATTAGCAACCATAGGGCACAACACAATCAAGTGGTCTGTTAGCGACCATAGGGCACAACACAATCAGGTGGTCTGTTAGCGACCATAAGGCACAACACAGTCAAGTGGTCTATTAGCGACCATAAGGCACAACACAATCAAGTGGTCGGTTAGCGACCATAAGCACAACACAAACAAGTGGTCGGTTAGCAACCATAAGGCACAGCACAATCAGGTGGTCTGTTAGCGACCATAGGCACAGCACATAGGCAGGTGTGCATTGATGTACTGTTCTCTGTAATAGCAACGGCAGTAGTGACCAACTAAGTTTAAAATCACAATATGAACTAGAATACAGTATACCAACAAGCACGAGTGATTAAAGCAACTAAGTACTAAGATTAACCCGAGGATCAGGCATATTCAGATGGTTGATGGCACTAGTGATATCATTGCTCATCCTATGCAGACTAGAAGTTAGGAACCTTTTAGGGATGTTTGGGGATCTTAGACATAATGTTAAAGAACAAGCAATTGAGGGTGTCCGGACCCCAGTCCCTGATGCGGTACCAAATTTGTTAATGAAAAGCAATCCTGAGGCCTTGATTCAAGTACTATTGTCCTTATATAATAAAGTCTGTAAAGAGGGGAAATTGACCGAGACCTGGAGGAAACCAATTATTATCCTGGTCTTCAAAATAAAATCAGTGTAGTGATGCCAACAAGTGTAGAGTGTTGTCTATGACAGACTCAACCCTGATTCTTGAAACATTTTTAAAAAATGGGTTGCAGCAAATAAGATTCTTGGCCCTTACCAAAAAGGTTTTAGAGCTGCCTCTAGCACTGTTCATGACCTATTGTTACATAACCTTTTAATAAATAAGGCACGGAAGGCAGAACATCAACCGTTGCATCTATTATTTGTTGACTTCAAATCAGCATTCGACTGTGGAGGAAATTGGAGCTCTAGGGAATACCGACAGACCTGGTATGCATTCTAAGAGAGTCTCATACTGATGCGTCCATCCAGGTCAAGTTGGACCGCATGGGTGTCTGCACTAAAGATCTATGCACTAATAAAGGGCTGAAACAAGGGTTCGTGCTGGCACGCATGCTGCATAACCTGCATATGGTGGATTTTACATGAGTATTTGTATGCAACAAAAAGCTTTGTACCCAAGCTTGGAACCAATCGAGTAAAATGGGTCCCCAATGCTGATGACGTGGTTCTTCTTGGCCACACTATGGTTGGACTACATAGATCAGTGCTGAGATAGCATGAATATTCCTCTAGAAATGAGCACATATTGAATTATGATAAGACCAAATGAATGATATGTGGTGGCACAAAAACAGTCAGAAGAGCAATTGCTATATTAATGGGAGGTGCATTGAGAAAGTCAATTGTGGTCATTACGAACCTGGCGGTCTCATAACAATGGTGCTGGTAGGCCTATCAGCACCGCTGTTACCGGACTCACAGAGTACAAGTTTGCAAGCTTTATAACCTCCTGCCCACCAGGTTTGACCTCGCGGGAGGAACGGCACCCGCTCGTAGACTTTCACAGTATGGGACTCAAATGGGAATGGGGAATACCATTTTTCCAGCTCCTGACTTCCCGGAACGACAGGGTCGTAATACCTGGTAATTCCGGGAAGCTAGGTGCTGCAAAAATCACAAGTCCGGCGGCCAGCCTGCCGGTATTACCACCACGGCTACCGCAGACTCGTAATGAGTCCATGAGTATACATATCTGGGAGTGATCTCGAGTGAAGAATCAAATAATAAAGCAATCAAGCAATATACATGCTCCAAGGCATGTTCACTTCCAGCTATGGCAAACATGGTTGTGAATCAAACATTTGGATAGAGCATTATGGGTATTACCACTATATACAAGCAATGTATTGTGCCTGCGATAATAAATGGTCTGGAGGCCTTGTACCAGGTAAAGATGGATTGGCTAACCATTCTGGGGGTCAGGATATGGAGCGGTATTCTAGGGCTGGCACAGTATGTTCCACTGCAGGCATCATTCCAAGAATTCGGTATGACCTTTGTCACGGCTCTAGTGGTAATACAGCGTAGCATGTTGTACATCGGGGCTAGAAAAGAAATCAACTGCCCTTTACTAACCGTAATGGGGCAGATTATAAATCAGGAGAGCTCCATGGATTTGTGGTTATTTAGGCAATCGTGTGAGGAGTCGCACGATGAGTTAGGTGGACTCCGGTCTGGGAGCTAGGAACGCATCAGCAAATCGAAAAAATGTCGGGGAAAGGGACCATTGTGGGATTGGGGGCAGAATCATGTCGACGTGGGCAATTTCTTGTGGTACCAACCAGCTACCTAACGCCACACAAATATATGACAAAATCACATGTTCCGGCCGTGAGACACTTCATTATTTTACTACGACAAAACCGATTACCAATATTGGGAGTCATGGGAACAAGACTAGAAATTTTGATTGAAGAGAGGGGGTGTAGGCTATGTCGATTGTCCCATATTAAGGAGTCTGACCACCATGCTTTGACGAGATGCAGCAAGATGGCCACTCTGTATGTGCTGTATTTCGGTGCTCGTGTTACTTTGTTGGATGGAGTAAAAAGTCCAGCTTTCTGGAAGACATGCCCATCACCCAACGATCATAAATTGAATGTGTCTCTTTTTAAAGTATGGCAGAGAATCAACTTGCTGCTTCAAGCTAATTGCTTTAAGTCAATGTTGTTTATATATGTTAATGATTTTCCTATGCATGGTTTACCAGATCCTTCATGTTTTATTTTGAGTGTATTTTGTATAATTATTTGGTGGAACACAATAATACATGTTCTTTTTGTTTTTTCTTTTGAAATTGTGTCGATCCCACTAAATTTGTTTGGAACATTTTGCTCAGCCTCTGCTTTTGCAGCATTCCTCCATTTGCACCTTTTGAATGGACATTTATCTGCATTTATGAAATACAGTACACCTTGAAGAGTCTTCTTAAAGTCCCACGGGTACAAAGTGGCCCAGAGGAAAATGCCAGTGTCTTAACTTGCAGTGCCTGCGAGGATACCTCCTGATGCAGTGAGTCCTAGTGGGAGAAGGGCAGAGTCATAGTCAATTTTAGGGTAACAATATTGTTTGTGCTCATGAGACAGAATGTTGTGCTCATAAGGGTATGCTTTTCTCTCAAGTCAATAATCATTTGAGATGTTTTCACTTGGGACCACTTCAAATGGAGGAACATTGATGGGTATTCAAGGTTCCTTCTTTAGAGTTCTCAAAAGATGATAGCTCCCTGTGGATGAACAGCATTTTATCTTATGAGAAATGTGCCAGGTCTTCTGAAGAACAACATTTGGAAAGATTTTCCTCTGCCAAGGCCTTGAATGAGGTATCCAGCTAGAATGCCTCCAAACGAGGTCAGACTCTCAAATTTGCAGATGTTGGTTCTATATTTCAACTGCTGGTTTATGGGTGAAGATGTTCTGTCTTGAAGTTATTGATTGACCGTACCCAAGTATGAAACATCTCATAGAGGGGGAGTTCTCTATGAGATCTAAAAGGCAGAAACACAATGAAGCCATAGGGAAATACTTGGTACCAGTGATAGTCAAGTCCAGTCTAGACTAATGTCCGGAGAACTCATTGTTTACATTCAATGCATGATCTCAACCAATTGACTATCAAGGTAATCTGAGGAAGGGCTGCCAGGAACATACCATTAACACTATAGATTCTCTGATAACCTGATGGTACATTCCACAGATCACCAATAGAAGAATAGCCATACAGGAGAAAATTGAACAATTTTTCCTGAAGGACCTCAACTTAAGTCAACGAAATAAATATGTGTTCATTAGTTTGTAAAACATTATATCGCTTGTGTATAGGCAAGTTGTAAATGACATATCATATCATAACATATCAGATCAGATACTATATGAACAAGAATTGCCTTAGCAAGAACTCTCAGCCGACCTCAAACATTAGAAAAAGCATTGCAATTCATAGCAACGACATGTTTCAAGTTTGGAGGGTCAGGACAGTTAACTGTTGCAGGTTCAGCTACAAGTCTAACTGCTTGTTTGTCCTTTTCTATGTGCAAGCTGAAAAAAGCAAGACTGCCAAGGAAACGAACAAGGCCAAGGAAGAGCTGAACATCCTGCTGTCTCAGATCAAGGGAGAGAGTACCTGCTCCTGTGGATATTGCAAAGAAATTGTGGGGCAGGTGACATCAAACTGTACATTTTCCAGCAGCACTTCGAAGAAGACATCCTGGACAGGAGAGAAGAGCCCCCTGTTTTCATTTGCAGGAGCATCGAAGGCTGGCGAAGGGCTGCTTGCCGGAAAGAATAAAGTCGAACCAGATGTCGCTGACATGAAAGGTGAGTTGTGAATTTGTTTTGTTACGTTGTATACATTGGCCTGACTCCGTTTAAATATGTCAGCGTCTTTTTTGCCCTATGGACCCTTCTGTATACCAGGGGACTGCAATCTGTAGCTCTCCAGATTTTTTGGACTGTGCTTCCCATGATCCCTCACCATTTACGTTGCTGGCTGGGGCTGATGGGAGTTGGAGGCCAAACCATCTGGCGGGCCAAAGGTTGCAGACCCCTAGCATAAGAAGAGGCTGAACGACCCCGAATGCTGCAGCATAGTCAACATTCTGAATGATGCATTTTCTTGCTCAAAATTTCTGTAATATTACAATATGTTTTTTTAATAAGAAATGGTTACATTTCCCCCACAACAGACAGACATGGGGAGGCCTTTGTACTCTTTGTGATGACCAACAATGGTTTCTAGAGTCATAGGTAGCAAATCACAAGAAGCTACTGTAACTTGACTTACTCCTGACTTTACCAAGAATAAGTAAGAGGCCCACGTGCTCCTGTCAAATAGCCATCTCCATTGTCTTCCAAAGCTACTGTAAATCAGAAGTCTATTAGCATACTCAATGGCGTATCATTGCATTTATATTGCTGGTGTGAGTAAATGTCTACTACCCTGCTGGCGTGCAGGATTGAGGAGTGGATTAAACACCTACTCATTTCCTCAATGCTTCTCAACCAGCAGTGATCCCAGTCAAACAGATTAAAAAGTCACAGCCCAACAGATATACCTCCTTTGCCCCATTTGGTAGCGTATACCAGAGACATACTTCGCATTTCTGGAAGGTTGTAAACTGGCATAGAAGCAACACAAACATCTATAGTATGGAGACAACAACAGAAACGAATGTCCATCCTAGGTGCTATAGAATAGGATCCTCAAACTAACAATGCACACAGCTAATAGGTGAAACCCAAAAAGTGATGGGTGGAAGGTTTTGAATGAATCTGAACCACTGGCATTGCTCTCTGCAACCTTCCACACCATCGGTTTTTAGGCCATATGCGCCATGACAAAAGGGGTCCAGCCATATTCAAATCAGTCAGGTGTTTCCACCAATGGGAGCAGCTCTGCCCAAACTGGTAGGACAGGGTCCCTCTGCATGGAAGCACAAGCAACCCCAGACATGTTTCGGCCTTGTTAGACCTCCTCAGTGAGGTGCAGCTTGGTTCCCTATGGCGCAGCGAGCAAGGCACCTACATCAGGGCATACCCTCACTCAATAGGGAGACAAACTAAAACCAAAAAAGTGATGGGTGCAAGGTTTCAAATTGATCTGAACCACTGGCATTGCTCTAGGCACCTTTAACACCACTGTTTTTTAGCCGGTCTGTGCCATGGATAAAGGGGTCCAGCCATATGGAAATCAGTCAGGTACTGCCTTCAATCGGAGAAGTCCTGCTTGAACTGCTAGGCCTGATCGCCCCCTGCACAGAAAGCTCAAGCAACCCCAGACATGTTTCGTCCTTGTTGGGCCTCCTCAGTGAGGTGCAGCTGGGTTCTCTATGGCGCAGCGAGGTAGGCGACCCACGCTTGGTGCACTACTGGCCCAATAGGTGCACAACAGCTAATAGGTGCACTACTGGCTCAAGCCTGTAAGGGAAAACAGAGAAAGCAGATCTTAAAGGAAAGGAACACTCTGGGTTTGAAGACAGGAATGTCCAAGGGGGTTTTGCGACTTAGTCACAGATTGTAGCCAAAATATCAAAGTTTATGAAGATGTCTTAAACAAATGTACAGCACAGGGCTTAAAAGTCACTACTGTCTCAGGTGGACCAGGGGAAAAGGCCTCTTCAAATAACTTATGTTCATGTGTTTGGAGCTTAACAGCACTGAGCTGGGGTCAAATCGGAGAGTGGAAGCAGCGGGTTCTCTCAATGTGATGATATTTGAAGCTATGATGTCTTGTGGGTACTGTGAGGGGTCAGACATGAGAGGCGGATACAAAGTTGTAATATTCCCATTGCCAGGCATTTTTATTAAACATAAATGGGTTGGATACATGCCTCTCTAACGCTATACGAAGAAGAGTTTCCTTGTCTAGGAATCCAAAACAGTCTGTGTCAAGTCAATAGAAACTCAGAAACTGTTGTTGTGACCAAAACATTCTAATCTGACCCTCACACTAGAAATGAACAACTAAGGGTTGAACAAAATGTTTCTGACTCATGTTTTAGCAAAAAGTGTTCATAATTCAAAAATAAAGATAAATCCAACAGAAAATGTTTTCCAAGATGAAACTCGTGGTTCCAGAGGGTAGTTCCCTTCCCCTGGATATTTATTTAGGATGGCAAAAGTGTCTCTTTTTAGGACAACAGGATCTTGGCATCACACAATTCTCTTTTTATCCAATCGTTCCTTTGGTTCTTTATACTAGTTTCAGAAAGTTCTTGTTCAAACAATGCATTCCATTACATTAATACTTCCTTGGTTTCTTTGTACTGGAATCACAAAGGTACTGCATTCACAAAGTTCTTATTCATATAATAAATTAACACCATAATAAACTTTCTTGAACTTCTCTTGTACTTCGGCAGATTGCCTGGCCTACTCCTTTACCAGGAACCCTCTTGCAAACTCTTCAGATCTCCTGGTATACTCCCCTGCCAGGTATATTGTCACAGCGTTAAACGTCTTTTACAACTCGAAGTGCCTGGTGTACTCCTTTATCAGGACCTATTACATTTGCTTCTCATGTTCCCTCGTATACTTCCTTGCAGGGTATTTTGAAAAATGGTTACACTATTTTCTACAGATTTTGTGGATTGCCTGGAATACTCCTCTGCCAGGAATCCTTTTATGGGCTCTTCAGATCCCCAGGTATATTTCCCTGACAGGTATCTTCCCACGGTTGTTATGTTCTTATACAATTCCAAAATGCCTGGCACACCTGGTTGCCAGGACTTCCTTTATGGACTTCCTAGATCTCCTGGTATACTTCTCTGCCAGCTATTTTGCCACATTCCTCAAGACTTTATATAACTTTGGTGGATTACTCGGTACACACGCCTGCCAGGAATCCTTCTCTTGGTTCCTGCAGATCTCCTGTTATATTTCCCTGCCAGATATCTTTCCCCAAATGTGAACTGTCTGGTGAATCCCTTTTACCAGGACTCTTCAATGGTTTCTCTCTACTTTTTACTATGCCACAGCTGTATCAACGTTGTTGTGTTTCAATATGTTTACTTGGGATAACACTTTCTCCAGCTTTCCCCCACATTGGCAGATCATGCATAGATATTTGTCCAGGTTTTGTTGCTACACTTTATCTTGTCTGTTTTCAAATATTCTTCCTTTTGCACATTGCTTTAACATAGGGTATTGTTTGTATTTAAATAGCTGTTGAGCATTGTCCAGAATAGCAGTCTCATGTAACTCATTCACTTGATTGCATGTGTGTCGGTACGCCCCAGGGTCCGCAATGGCTGTGGGGCAGACTCAACAGTAGTTTGCAGCGTCTCCGGTTTATGGCATGCCTTTTTAGTGAAAATGCCGCCCTGGTATGGCTTCCTACATGATGCAGGCTTTTCTCCAGCATTTCCTACCGCCCCGTGTTCACTCGCCGGCTTCCTTCTGTGGTTTGGACTGGAGAATGCTGCTTCCCGGCATGACTGTACCTTCAGGTGCTCAGCCACAGTCCCCACCGCTTACACGGTCCTTCAGGTATGCCTACTGCCTCTCTTCTCTTCTCTATGTCAGCTTTCTCCTGCACGGTTCTCTCACATTCTGTTGTGTTGAGTTCGGATGCCACTGTTAAGGTCCTACACACTGAGGTTTAGTTGAACAACTAGTCTGCACATTAGGTTTTGGCTTCGCTTAGTCTGCATAAACTCCTCCCTCCGCTTCTTCGTCTCACTACTTGAGGTTTTCTGGGAGCTGAAGTCCATAGATGTTATTGGATTTCCAAACCGATGTTGTTCAAAAGTTTAATACAGAGAAACATCAGAAACAGAATATGTTATATGTGTGTTGTGAATGTTTGAAGCATAAATGAACTGTTGTCTAGAGTGACACAAATGAAGGGTTTTCTGTTTTTTACAATAAGGGGATTTGGTGGGAGGACAACAAGCCATCAAGAATTTGGATATGATAAGGACTTCTTCAGCAGGAATGGGGGAACGCCACATCTCATTTGAGGAAGTCACCACTCGGGGCTCCTGTGCAAAAGATTACTATGCAAGTCCTGATAATGATATTTTTTTTCACGCTACCTGTTTGGAGGAGCTGTGGAATGGTGAAAAGGGAACCAAGAGTACCATTAGAACTGATATATTGTGAGAAGCAGCAGATTGAAATAACATTTCTCCATGACCCATTGGAGACTCTGTTCAGTTGAGTGATTGATCAGAACTTACTTAATCCAGAAATTAAATTGAATAGCCTGTCCTGATGAAAACATGACCTTATTCGGGAGAAATGTTGAAACTAGGAAGAAGGGGACAATAACAATAGCCTTCAGAAGACCTCCATATAAGTCTGGACTACAGTTGCTAGATAATTGTCTCTCCTAGTAGATTGTGGCTTTTTATTATGTTGTGCTACATTTATGTATATGTGGTTTAATTCAGGTGGTACAGCATTGTATACCTATTCCCATTAGTGGCGTTTGTGCCCATTGTGCAATTTGTGACTTGAGAACTACCTTGGTGGTTATTGATCACTGAAGCACTTTTTGCACATTGCACTTTATGAGGTTTTTATTCTATGTATATTGTAATACTGTGTGGATAATGTGTTGCTAATGAATTAGAAGCCCGCTATGGCTGATTTATAATAATGAGAAATGTTTATATAAAATAATATTTCTATTCAAATGGTTTCCTCATTCAACCTGTGTTTTGAATTTAGTCAGCATCTTCCCCTGACAGCTGTCTCCTCCCACGTGATCATTCCTCCTATATCCTCCCCCAGGGTCAGGATCAGATAGCGACTGCCGTCCCCCGGCCACATGGGAGGAGGTTGGTGCAGGGAAATCAGTGATAACTCCACTGGATTAATCACAGTACACCAAGGCCAGACGGTTTACACACAGCCAGGCCTGCCATCAATACAGCTAACAATATGATGGCAATCAAATGTGTGTGACTTTACAATTGTGTCATTTACGTAGCCACCATGACATAATCAGACATGGATTATATTTAAATATGAATGTGACACCAGGGTTTTGGGGTGCACCATTATAAGAAAGTATCCCAGAAGTACAGATTTTTAAAATCCCACTCTCCTCTCTGGCCCTTGGAACTTTGTGTTCCAGGGGCAGTGTCATGAGATGAACGTGTGATCTTTCAACCTACCCTATTCCACAGCAGGACAGCCATTTAGGAAGCCATGAGACCGTTCCAGAAAAGGTACAAAGTTGCATTCTATGTTTTGGCATGGAGTGTTATGGAATTGGGTCCTGATTAGTACATGCAGCTTTCCGAAACAGAATTGCTAGCATCATCTTATTAATAAAAAGAATATAAAAAAGAGCTAAGAATGTCACTCCCTCACAGATGGTGCCCCGCCACACCTGCTTATCTAGATTGAAGGATCTTGCTGCCATTGTGCATTCTGAACATGTTTTCAATGCTTTCAAAAGTAGGAGATTAATTTGCAAGAAAAACAAGAAAAGCAGTATTTGTACAGTGACTTGCGTGCTATAGCACTACAAAATTGCCGAGAATACACCTGCACTATCCGAGAAGCGCTAAGTCTTAGCTGCAAGGCATGGGTGATACTGAACTGAAAACAAATGTTTTTGTATGTGTGTTATTGGCTAAGTGGTGATACGTTGCTGTATCATTTTATTTTCCTGGTTAGTCATCTTCTGTTTTGTTAGCTTGATAATTCTAAATCCCTTCAAAGTCCTAGTAAGTTAGGGGTAAGTCAGAATTCCTCCTGGTAACTTCTTAGATATTCGCGTACCCTTCACAATGTCTAGGATGGGTCACAGCTAACCATGGTAACTCCTTTGTGAATTGGCCCCATAGTCTTACCTCACTTTGCCTACACCCACCTCTGCCTAGAACCTACACCCTTTGCCTGTACATCATGCAGATCTGGATTTTTTGTCCAGTCTTCTCCTTGTGACCCTGGACACAGCTTGTTATCTTTCTGTGCCTCTGTATCATTATCAGCCAAAATGTGGAGCAGGCAGATACAGGATAATTATTCATAATAATAATAATTATACTCTCTGCTGTGGCCCGTTAGAATAATATCTACTGAGATACCAGAACTTTCTTGATATGAATCCTACACCACTACAGAACCATTTTGTCTTCGCCCAAATAACTTATGTGTGAAAGATTCTAATTGAATTCATCATTTTTCAGCTCACACTAAACAAGATGGCGGACAAGGAAAAATGACAAACCAACCTCTCACCCTTCGACCAACAATACTCACGAGAAACAATGCCATTGTTTGGTCAGCAACACTCGTTGAAAGCAATGTGCTTCATTACCCGTTCGGTGGTGTGGTACATTTGTGGAAGAAATTGCATTGGCAACATGGATTTGCTGGTAATACAACAACTGTCAGTTTTGCCTTTTCTCCAAATTCTGACTTCAGAGCTGAAATTGCTCCTCTTTGTTTCCAAATATTGGAGGATTTACTGCAGCAGAATTAACGCTAGTGAGAAAACCTCACTAAAAATCCATGTGGCGTCCTAGACACTCCAAAAGGGTGGTCTGGCACCCCTGTGACAACACATATAATCCTGTGGTTAATTTGTGGGACCAAGAGGCAGTAATGGCAAACTAGTTAGGTAGTTATTCCTCCAAAATTACTGTCAAACTCATAATGTGGTCAAACTACAGTTTCATCTTCGCTTTTAAAGTCCACATCTCTGATAATGGGGTTACGTTCAACGCCATTTTGAGCGAGATTTCAAGCAAACCATTGCTATACATTTTGCTTTCAGTATTTCATGAAAAGACTGAAATCACAAACAGAAAGCACAATAACAATATGCCGCGCAAATCAGAAAATATTGATGATTTAAATGGCGCTTGTGCAGGCGGACTGTTTCTAAGTGCTATAATGATCAAAGTTACTATTACCCGCTCGTGGAACTTGATGTATCGACTTAGGAAGGATGAAGAGCAGAGTCGGCCCTGACCAAGGCTCAAATCTTTGGTGCACTGCCATTGGCCAACCCTGAGACTAGCAACTTGCGATGAATTTATCTGCATGCATGGTATGCGTTATAGCATTATTGTTGGTAATAATAAAAAATAAAAAAACACATTTTTCTTTAATTTGATCAACAAATGACAAAGGACTATTAACCTTGATAATGTGTCCCAGAGGGCCAGGCAGATTAATGCATCGGCCACGGTGCAGGATAGGAGAAGAAACAGGTCTCAATCATGAAGGAGAGGCTGGTCCTACCCATCAGAACTGGCCAATGGATAGGAAAAGATCAGGAATTTCCTGTGGGGTTACGCTATCATCTTACTGAAATGGAAAGGAGCTATGGGCGGGGACTCTATCTAATGAAATAACAGTCTGTCAACTGATTCTTTGGCAAACAATGTTTGTAGTTTGCAAGTTAATGAGGGTCAACTATAAATGTTGTCTTCAGTGGCAAGAGCCTTCAGCGACCTGCTACCTGTGGACTTCACAAAGGCAGGTTCATATCTGAAGACCTGATCCCTTAGTAAGAAAGGTGTGTGAGGCGTAGATCTTAATACACCAGTAGGGTTTACAATATTGTCTTCTGAATAGAAACACATGTGGGAGGAATCCACTTGTTTGGGAGACGGAGAACCCAATGTCCATCTCCAAACAGAACATCATAGCATGGTACAATACCAGCCCATGACCTTCTAAAGACAGAGCATTATCGATAGTCCAGGGTAAACCTATTTGGGTAAACACAGAGTCACTCGATTTTCAGGAGATTCGATTAGGCCAAGATTTACGGAATCTGGGTGGAGTGGTTCAGGTTAGTCCGGCTTCTTAGATTATATAAAACAAGTTTGGCTGGCGCGTGTGACCTGCTTTGCAAACTGAGGCAGAAGCTGGCGTTTGCAAGTGGCTGGGCTAGTAGGGGCATGTGGGTGAGGCCTTTTAATTTGAGCTGCATTAGGTTAGTTAAAGGAGAGTTAAACAGCTGAAATAAGGTTTAGATAAGGGAACAGTAGAAAGTAGAAATATGATAGATTGAATATTTTGTTAAGAGGTTGTTGGAGGCAAGCAGGAGATGTCCATTAATTGGCTCCAACAGAGCTGGGTTGTTTTACAGCTGCTGGGGTGAAGAGAGTGGCAGTGCCCACCTTGCATGAGTTCAAAGGAGAAGAACATCAAAGGGTTGGTTGGTGGCAGGAGATTGCATTCATGTGACTCATCGATTGATTTAGGACTCATTGATGCACACACATATCCCAATAGGTCTCTAGGTGCTGGTCACCGAGATGCTTTTTGGAAGAGGGGCACCTTAAGGTGGCTTTTCCAGGTTTGGTTGTAGAGTGTTTGAATAACCTCGCAGAGAGCATTCCATGACTTGAAGGTCTTTACAGCAAATTTTCTGCCTCCCTTAGAAGACACAGGACCAACATCAGAAGACGTGAAGCACTTCTCTGTGACTGCGTGCTATAAGAATGTGGCACTTTGCTGTTTAAATATGAATGGGATAGGTTGTGCAGACATTTGAAGGTCAGGCCTCTTTAAGTGATTTTCATCATTCACCCTCAACCAGAGGGGGGATCGTTTGGCCGCCAAGATGTGGTCCCATTCCCAGAGGCAACAGATAAGTTGAAAAGGCAGATTCTGTGCTCGGTGATGATTATCAATCAGGTAAGTGGGGGGGGGGCAGGTACAGGGATTTGGCATAGTCGAGAAGAGAAAAAACTGCACGGTCTATGCGCATGGCTCTATGTTGAGCGGACAGAAAATGGGTGATATCTTTTTTCTTACAACCCTCAATCCAAAAACGCCTTAATGTGAACAGAACATGTGAATATCATGGTGGAGCTCTTGTGACTGTGAGCATTGTGAATTCTACAATATTATTAGTCTCACCCATACGAGCCAATACTATCTTCTGTTCATTAAACGTCCCACTTCAAAAGACTGTTTCCAAAAGTGCTCGGAGCATCAATTCCTATCAGACCCTCGTTCCAGCTATTCAACAGGTTCGTGATCTGTCAAAAATATGGATATGAATAATTATGAACATACTATGTATCTAACTAAACCTTCACCAGAGGTGAGTTCTGAGATGGACATTCATGGAATGCTAAGCAAAATGACCATATTAGTTAAACAGACTCACCTCTCCTGCCGAGAGGCTGGGAGTGAGATTTCCAAGCACTGCGGGTCCTTGATCAATTGGTGCTAAAGGCTTATCTCTTCCTATGATGTGTATGCGGTATCATGCTCTGGCGAAAATCTACGGAAAAGCACATCAAATGTGCGGTTGCTGGGTTACATAACGTTAAAAAGGGGGATTCTTATAGAAGCACAGTGTATTAACACAGCGTACTGCTCACCTGCGAGGACAGCAGTGTTTCTTCACTGATGCAATGTGGTTCATACGTCCCTGGATATATTTCTTCCTTTTAGTGTTGAGAAAGATGTGCGCGTATCAGTAGAGCCGCTGCACTCCCTGGTGGGTTTCTCCATTGTCAGGGTAACCCTGTTGGATGCCGGAAAACCTGCGCATACTCCAGACCCCATATGTTGCATCTGAGAAATCAAAACTAACGAAGGACGGAAAGAAGTCCGTCGACTGCTAATTACTACCTAGGTTCCCGGTCAAGCTGGATGTAATATGAGCACCATCTTCGAATGTTACATGGTGTCAGAATATTCGTTAGATATATGTGCTCGAGTAATCCAAGACTGAGGGCGGTTACACACAAATCAACTGGTGTAAGACTATACATTGGATGTTTGTACTGGAGTACTACAACTCTGAGCTACGATCGCGTAAATGCAACATATCTTCATGGTCATAAATACAGTAAGCAATATACAGGCCGATTCATGGAACTAATGTGCGCTGAAATTTTCAGCGCAAGCGTGCGAAAGCGTGCGAATCGCAGTGCCAGTGCGAAAATCGCAGCGAAACCCGCGCACAGCGATTCATGGAAGTCTGTGCGCATGGAAATCCCAGGATGTGCAGCAAATTTCTGCGTGGCGCACGCTGGTGCACACATCTCCAAACAGCGTGCGCTAAGCGAACAGCGAAATCGCACATAGCGCGGCACACACAACAAAAGTAGGAGGAACAGGGGACATGACGCGCGGAATGGGGAACAACTCGTGAAAATGTGGGCGTCACTGGGGAAGTACAGGAGGCAAGTGCGTGGAACGCCCACACGCACGTTCAAAACACGTATTCATGGAATCGAACGGGGCTAAGGCGTGCGCCAATAAAGACGCGCTAATCAGGAAACACGTACGCCAGAAGGAAGCAGGTGTACGTGGACCCGCGCAGCATAAAAGTGCGCGCAAACAACAAACAAGCACAGACACCAGGATGAATATACCGTTCCTAGCAGCAGTGGTCGTGGGATACCGCAGGAGGAGGAGGAGGATAGTCAGGCCCAGAATTTTTACACCCAGAACCAGTCTTTTTGGGATGCCTGATGACCAGGTGTATGGGAGGTACAGGTTTCCACCTCACATAATACTCGACCTGGTCAGTGAGTGGGAGGATGACTTCACATCACCCACCCTGTGCTCCCAAGCACTCAGCCCTCTGCATACGGTCCTCAATCTACTGCACTTCTTGGCCACTGGATCATTTCAACCGACAACTGCTTTAGTAGGGGGTGTCACAGGCCACGCAGTCACGCTGCCTACACCAGGTCTTGGCCATCATGACTGCACGCCCATCAGTCCGCAGGCACATATACCGGCCCAGAACACCTGCAGAAAGGCAGGCTGTCGTCCAGGATTTATACGGGGTGGCACACTTCCCCAAAGTGCTAGGTGCCATTGACTGCACCCATGTGGCTCTACGTCCCCCCAGGGCATCAGAGCACATCTATAGAAACCGCAAGCACTGGCATTCCATCAACGTCCAGGTAGTATGTGATGCCATGGGAATCTTCACCTCAGTATATGCCAACTATCCAGGGTCCACCCATGACAGTTTCATTTACAGAATGTCAACCCTAAACCGGGACCTAGAAGCTGGGCAGCATGGCGATACATGGCTGCTCGGTGAATATAAATGCCACAGCACATGCATGCATGCCAGATACTGAGTAATGTCACAACCCCACTAATGATACCCATCACCACCTCCCCAGGGGACAGTGCCTACCCTCTGAGCACCCACATGATGACGCCAATTCGGAACCCCACCACGCCACCCGAGGTAAGATACAACACAGCCCACATTGCAACCCGGGGCATAGTGGAGCGCACATTCGGAGTGCTCAAGTCACGCTTTCGCTCCCTTGACCGTTCTGGCGGGCAGCTGTTATACGCTCCCCAGTAGTGTGCAGGATCATAGTGGCAGCATGTGTCCTGCACAACGTTGCAACACGCCGGGGCCTGCCGTGGACATGGTGGTGCCCCCACATCCCCAACCACATGCACGCCCGCTGCGCATGGGAGGGGAAAGGGCACGGGGTGAGGCAGCCCGTACGCAGCTGGTGGCTAATTACTTCACCTAAAATCACACCCCTGTGGAGTGCACACAGCCCTGGCACATACCAGCTGACAATCAATGATGATGACATAAGGGACAGTCAACTGTCACAACCATACCAGCCTGAGATTGGTCACCTGGAAGTGTTACATGTGTGCATCCCTACCTACACAAACACACACACTTCTATGCTGCTAAAATCATTACCCCCTTGCAAAATACAACATGACAACAGTGCCATGTCACCCAACCCCTCCCCAGCACCGCCACCCAACACACCATGGCATGTCATGCTATGTGAGAGCAAACAAAGCAATCCCAAAACCTGACACAAGTGTCAAAAGTACAGTGTCCCTAATGGAAACTGGCCACACACAATATGCTCCCAGTAATGTAGAACTAACAACACACATGACCAAATACTTACCAACAATACAATGCAGCTACACAACCTCAAACATAGCATAAACATGACAGTACTAAGTTAAAGTAGTGGTAGTCTTACAACCTGATTATGCCAGCACATCGGCCACTTCCAACTGTACAGTGCTGCTGCCACGCAAATGTTAAGTGCACTGCTTACAACATGAACTCCATCTCCAAAGTAGACGGCCTTGTGAAGACATGAGGAATTAACCTGCAAATTAGGCGAGAAGACATGGATGCACAAGCACATATCAATACACCATGCAGTGCACAAAACAACAACAATATCCACTAGGAATGTATACACAGTATTGACTACAGACTGCCCACACAGCTCATGGGAGTCCAACGTCACCGTGTAAGTCACTGTCACTTGGGCACACCCTTTGCAAGCCCATGGAAACGGGAAGCAGGAGGGGTGTGTGTCTCACGAACCCAAGCATCTAACCCAAACTCAGGACAAGCCTGCATGTGCCCAGCCGGAATACAGTGGATGCCCACGGGAGCCACACAAGGCAACACACTAATAACAAAAAAAAATCAAAAATCAAAAATCAAAAATGGCCATGTGGGGGCCAGGGGGGGGGAGGCCACCCAGGAGGTCCGAGGACAGGGTGCGCACCAACAGCCACCTGTGTGGATGTTGGGAAAAAAAACACCTCCATGGGCTCATGGCCTGCACGGCTATGCCAATGTGGGAGAACTGCTGCTGTCGCTCTCATCACCCTCTGCTGCTGCCTGTGCTGCCACAGGAGGTGGTGGTGCTATGGGAGGCAGCCCACGCAAAGCCCTGGTATGGTCCTCCATGGCAGCAAGCATGCGGGTGTGGAAGGTCTCGTTCTGGAGGATTATAGTGCGGAGATCCCCATGCAGCACCTGACGTGATGCCCGGATCTCCTCCCGAGTTGCCTGCATCTCAGCTGAGAGCGAACGTGTGAGCCGCTCCAGCTGCTGTTCTGTCCTCAAGTTAGTGGAAGCCTCAAGGTCAACAAGAGTCTCCCTGAGGTGATGGAGTTCTACCCTCAGGGCTTCCCTGTGGCCCTGGGACTCTATTGATATCGATTGGCGTAGAGTCTCCAGTGCCGCCCGTCTGTCCCTGTTGGACGCCAACATGTCCTCCCTGTGTGATTGGCAAATGGAGTCTGTTGCCTGCTGTAGTTGCTCCATCTGCCTTTCAGGGGGACAATGGAAGTGGCCACCCTCTCCATTGCTTGAGCCATCATCTCAACTGATGCTGCCTGTTGGGTTGCCATACCGTAAATGGATTGTTCCCATGCGGTATTGCCTGGTGGCGTACGGCCACCGCGTCGGCGGGCACCACACCTGTTTGGGGCAAGGCGATCTGCGCCTTGCTGTGCCGGCACTGCCTGAGGCTGCAGGACTGCATTCCCCCTCTGATCTGCTGGCCCAGGAACAGGATCAGATGTTGTGGAGTGTGACCCTGCACCCGTAACCGCCAAAGGCTGACTAACCAACACTGACATCCCCATAGAGGGTTCTACCCCTGGTGCAGGTGGGTTGGACAGAACAGAACCCCTTCCAGAAACACTTACCTGCGACGCCACATAGGTCTCATCATCCGAATCAACACCTGAATAGAGGTCTGGGGAGGTGCACCCAGAGACACCCCTGGACAGAATCGTCTGCAGCAAGAGTGGGTTCTCACCCACCACCACACCACGTCCCCCACTGGTGGCCGGTTGTGCCTGAGATTCCTCCTGGGTCTGCACCATCTCCTCAACCTCAACAGCATCAAGTGCGTCATCCCCTGCAAAAACATGAAAGACAAAAAATGGAAACAGGCATTAGCACCATAGCACACAAATAGGCCTGACAAGCTACAGAACCAGTACATGATTTACACATGTCCCACATGACTATAACCCTCCCATGCATGCACTGTCACTGAGTTGGAAGGGGAGGCAAAGGCAGACACTGATGACACCAAGATGGAAGAGCAACACATTTGCTGCATGCTGGGTAGCACTGCCATCACACATTGGCCTGTGAGTGGCATGTCCAATACACATACATGACACATGCCATCACACAGATGGCATGTACCATAGCCATGGTACATTCCACAAGTACATCCATATGTCAGTGAATGAAGTACTGTCAGCCATCCATGTGAGATGGACATGATGAGATGAAAAATGCTACATAGTGTGACAAAATAGGCATGTGCCACACACTGCAACACATCCAGTGTACAAAAATACAGTGATTGCAGGCCGATGTACACATCAATGGTTGTGCACTTCAACATGACAGGAAACAACTATCATGTTCCACATTCAAACAGGCCCCAAAATGTATGTGATCAGGCCAATACTCAATCAGCCTGAATGGTCAAATCATTCACCTAACAAGGTAACACATGTGGGCCAATGTGGGGTTCATCAATGACAGAAGCATGTCACAAATGTGACAATAGGGCTGAGGAATGCGTAGCAAAAGTGGGAGAATTGAAACAATCAGCCTGAACGAACACTGAAAAATACAAACAATGTTGTTGCAAGATGCCACTTCAAGGGCAACTGCCATAATGTTGCGCTAAATTACTACTGTGGGCAGAAGGGATACTGTCACACCCAAATCCAAGGCCGCTGAATGTTTTGGATGAAGCACATGGGTGACCCATACCACTCAGGCACACACACCCTCACCTGGCACTCAATCAGAACCCGTCACCCAAACAACATACACATGCATTACACACACATGCATGGGCACTCACCGGACAATGCATCATAATCAGGTAGTTCTCCCACACCTTGGATCTGTTCCTCTGTGACGAAGGCCCCAGCAACAGACTCATGTTCAGTGAGTTTGTTGTCCTCTTGTGGAGACCCACCGCCAGTCACCAGAGTAGCGGCATGATTTGAGGCCAGCTTGTTCTTTGCTCTGCGTTTCAGGTCATTCCACCGCTTGTAGCAATCATCAGCTGTGCGCCTCACAAATCCAAGGGCACTTATGCGGTCGCGATGGTCTGCCAGTGTGCCTTACGTTGACCAGGTGTGGTCTTGCACCCTGCAGTCACCAGCATTTCGTGGCTATGTGCCGACACATAGCTCACAAGTGCATCAAGTTCCGGATCATTAAAGCAAGGCTTCCTTGAGGTACCGGAGTGTGTAGCCGTGTCTGGGGTCTCAGCCTGTCGTGCCAGAGCACCCTTCTTCCTCTTCTTTAAGGTGGAGCAGAGCCAGAGTGGCTTACGCCGCTCTGGTCAGTAGGGCAGAATCACCGGTGGACTGGGTAGTAGGAGTGTGGGAATGCACAATGACCATAGGTCTTGATGCAGGCATTGGTTGCAGGGTAATGTTGGCAGGGGGAACGTCAGTTTGATGGACCTGGACTGACACTGTCCTGGCTGGGAGAGTCAGAGCTGGGGCGGATGGAGCTGCAGCTGCCCCTGCAGCCTCCCCACCCTGCATACTTGGGGCAGCAGATGACATAGCTGCCCCAGATCCACGTGGCTTGGTGACAACAACTTGCACCGCCACACGTGGCCTAGACTTGCTGACCTGGAAGTCAGCCAGGGAGTCATCCTGTGCCAGGTCAGGTGCCACAATGGGCTGGTCCAACAGGGGCTGAGCTGGGATGGTGTCAGCCACGTTTCCCTCAACCATGGGGGGGGCATGGGTGTCCCTGATTGTTCCTCCACACATGGGGGTATAGGGGCACCCTGCAAATCCAGCCACGTCCCCTACCGCGCCCACCACGCCACCTTTTGAAGGTCGGCCACCTTTGCCTCCCTTACCGCTTGGTCGCCTCCCAACCATGGCACTGATGTTGTTGTGCGTATGGGAGTTGCAGTAAACTATTGTCCTGGGCAATTGGGGTCAAAGGGGTAGGATACCAGATGGAATTCGTACCCTAGTGCTCTAACAAGGCTGTCTGTGACCCCTGGGGAAGATGACGGGTCACGCAACGCACAGGCAGCCCAAAATCAAAAATAAACTGCACGCAACCCCTCGTAGACCACGTGCGTGAAAAAATGAACCCGCACTACGCTGTGGCACCCAGAAACACAAAAATAAGCGTACGCGTAATACACGCAGCCTACAATGACCTCTGAAGGGGAACGCGACACACGGGGCAAGCACAGTTGCTAAGTACGTGCGGAACTCACCGTCTGCCTGGAAAAAGAACGTGAAAAATACGGCGCGTTGGCAACACCCCCGCCAAAAGAAGAATTGTACGCTGTCTGAGGAGACAGGACAAAAGGAGAAGTGAACACTGTTTGAGGAAACAGGCCCAACAAAAAATCAGAAAAGAGCTGTCAGAGGTAACAGGGAGTACGAACTAGAAACGCTGTGAAGTAATCGCTGTTGAACCGACAAGAAGTACAGATTTCACCCACTCGCTCTCCACGAAAAGCACGTACAAGGAAATGGCGTCCTACACGTAGCTTTTAAACCGGCCACACAGTACACGTCAGATACGCGTGTACGCGGGCGCTTTCCTCCAATTACACGCGATGACACTCGGACGTGCAGTTTTTCCACGTGTGCTCTGTCATCACGTGCTATGAGGGAAACGCCCGCGCGCGTAATGTAACTTACGCGCTTACGCGCTAAGGGCCTTTGGTCCAATGGAATCGCGTGCGTGTGCTGACGCACTTACGCGCTAAAGCCCTTTCCTCGAATTACACGCTGACGTGCAATTTTTTCACGTGCCAAATCACTCCGTATCAAGCTGGCCACGCGAAAACACACGGAAGACCACGCTCCTGCCCAGAAGGCCGAATTACTGCCCCCAGAGCCCCGAGCACGCTCCCACCTGCCATCTGCTGCTGCCTGACTGCCTGCTGCCCACGTGCCCTGCCATTTGCTGCCTGCACGTCAGCCAGGGGTGTAGTTGCTGTGACCACCCCTGCTGGAACCGAAGACTCCCGACTGGGATTCCATCGCTCCACAGCCCAGCCCCAGGACCCAGTTGCCCACCCACTCCTGCCTCTGGGGTTGCATGTCGGGCACCAACACCATCTGGCACCACTGGCAACCCCCAGCCAGAGAGGCAGAGGGCCACCAGCTTCAGTGCCACGGAAGTTGGTGTCCTGGTGGAGCAAGTCCTGGGGCAGTATGATGCCCTCTTTGGAAGTTCGCGCGCCGACAAGGAAGGACGGACCAGGATCTGGATGGACATCGTGACTGCCATCAACGCGGAGGGGGTGGCAGTCCGCGACTTACATCATGTCAAGAAGCGCTGGGAGGACTTCAGGTCCAGGACCCTCAACAAGGCCCGGCGCCTCGCTAAGGCAGCGGATGCCAAGGGGCGCCGGGGCCAGCTGTCGAACCATCAAATGAGGGTCCTGGAACGCATATGCCCAGCGCTCTACGTCCAGATCCTTGAGAGGCAGACCCGTCTGGAGTCGAGCGGTAAGTGTACATGCATGTTGATAGTACGCTGTGCGTGTCGTGGTGTGCCAGTAGTGTGCAGGTTGCACATGTGTTTATGTAGGGCCATGTAGGGATGTGTATGAACATGGGCATGAGGCTGCCACATGTGAGTCCTCTCAGTTGTGAGACACATTGATGGTGTATGTGTTGGTAAGCATGCTGGGCAAATGCAGGTGTGGGAGCACACATGTTTGAATTTCTGTGTATGTACATTGGCATGGTTGTGGCATGGATGGTGGTTCATAATGCATGTATCTGCACTGTGTACATGTGCATGTATGTGTATCTGACAAGTGTGCAACTGTGATGCAACATGGATGCACGTGACACTGATATGTAGAAGGATGAATGGCAGATGTGACATGTATGGCGATCTCATCACTGCAACAGTTGGAGGAGATGTAGACATGCATGTAAGTGTGGTGGCGTGTGTGCATGTCTAGTGCACTCCTTGTGTTTCATGTGATGTCAGGCTCACCTTTGGCTGTTCATGCTGTTGTATGTGTATGGATGGTGGCTGGCTGTTGCGATATGGCTGTGGAATAGCTCATGTGTGTGATTTGAAATGACATGTGTGTTGGGGATTGGTGATGCCATGTCTGAAGTTTGACACTGACACTCATGTGCAACTGTCATGTGTGTATCAGTCCATTGTACAGTGCCCTGATGCCTGTGTCCTATCTCTCCCTGTCTGCAGCGTCAACTGATGAAGAGGGCGGAGAAGGTGCTGTGGAGCACAGCGGCGGGGATCGCACCGCCAGCCGGAGACGCAAGGCCCGGCTCCCCTCCCAGGTTGTCATCTCGTCGGGGAGTGAGGAGTCCGGTGCCGCATCCCAGGCCGCAGCTGCCGAGGTGAGGTCCAAGAGGCGGAGGTCGGTAGTTGGACTCCTCGGCAGCAGAAGGGGCAGCTGAGACCCCACAGGGTCCGACGAGAGAAGATGGCACGGAGTCATCCAGGTTGGTGGGGGGGTTTGGTGGAGGAGGAGGCCGCGCAAGGGACAGAGACGGGGTCTGGAGGTGGGGATTCCACTGGTGCCAGTGGTGCAGTGCAGGGGCAGGGACAGGAGGCAGCACAGGCCACCGCGGAGGTGCCTGTGTGTAATCCTGTCCCCGATCCTGTGACTGCATCATCCCGCACCAGCAGGGATGCCTACGTCCAGACCCGTTTTCAGGGAAGGGATCCGCTTACAACAACTGGCCTTCCTCTCCCTGCGGACGTGGCTATCCGGGACCGGGTTGAGCCTGTCCTGGGTGGGTGGCGTTGCGTCAACGGGCCATGCGAGGTGACCTGCAGTCTTTTCATGAGGAGACTGCACGTCTTCTCGAATGGCTCGTTGACCGCGTTGACCTACTGGGACAGCTCACCAGGGCCGGATTCCTCCGTTTTCTGGACCTTGTTCCGACCCCCTCCTCAACTGAACCCCCTATGCGCCAGTCGTCCTCCATGCCATCTTCCCACCCATGTATCACCTGGGTACCTGTGGAGCTGCCTCTGACCCTGCGGCCAGGCTGGTGAGACACATCCTGCCACAGTCGGGAGTCGGACGTCCAGCAGGGGTGGCCACATCAACAACTGCACCCCAGCCGGAGGAGGATGTGCAGGCAGCAAGAGCCAGGGCACAGGCAGAGGCACAGCAGCAGCAGCAACAAGGTGGGAGCCATCATGGCTCGGGGCCTTCGACATCGGAGGGGCAGGCATCGGCCAGAGGGCAGGAGGACCCAGGACTGGAAGTGTCTTCCGTGTGGCAGCGGTTAGGCCATGCTATAGATGCGGAGCGGCAGCGGGCAGAAGAGGCACGGCTCACGATGGTCAGGGCGGAGAACTCCATGCGGAGGGCCCTGAGGCGGGCCGAGTGCCTCGAGGCAATTCGCAGGGAGTTGGAGGAGA
>CM030325.1:1023171524-1023210258 GCA_002915635.3 Ambystoma mexicanum | reverse complement strand
AGTGCTACTTGCTAAGGGGGATACTGCTTGTGCAACCTGAGGGCTAGCTCTGCTGGCTTAGGTCTGCGACACATGGGTAACCTCCGGAGAGTGCTACTTGCTAAGGGGGATACTACTTGTGCAACCTGAGGCTAGCTCTGCAGGCTTTAGGTCTGCGACACATGGGTAACCTCCGGGAGAGTGCTACTTGCTAAGGGGGATACTGCTTGTGCAACCTGAGGATAGCTCTGCAGGCTTAGGTCTGTGACGACACATGGGTAATCGGGAGAGTGCTACTTGCTAAAGGGGATACTGCTTGTGCAACCCGAGGGATAGCTCTGCAGGCTTAGGTCTGCGACACATGGATAACCTCCGGGAGAGTGCTACTTGCTAAAGGGGATACTGCTTGTGCAACCCGAGGGATAGCTCTGCAGGTTTAGGTCTGCGACACATGGGTAACCTCTGGGAGGGTGGTACCTGCTAAGGGGGATACTGTTTGTGCAATCTGAGGGATAGCGCTGCTGGCTTAGGTCTGCGACACATGGGTAACCGGGAGAGTGCTACTTGCTAAGGGGGGTACTGCTTGTGCAACCTGAGGGCTAGCTCTGCAGGCTTAGGTCTGTGACACATGGGAAACCTCCGGGAGAGTGCTACTTGCTAAGGGGGATACTCCTTGTGCAACCTGAGAGCTAGCTCTGCTGCCTTAGGTCTGCGACACATGGGTAACATCCGGGAGAGTGCTACTTGCTAAGGGGGATACTGCTTGTGCAACCTGAGAGCTAGCTCTGCAGGCTTAGATCTGCGACACATGGGTTACCTCCGGGAGAGTGCGACTTGCTAAGGGGGATGCTGCTTGTGCAACCTGAGGGCTAGCTCTGCAGGCTTAGGTCTGCGACACATGGGTAACCTCCGGTAGAGTGCTACTTGCTAAGGGGGATACTGCTTGTGCAACCTGAGGGCTAGCTCTGCAGGCTTAGGTCTGCGACACATGGGTAACCTCCGGAGAGTGCTACTTGCTAAGGGGGATACTACTTGTGCAACCTGAGGGCTAGCTCTGCAGGCTTAGGTCTGCGACACATGGGTAACCTCCGGGAGAGTGCTACTTGCTAAGGGGGATACTACTTGTGCAACCTGAGGGCTAGCTCTGCTGGCTTAGGTCTGCGACACATGGGTAACCTCCGGAGAGTGCTACTTGCTAAGGGGGATACTGCTTGTGCAACCTGAGGGCTAGCTCTGCAGGCTTAGGTCTGCGACACATGGGTAACCTCCGGGAGAGTGCTACTTGCTAAGGGGGATCTACTCGTGCAACCTGAGGGCTAGCTCTGCAGGCTTAGGTCTGCGACACATGGGTAACCTCGGGAGAGTGCTACTTGCTAAGGGGGATACTACTTGTGCAACCTGAGGGCTAGCTCTGCAGGCTTAGGTCTGCGACACATGGGTAACCTCCGGGAGAGTGCTACTTGCTAAGGGGGATACTACTTGTGCAACCGAGGGCTAGCTCTGCTGGCTTAGGTCTGAACACATGGGTAACCTCCGGAGAGTGCTACTTGCTAAGGGGGATACTACTTGTGCAACCTGAGGGCTAGCTCTGCTGGCTTAGGTCTGCGACACATGGGTAACCTCCGGGAGAGTGCTACTTGCTAAGGGGGATACTACTTGTGCAACCTGAGGGCTAGCTCTGCTGGCTTAGGTCTGCGACACATGGGTAACCTCCGGGAGAGTGCTACTTGCTAAGGGGGATACTACTTGTGCAACCTGAGGGCTAGCTCTGCTGGCTTAGGTCTGCGACACATGGGTAACCTCCGGGAGAGTGCTACTTGCTAAGGGGGATACTACTTGTGCAACCTGAGGGATAATGGGTAACCTCTGGGATAGTGCTACTTGCTAAGGGGGATACTGCTTGTGCAACATGAGGGCTAGCTCTGCTGGCTTAGGTCTGCGACACATGGTAACCTCCGGGAGAGTGCTACTTGCTAAGGGGGATACTGCTTGTGCAACCTGAGGGCTAGCTCTGCAGGCTTAGGTCTGCGACAACGTAACTCGGGAGAGTGCTACTTGCTAAGGGGGATACTACTTGTGCAACCTGAGGGCTAGCTCTGCAGGCTTAGGTCTGCGACACATGGGTAACCTCCGGAGAGTGCTACTTGCTAAGGGGATACTGCTTGTGCAACCTGAGGGCTAGCTCTGCAGGCTTAGGTCTGCGACACATGGGTAACCTCCGGGAGAGTGCTACTTGCTAAGGGGATACTGCTTGTGCAACCTGAGGGCTAGCTCTGCAGGCTTAGGTCTGCGACAATGGGTAACCTCCGGAGAGTGCTACTTGCTAAGGGGATACTACTTGTGCAACCTGAAGGCTAGCTCTGCAGGCTTAGGTCTGCGACACATGGGTAACCTCCAGGAGAGTGCTACTTGCTAAGGGGGATACTACTTGTGCAACCTGAGGGCTAGCTCTGCAGGCTTAGGTCTGCGACACATGTAACCTCCGGGAGAGTGCTACTTGCTAAGGGGATACTGCTTGTGCAACCTGAGGGCTAGCTCTGCAGGCTTAGGTCTGCGACACATGGGTAACTCCGGGAGAGTGCTACTTGCTAAGGGGGATACTACTTGTGCAACCTGAGGGCTAGCTCTGCTGGCTTAGGTCTGCGACACATGGGTAACCTCGGGAGAGTGCTACTTGCTAAGGGGGATACTGCTTGTGCAACCTGAGGGCTAGCTCTGCAGGCTTAGGTCTGCGACACATGGGTAACCTCCGGGAGAGTGCTACTTGCTAAGGGGGATACTACTTGTGCAACCTGAAGGCTAGCTCTGCTGGCTTAGGTCTGCGACACATGGTAAACTCCGGGAGAGTGCTACTTGCTAAGGGGATACTACTTGTGCAACCTGAGGGCTAGCTCTGCAGGCTTAGGTCTGCGACACATGGGTAACCTCCGGGAGAGTGCTACTTGCTAAGGGGATACTGCTTGTGCAACCTGAGGGCTAGCTCTGCAGACTTAGGTCTGCGACACATGGGTAACCTCCGGGAGGTGCTACTTGCTAAGGGGGATACTCTTGTGCAACCTGAGGCTAGCTCTGCAGGCTTAGTCTGCGACACATGGGTAACTCCGGGAGAGTGCTACTTGCTAAGGGGGATACTACTTGTGCAACCTGAGGGATAGCTAACTTCTGGGTTAGTGCGACTTGCTAAGGGGAGTACTGCTTGTGCAACCTGAGGGCTAGCTCTGCAGGCTTAGGTCTGCGACACATGGGTAACTCCGGGAGAGTGCTACTTGCTAAGGGGATACTGCTTGTGCAACCTGAGGCTAGCTCTGCTGGCTTAGGTCTGCGACACATGGGTACCTCCGTGAGAGTGCTCTTGCTAAGGGGGATACTACTTGTGCAACCTGAGGGCTAGCTCTGCAGGCTTAGGTCTGCGACACATGGGTAACCTCCGGGAGAGTGCTACTTGCTAAGGGGGATACTGCTTGTGCAACCTGAGGGCTAGCTCTGCTGGCTTAGGTCTGCGACACATGGGTAACCTCCGGGAGAGTGCTACTTGCTAAGGGGATACTGCTTGTGCAACCTGAGGGCTAGCTCTGCTGGCTTAGGTCTGCGACACATGGGTAACCTCCGGGAGAGTGCTACTTGCTAAGGGGATACTGCTTGTGCAACCCGAGGCTAGCTCTGCAGGCTTAGGTCTGCGACACATGGGTAACCTCCGGGAGAGTGCTACTTGCTAAGGGGGATACTGCTTGTGCAACCCTGAGGGATAGCTCTGCAGGCTTAGGTCTGCGACACATGGGTAACCTCGGGAGGTGCTACTTGCTAAGGGGATACTGTTTGTGCAACCTGAGGGATAGCGCTGCTGGCTTAGGTCTGCGACACATGGGTAATCGTCGGAGAGTGCTACTTGCTAAGGGGATACTGCTTGTGCAAACCTGAGGGATAGCTCTGCAGGCTTAGGTCTGCGACACATGGGTAACCTCCGGAGAGTGCTACTTGCTAAGGGGATACTGCTTGTGCAACCTGAGGGATAGCTCTGCAGGCTTAGGTCTGCGACACATGGGTAACCTCTGGGAGGTGCTACCTGCTAAGGGGATACTGTTGGCAACCTGAGGGATAGCGCTGCTGGCTTAGGTCTGCGACACATGGGTAACTCGGGAGAGTGCTACTTGCTAAGGGGATACTGCTTGTGCAACCTGAGGCTAGCTCTGCAGGCTTAGGTCTGCGACACATGGGAAACCTCCGGAGAGTGCTACTTGCTAAGGGGGATACTGCTTGTGCAACCTGAGGCTAGCTCTGCTGGCTTAGGTCTGCGACACATGGGTAACCTCCGGAGAGAGCTACTTGCTAAGGGGATACTACTTGTGCAACCTGAGGGCTAGCTCTGCAGGCTTAGGTCTGCGACACATGGGTAACTCCGGGAGAGTGCTACTTGCTAAGGGGATACTGCTTGTGCAACCTGAGAGGCTAGCTCTGCAGGCTTAGGTCTGCGACACATGGTAACCTCCGGAGAGTGCTACTTGCTAAGGGGGATACTGCTTGTTCAACCTGAGAGCTAGCTCTGCAGGCTTAGGTCTGCGACACATGGGTAACCTCCGGGAGAGTGCTACTTGCTAAGGGGGATACTGCGTGTGCAACCTGAGGGCTAGCTCTGCAGGCTTAGGTCTGCGACACATGGGTAACCTCCGGGAGAGTGCTACTTGCTAAGGGGGATACTACTTGTGCAACCTGAGGGCTAGCTCTGCTGGCTTAGGTCTGCGACACATGGGTAACCTCCGGGAGAGTGCTACTTGCTAAGGGGGATACTACTTGTGCAACCTGAGGGCTAGCTCTGCTGGCTTAGGTCTGCGACACATGGGTAACCTCCGGGAGACTGCTACTTGCTAAGGGGTATGCTACTTGTGCAACCTGAGGGCTAGCTCTGCTGGCTTAGGTCTGCGACACATGGGTAACCTCCGGGAGAGTGCTACTTGCTAAGGGGGATACTACTTGTGCAACCTGAGGGCTAGCTCTGCAGGCTTAGGTCTGCGACACATGGGTAACCTCCGGGATAGTGCTACTTGCTAAGGGGGATCCTACTCGTGCAACCTGAGTGCTAGCTCTGCTGGCTTAGGTCTGCGACACATGGGCAACCTCTGGGAGAGTGCTACTTGCTAAGGGGGATACTACTCGTGCAACCGGAGGGCTAACTCTGCTGGCTTAGGTCTGAAACACATGGTTAACCTCCGGGAGAGTGCTACCTGCTAAGGGGGATACTACTCGTGCAACCTGAGGGCTAGCTCTGCTGGTTTAGGTCTGTGACACATGGGTAACCTCCGGGAGAGTGCTACTTGCTAAGCGGGATACTACTTGTGCAACCTGAGGCCTAGCTCTGCTGGCTTAGGTCTGTGACACATGGGTAACCTCCGGGAGAGTGCTTCTTGCTAAGGGGGATACTACTTTGGCAACCTGAGGGCTAGCTCTGCTGGCTTAGGTCTGCGACACATGGGTAACCTCCGGGAGAGTGCTACTTGCTAAGGGGGATACTACTTGTGCAACCTGAGGGATAATGGGTAACCTCTGGGATAGTGCTACTTGCTAAGGGGGATACTACTTGAGCAACCTGAGGGCTAGCTCAGCTTTCTTAAGTCTGTGACACATGGGTAACCTCCGGGAGAGTGCTACTTGCTAAGGGGGATACTGCTTGTGCAACCTGAGGGCTAGCTCTGCAGGCTTAGGTCTGCGACAACCTCTGGGATAGTGCTACTTGCTAAGGGGGATACTACTTGTGCAACCTGAGGGCTAGCTCTGCTGCCTTAGGTCTGCGACACATGGTTAACCTCCGGGAGAGTGCTACTTGCTAAGGCAGCGACTGCTTGTGTAACCTGAGGGCTAGCTCTGCAGGCTTAGGTCTGCGACACATGGGTAACCTCCGGGAGAGTGCTACTTGCTAAGGGGGATACTGCTTGTGCAACCTGAGGGCTAGCTCTGCAGGCTTAGGTCTGCGACAACCTCTGGGATAGTGCTACTTGCTAAGGGGGATACTACTTGAGCAACCTGAAGGCTAGCTCTGCAGGCTTAGGTCTGCGACACATGGGTAACCTCCAGGAGAGTACTACTTGCTAAGGGGGATACTACTTGTGCAACCTGAGGGCTAGCTCTGCAGGCTTAGGTCTGCGACACATGATTAACCTCTGGGAGAGTGCTACTTGCTAAGGCGGAGATGCTTGTGCAACCTGAGGGCTAGCTCTGCAGGCTTAGGTCTGCGACACATGGGTAACCTCCAGGAGAGTGCTACCTGCTAAGGGGGATACTACTTTTGCAACCTGAGGGCTAGCTCTGCTGCCTTAGGTCTGCGACACATGGGTAACCTCTGGGAGAGTGCTACTTGCTAAGGGGGATACTGCTTGTGCAACCTGAGGGGTAGCTCTGCAGGCTTAGGTCTGCGACACATGGGTAACCTCCGGGAGAGTGCTACTTGCTAAGGGGGATACTACTTGTGCAACCTGAAGGCTAGCTCTGCTGCCTTAGGTCTGTGACACATGAGTAAACTCCGGGAGAGTGCTACTTGCTAATGGGAATACTACTTGTGCAACCTAAGGGCTAGCTCTGCAGGCTTAGGTCTGCGACACATGGGTAACCTCTGGGATAGTGCTACTTGCTAAGGGGAATACTGCTTGTGCACCCCGAGGGATAGCTCTGCAGATTTAGGTCTGCAACACATGGGTAACCTCTGGGAAGGTGCTACCTGCTAAGGGGAATACTACTTGTGCAACCTAAGGGCTAGCTCTGCAGGCTTAGGTCTGCGACACATGGGTAACCTCCGGGAGAATGCTACTTGCTAAGGGGGATACTACTTGTGCAACCTGAGGGATAATGGGTAACTTCTGGGATAGTGCTACTTGCTAATGGGGAGTCTGCTTGTGGAACCTGAGGGCTAGCTCTGCAGGCTTGGGTCTGTGACACATGGGTAATCTCCGGGAGAGTGCTACTTGCTAAGGGGGATACTGCTTGTGCACCCTGAGGGCTAGCTATGCTGGCTTAGGTCTGCGACACATGGGTGACCTCCGTGAGAGTGCTATTTGCTAAGGGGGATACTACTTGTGCAACCTGAGGGCTAGCTCTGCTGCCTTAGGTCTGCGACACATGATTAACCTCTGGGAGAGTGCTACTTGCTAAGGCGGAGACTGCTTGTGCAACCTGAGGTCTAGCTCTGCTGTCTTAGGTCTGCGACACATGGGTAACCTCCGGGAGAGTGCTACTTGCTTAGGGGATACTGCTTGTGCAACCTGAGGGCTAGCTCTGCTGTCTTAGGTCTGCGACACATGGGTAACCTCCGGGAGAGTGCTACTTCCTAAGGGGGATACTGCTTGTGCAACCTGAGGGCTAGCTCTGCAGGCTTAGGTCTGTGACACATGATTAACCTCTGGGAGAGTGCTACTTGCTAAGGCGGAGACGGCTTGTGCAACCTGAGGGCTAGCTCTGCAGGCTTAGGTCTGCAACACATGGGTAACCTCCGGGAGAGTGCTACTTGCTAAGGGGGATACTACTTTTGCAACCTGAGGGCTAGCTCTGCTGCCTTAGGTCTGCGACACATGGGGAACCTCCGGGAGAGTGCTACTTGCTAAGGGAGATACTACATGTGCAACCTGAGGGCTAGCTCTGCTGCCTTAGGTCTGCGACACATGAGTAAACTCCGGGAGAGTGCTACTTGCTAAGGGGAATACTACTTGTGCAACCTAAGGGCTAGCTCTGCAGGCTTAGGTCTGCGACACATTAGTAACCTCTGGGATAGTGCTACTTGCTAAGGGGAATACGGCTTGTGCAACCCGAGGTATAGCTCTGCAGGTTTAGGTCTGCAACACATGGGTAACCTCTGGGAGGGTGGTACTTGCTAAGGGGGATACTACTTGTGCAACCTGAGGGCTAGCTCTGCAGGCTTACGTCTGTGACACATGGGTAACCTCTGGGATAGTGCTACTTGCTAAGGGGGATACTGCTTGTGCAACCCGAGGGCTAGCTCTGCAGGCTTAGGTCTGCGACACATGGGTAACCTCCTGGAGAGAGCTACTTGCTAAGGGGGATACTACTTGTGCAACCTGAAGGCTAGCTCTGCAGGTTTAGGTCTGCGACACATGGGTAACCTCTGGGATAGTGCTACTTGCTAAAGGGGATACTGCTTGTGCAACCTGAGGGATAGCTCTGCATTCAAAGACACACAGGATCTATGTCCCCTGTAGTGTTTTGCTTTTTAAACCTGTAGGGTCTGTGCAACCTGTGTGATACACATGCTGTCATAAGCGAATGCGGGTACCCCGCGGGATAGCTCTAACTGCAGTCATATGTCTGCCAGCTCTTTTTAACTAGATGGATAGCTCTGCTGTCTTAGTCCTGTCGGATCTGGGTAACCTGAAGGATAACCCTTCTTTTTGCGTCCTAATGCTGTTTTAAGTCTCAGGGATATCCCTTTAGTTTTCTCAATCCTGAACTATGTGCATAACCTTGTGTAATCTCCCCTGTCTAATCACTGACATGAAACTGAATGTTTGCAAGTTGCAGTGTTTTTGTTCCATTTCTGGCCACGCAGAGGTCCTAGGTTTAATAGAAACAAGCATTGGCAATGCCAACATGTTGGGCTTTTGTTTAGGCATGGGAAAGTCAGTTGCCTATCACTGCCGTATTAGTGTTAACTGGCCATTGACGGCAACAGGTGCAAAATTGTGCAATTACCTGGGCATCTGCGATGGACACACATGGTGCTCATAAATCGAGTGGCTGAAGGCATACCTGGTTTAGACATTTGTGTTGCACCAGTTGCTCGTGTGCAGCTCCTATTAAGTCATTAACTCTCAGAAGACTAGGTTGATAAAACACTGGCAGGCACTTTTAGTGCAAGGTTTGATGGCAAGGTTCGATTAAAGCTAGCGCAGAGTTCCCACAAGGAGGTGTTTTGGGTGAGGAGGGGCGGGAACTGTGTGGGAACGGCCATAGGGATTAGGAATGTCAATGGATGGGCGCGTAACCAAACACCACCTGCAAGCTTTGTGACCCACCTCAGATAACCATTTTCCCCAGCTGCACTCTAATGCAATAGTTTTGGCTTATAGATTGCTCTTTCACCAAATAGCCCAACTAAAAATGAGTGATGATAGCAGAAGTGTTTATAATATGATTCTGTTCTGCAGCCTCTATTGCTGACACCAACCCTCCTGGCTGCCTGGGCTCTGCAATTTCCTCTTCCTGCTGTGAGGCCTCCGTCCAATAAGAGAGGCGTGCTCGGCTCTCTGCACCGGGAGTACTGGAAACTGCCGCGCGGCCGGCAGTGCACGGCCTGGAGTCCCCCAGGGAAATCAGTGCCATGCACGCACAAGGCCCTGGTAGGGGGACCAGGCTAGGTTGCAAGTGTTTCGCAGGGGGCGGGGCATGGGGCATCCATGCCCTCCTCACCGCCCGTGCCTGGCCGCTAGTCACGGCGCCACAGTCCCCGTTTAGGGGGAATTAATTGCTGGCAGCGGGCAGAGCTGCAGGCGGGACTGCTTCCCCGGGGTCCCTGCCCCTGAGAGCTCTGCGGTAAGGCCTGCTCAGGTGGAGTGACGGCATGCTTTAATTACACGCGCTCATCCCCTCTACGGTGCACGCAGCCCCGTCTGCTGCACACCAGCCACTGGCTGCATCTTAAGCAGCGCCACAGCACGAACACAGCGAAGCCCATTCCTATTAAGACACCGTTCAAGCTAAAAGCAGTGGGCTTTGGCTGCCTCTCTGAGCATCCACCCTGCACCGTCCTACTCACTCTCACCCCTGCTTTTCCTGGTTTCCTCTTCTGCCCGACATCCTGCCAGACACAGCATAAGCTGCACCTGGCATTCACGGGCAATGCACACACTGGCACAGAACAGAAACATCCACGCGGAGAGATGTGATGTGGAGAGGCGTTTCAGATGGATAGAACAGCATGAGAGTGGGGCGAGGGGGTATAGGATGGTGGGGTTTCATGTGGAAGAGTTCGCTCCAGAAGAGCTACGTCGTCAACTCTTCCTTAAGGGTTTGATTCCTGGAATTTTTTGCTTACTGAAAAGAGCCTTTGTGCACTGATCAGCTCGTAAAACCCCTTTCGCCGATTCATGGAACTGACTCTTTGTGCCTTTCCTGTACCTTCCGGGGACTTTGGGCCGGTCCGTCATGGCTTTGCATGCAGTCGAGCTCTGTGCGCGATACTCCACCCAACAAAGTCTGGGTGGGCCTATAAGAAATAGGAGGCCGGACATGTATATTCCCCATTTACCTGGCAAAATGAGGAAGAACGTGGGCGTTTTGAGAGACCGGCCAAGCAATGTAATTGCACGCCTAGTCATGCGCCTACAAAACTGTATTCATGGAACCCAACGTGCAACCTCACGTTGGGAAAAGTTACATGCAAACCTCATGGACTCACTGACCCATGAAAGGAGGCGCACAGTGCTGTGCAACATAGGATCCAATGCACAGAGGTAGGGTTCGCGCAACAATTTAGGGGTGACGGCACGTGTTTGAGGTGCGGGTGAAGTTATGGGTGTGCGTATGCAGTTTAGCATGTTGCAGCCGTCATTTACAGGGGTTCACACGCAGATTTACCCTGGGTGCCAATTTCAGTTATGCATTTTTTCGGGATGAAGTTAGGAGTTACAGGGCACCGTACCCAGTGTCACCGGGCTGCTGCCTTCATTGCGGGGGGGAAGGCCTCCAGTATTGATGGGGTGCATGAGGAAGGGGATGCAGTTTGCGCAAAGGTTCCTGTATGTGGCTAGATCTGCTTTGCGTGGGGGAGTGATGTGGGCGTTCCAGCTGCTACTTGTGACTAGGGTTATTTTGCAGTTAAAATTCCATGAATACGCATCGATGTCCTGGTTATTAGTGGTAGCAGTGCACAATGGTGGGGCCAGTTATGGTTGCTTAGCCTCCCATAACTGGCGAATTTCAGTTTTTTTTTGGTTTTACTTTGAACTATAATGGCAAGTTTGAATAGGTTTTTACGAACCTAATCATAACATTGTGTTAATAAAGTTTTTATGCTGAATATACACTATCATAATGTGATCTTGGGAGATATGTAGTTTAATTTGATTAATTTAGAAACATATAATGTAGACCATACAGAACCTCCTCGCTATCGGTATTATGAAGGCACGGTCTTAGCGCCTGTCTGTGGACGGACGTGAACGAGGTCAGCACTACCGAAACAGTCAGGGTCCATCTGAAATTGTACTGTTGTTTTACACAAAAAATGCTCAACTTAGAGAAAGGACACATAAAGACATTATAATTACTAGTAAATAAATCGGGAAACCTAAACGTCTTAAACAAAACCCATGCATTTAATGACCATGTAGAATGAAATGGATTGTACCATAAAAAAAGAAAGTATGACTCCAACGTAAGTACCTCACAGAAACTCTGCAGCCAGGACCGACAGTAGACGCACGCACTTCAACAAAGACAAATTACAGCAAAAAAGTAAGTTCACTTCATTTTTCTTATATAAGTGTGTACTTTTTTTGGTATAAGGGGCTGAAAAAATAATTTCTTTCAGTTCTTTTCATACAGAAATGAACAGTACTTTGGAGTTGCTGGAGGAGAATTGTCCGCATGGGGAAATGTCCCAAGATAGCGCCAGTAATGGTACACAGTGCTCTGCATAAGCAGAATAATGTTCAGTGTTTTATGGCCATTTAACATATATATATTTATTTGTAGCAGACCAGGAACAAAAAGAAGAAATGCCAACAAACGACACAGAGGAAGACAGGCTAAAAAGAATAGAACTTAAAATGGATGCGCTGAATGAAAATTTTAATAGTTTAAGGGAATTTCTGGAAGAATTTGTTAGAGGAAAAATACGGTATCACTGTCCCACATGTACCTGCCCCCCTTCTCCATTTCCAAGTGAACCGTCCCCAAACCTTGAACAAGAAAATAGACGTTTTGATGAAACATCCATCCCTTCTTCCCCTCACAAATCACCTCCTCACAATCAGCCCGTGTTGAACCCTAATTCCCCTATATTCGTGTCAGTGTCTGCATCCCCCTGTGTTTCTGTTGATTAAAGTGCGTGTAGTTTTTTAGAAAGTGTTTGTATATTTGTTGTAGAGTAAGGGGTTGAGAATATTTTTTTTTTTAAAAAAAGACTTAAAATGTTCGCAAACAGCGCGCCTGTTCGAGCTAGCCGTAAGCAATGTGGATGTTCTAATGGCAATATACCTACCCGTACCAATGCCAACCAAGATGGGACTGATCTTAGAATGAACCATCTGTGCAAGTTCTGCATAAATGAAGAGAATGGGGCATGCTAAGGACATTATTGCTCTCCGTACGGCTCACAAACGAGATAAAACATGTTCCTAAAACATAGTAAGTGGGCAGGATGTATATAAATTAAATAAATTGGAAGCGTCCTAAGGACACTATATCTGTCCATATCATCTGCAACAAGATGGAACCGTCCGTAGAACGGGCGCAGTGGCCGGAATGTTTGTTATCAAACAAAATGGAGGTGTCTTAAGGACACTGGACCTGTCCCTGCAATCATCAAATGAGGTACGCACATGCGCAGTACA
This sequence comes from Ambystoma mexicanum, assembly GCA_002915635.3. NCBI lineage: Eukaryota > Metazoa > Chordata > Amphibia > Caudata > Ambystomatidae > Ambystoma > Ambystoma mexicanum. The sequence continues at coordinate 1,023,197,728 of CM030325.1, read as the reverse complement.
CCCATAAGTACTGCGAACATTCCGCCTGTCTCTAACTGTCCATCTCACTTGTATCGCACTTTTAATTAGTTGCAGGACCCGAACACTGTCCGTAGAACACTGGCACGCATGCGCACGTTTGTTTGTCTTCATTTGCTGTCGTGCAGGCATGCTTTTCCCTCGCGGATGTGTTCAGGACGTCAGCATGTGACCACACCCACGCTGAGCATGTGGACTAATTTGCTCACTTTGTCTGCCTCCACAACATTGCAAAATAACTTACACATACCTGTGAAATTGTTTTTCAGTATAAAATCACCATTTGAGATTTCCCATACAATAGCTCCACCTATGAATGTGTCTTTTGCAATTTTTGCAGCACTTTTCAGCGAGAAATATGGTCACGAGCCACATCCTTGGACCCCTATAAATGGGCACACTCCCAAGCTCGTCTTCATTGTGTTTCTGGCTATAGCAGTTAGAGGTGTACTGCCTTTACTACTATAGCGACCATTTGGCAAATAATCCTTATGGCATCCATGCTGCTGTTGCTGCATTAGCCTCAGCACCACCCCCAAACCCTCCACCACCACCACCTCCTCAAGGGCTTGGAGAGGGATATAGGGGTGAGGATATAGAGATCGAGGAAGAAGAGGAAGAAGAGAATTAGGTGGAGGAACTCCGCACTACTAACACTCGGCGAGAGTCGTGGGTGTGGCGGTTGTTTTCTGTTTTAGGGAACATACCGAAAGCACGTGCGAACTTTGTCAAGTGTAATAGCTGCCAGTTGGTGCTCAGTCGCGGGAGACCTGGTGCGTGCAGCTTTGGTACGACAACCATGTAACGCCACCTAACTTCGTTCCACAGTGCGGACATTCGCAAGGTGGTGGCATCCGAAGAACGTAGTAGATTGAGTTCCTCCACAGCATCCTCCGTGTCCGATCCTCTCACCACAAGAGACACTCGTGTGGGGGAGTGCATCCCTCCAGCTGCCTCACAAGCCATTCGCAATGCTGTTGACCCTTACCTTTCGAGGGTCACAATATTGTGTATGTATTGTGACACAGTACTCTGCAGGGGGGAACGTTTTCGAAGTGCTTTTGAGGCTACGGTCACGTAGCCCCAGAAAAACTGCTCCCTACCTAAGTAAAGGCCACCCTATATCTTTCTTCATCTGCCACTTCTTATCCGTGTGGTGGGTGCCCCTTCCTTACCTTCCTTTGCCTTCCTCTCCTAGTGTCTCGTGTCATCAAAAGTAGTAAAGTGGAAAAATACAAAAATTAATAAAAAGGCTCTTTACAGAGCCGTCTTTCTCAGTTAAACAATAGAACTATCAAGTGACCATTGTAGGGCCCCGCGCATTTTTTTAAAAGTCTGCGGACAGTCATAGGACACACAGGTTAAGCATAACAAAACCAATGGACTTTTTGCTGGGAGTAAGTGGTGGCTCTGAAAAGAGCCTTTTGGTGGTGGTGTGTATCCCTCAAGAAATTTAGGTTAGAAAAATGGATTGTGAATTTTTTTTTTTTTTTTTTTTTTTTTTTTATTTTACTTGTAACAATTAGTTACTTACACAACTTCAATTACAAAAATTCATACAAAATTTCATCATCTTTCTTTGTCATCAATTAGCTCTCTTATAGGTTCATTGTTTTCTTCCGGCTCTTTCAGATGAAAAGTTTGTTTTCAGCACAAGGCTTTCTCCAAGATGTTATCGAGAAAATCTACCACTGCACAAATTGATTTAACATTATTTCCAGCTACCAGCATGCACCACAAATGGTCCGTTGGTTGGACAGTTGTTAGATGTTTAAAGAAGAATGCACGCTGAGTCGCCACCTGGTCACAATCAGAGACTAGATGTTTAAGTGATTCTACTTCGTTTTTACAGAGCCTACATTTATTATCATCTATCTCTTTGTAGTGTCTCAGGTACATTATCTCTTTGTTTCATATAAATTTAGCCGAAATCTTAAAAATTTGTTGCGATGGTATCTTGACGGAAATCTTGTTAAGTATTTGGGCAGCTTGTCAAGAGTATTACATGTCAAGCCTAAATTAAGCGAAGATGACATTGCCATTCGACGTTCTTCGTTTTTTATCCAGTACCAGGATCTCAGTTTTCTTTTTGCAATCTGTGGTGTGTTACATACAGACTCCCAAGAGATATCCATGACCGCTAGAGATTTCCTAATTTTCGTAGCCCAAATATGTATCATCCCTGAATATTGTTTATCTTCTTTTTGTTTTAAGATCTCATAGGCTGGAGCGACTATTTTTAGGTTCATTTTTCGTAACAAAACAATGGACTTCCAAAGAATCAGGCCGTCTAAGGGATCAAGGCCTAGTTCATGTCTTATTGCGACAATAGACACACAGCTTGGCAGAGCTAAAACTCCTCTCCAAAATTGCCCTTCCAAAACTGCCCAAATACGATTATCGATATTTAGTCCGGCCTCCGCCCCATAGGTCAGAGTAGGAATGACTTTTTGTCGATAGAAGGTTAAGACTGGAATCAGGGTAAATTTGCCAAATTCATTATGTAGGCGTTTTCCTTGTAGGGTGAAAGAAGTCATACGATGCTTCAAATCTAAAATCCATTCTTGTTCTCTGATGGATTTGTTTATTTGTATCCCTAGATAACGTATAGTGTGTACAGTCTCGATCTTTTCTCCAGCTGCATACCAACTGAAATTCTCAGCCAATCTTTTCTTTGTTGGTCCAAAGGACATGATCTTTGATTTCCCAGCATTTATTTCCAAACCGTTTGTCTGCAGATATATAACCAATGCTTGTATTAGACGTTGGAGTCCTATTTTAGTTTGATCAAATAATACAATGTCATCGGCATATGTCGCATAACTAATAGGTTGGTTATTTATTTTCGGTGGAAAGCAGCGAGTATTCGCGAAGGCCTTTGGTAAATCAGCAATGTATAACTTAAACAGTAGGGCTGCCAAGGGGCATCCCTGTTTCACTCCTTTGGTGGTTGGAATTTCATTTGTCACGGTGCCTTTATTATCGATGCGGACTTTTATTGAGGTACCTGTGTGTAGGGCCATAAGTGGATGGAGAATATTTGGAGGGCATGACCATGATGTTAATTTTTCCCATAGATTTGTGCGATTGATTTGGTCAAATGCCTGCCGCATATCTATGAATGCTATGAAGATGCTCCCTTTGTTCTTCAATGATTCAAGTTTAAGTATGTTTAGGATGAAGAGATTGATTTCAGTTCCGACCTCCTTTGTGAAACCTGTTTGTCGCTTATCCAATAAGTTGTTACAAGATGCCCATTTGGAGAGTTTTTGTTGTAAGCAAGTAGCAAAGATTTTCCCTATTATATCCAAGAGGGCAATTGGGCGGTAGTTGGCCGGGTTCTCCTATTGCCTTTCTTGAATATTGGTACTATAATTGCAGTCCTCCATGAGCACGGTATCATCCTAGCTTCTGAAATTAGCTCAAACAGGTCTACAATAAAGTCGGCCCAAAGCTCCTTTTTTTCTTTTAATAGAACATTTGTTAGCCCATCAGGGCCCGCTGCACGAGAATTCTTCAATTGTGTTATTTGAGTAAGAATTTTTTCTCTGGATTCACATACATCCCATGTGACCGGATTTATCTGTTGTATTGGGCTGCTTAAAGTTGAAGTGCTTACAAATACTTTCCTAAAATGTTGTTCCCAGGTAAGCTTTGATATTCCATTAATGAAACCAGAATCTTGAGTGTTGTTGTTATTTAAAATTTTCCAGATGTCTCGTGAGTTCCGCTGAATAATTAGGCCTACCATTGTTTCAGCTCGTTCTTGATCTTGATTATCTTGAAAGATTTTAACCAGTTTCGGTATTTCGTTTTACAGTTTTGGATTTCCCTTTTTTTCTCAAAAGACTTAATATCTTTCTTGTTGATTTGCCTGATGCTTTTGGTCATTTGTTTCTTTTGCAAATTTACCTGTGCACTATATATATATTTTTTCTGAGTTTGCGAGGTTTTGTGAGTTTGTTTTTTTGTAGTGCCAAATTGGATTAGCAAAGGTGCATAGTTTATTTTGTCGGGAGTTGTTGTTATGTCATCCTTAAGGCCATCTCTCAGCTGACGGATGTGATGGTTTTTAATTCGTAGCCTACTCAGCCCCTCATTCACTTCCAGAGGTAAATCATACTGTGCTGATGTTATGCACTGTTCTAGAATACAGATTAGTTCCAATATACTATGATCACTCACTACTGTTTTAGTTATTGACATTTTTGTAACTTTTGACCAGAAAGGAGCAGAGATCCAAAAGTAATCTAATATTTTTTGGCTTTTATCTTTGTTCCAGGTAAAGTTTGGGGGAATGTCACCTTTAATTGAACCATTGACCATCTCGCAGTTTCTCGATTGCATCGCTTCTAACCATTTATCTCCTCTAGTTCGTATTACAGTTTGTTCAGTCTTATTTTTGGGAGGTAGTTCGAGCCATGAGAAGTTAAAGTCTCCACATATTATTATAATGGTCTCCAAATCTGATGTTAAATAGGGATCAATAATTGCTTTACTGATTTAATGAAACTTGCAGTAGAGATCATGGCTGGGTTCCAATAAAGATTAATAATTAGCAGTTGTGGGGAGGGTATATTTTCCTTCTGGCTCAGCTGTAGTAGAGTTCCTAGTACAAAGAGGTTTGGCATGAATGTTTGAATGACCTCCCATCCATAGGCATTATTAACCATTGTGATTAAACCAGAGAAGGTCTCCCACGTTGATGTTTTCCTGCTTTATTTAGAATGATGGAATAACCGTCTTTCGATGGAACTTCTCGAAGCCATGTTTCTTGGAGACAAATGGCAAAATTATTTATTAAGACCTTAGGAAACTCATTGAATAGATGAAGGAATCCTCTGGTGTTCCAAGAGAGGATCCCGCATTTTTCCATATCCGTTTTTGGTGATGGTTATGTTTGTTGATCTTTCTGTGATGTAGCTCGTTTTATGGTTTCATCATAATTTTTCCATGTAGGTTTTGTTTCTACTCCACATTTCCACAATGACAATTGGTTCCTCAATTTTTCGCGACGACAATCATTTCTTGATTTTATTTCATCACTTTTCCCATAATTAACATATTTCTCTCTGAGTGTATTTCAAAACCAAAGGCCAGCAGTTCATCTTGTGCAGCAAAAAGAGTTTTTTCCACTGCTGATGAATTAATATGTAAGAAAACTTTGTCAGCGGATTCCTCTGAAATTATTCAACAATTTGAATGTCTTCTGATGTAATTGTACGGAGTGAAGGGATGATATGCAGTAGTTTCATAATGTTTCTTCTGTTTAAGTTAACATCTTTATCATCAGACATCACATTTTCCACTCTGATTCTCCAAGAATGATATTTGGAGCTAGATTGACGTCCATCGCTTTCACTTATTCTTAATGAGATTTGTTTATTTCGCTGAGCAGCAGTCATTTTCGGATTGAAATTTTGTAATGATTCAGATACCATTTTTCTGTTTGTAACTTGGTGTGTTCTAGGTTGATTAGTTCCGAGGAGTTCGTATCAAAGGTAGGAGGAAACATGGTGACCTTTTTATGCCCTTTATCCTCATCACCTATAAGTTTCCTAGAGAGTACTTTGCTTGGTCCAATTGGTTGTCTTTTACTCAATGTCTCTGTAGATAAGGTTAAGGAGGAACTGTCAGAGTCAATTGAGTAAGTTGAGAGGTCACATAGGTCTACTGAGTCCTCATCTTGTGCAGAAATCGAATCTAGACGAGCACGCTTATTTGGATTTTGTTTTTGTATTGACGATGATTTTGCATCATTCAATTTATTCCGTCTCTCCTTTGATTGCACATGATGACATTATCTACAGCAGCCTCTTTTGTAGGTCGTTCGAACAGCGCAAGCTTTTGTGGAGTTACTATATTTCTTACAAACTGTTTTACATTAGTATTACGTTTTTTTGCTTGATTGGTTGCTTGCTTTTTTGGAGCCAATCGTACCTTTTTTTCAGACAGTGTTGGTATCTTTAAGCTGTCCACTTGAAAATTTTTTGCTCCACCCTTAAAGATGTCAAACGAGTTTATGAGCCTCGATGTAGACGGTAGTATTTGATTTCCAGTCGCACTGTGAGTTTCCAGTGATTGTATTGGTTCTCCGATCTCTATAGCCAAGTGGGTCGGATCTGTTATTTCTGCAGCATCAGAGGAGGTCTGGGTTTCTTGTATTTGTACCGTTGAGGTTGTTCTTCTGTCTGCAAGTGCCCTACTAGTATTTGTAGTTGAGCAGGTCAGCGGAGCTTCAGTATTTTGTTTAGTTTTGACTGCTTGAGCAGGAATTTCCTGGAGTTGTCTATTATTCCTGTTAGAACTAGATGACTCCACTTGAGGATTGTTTCTTTGAGAGATGGGCCGCAGCTGAAACGGAGTTTGTGATTTTAGGAGCAGGAGTAGTTTTTATTCAGCGTGACAGCTCCATTTAAGTGCTCTGGTAATTGTTCCGTATTTATTGGAATGTTGTGCCTTGCCCATTTCATACATTCAAGCGTTGCGGCCATTAAGGTGGAATTATCCACGTGGGTACTTGCTAGAAGATCTCCAAGGCGATATTGCCATTGTGAGGACGTCTCCGCCTCTCTGTCCATTCTTTGCAGCAAGGCATTATTCATATGTTCCATCTTGTCAACTTTTGAGATAAGCTGAGTAATTTGCGTACTCTGCTCTTTTATAGCCTCATTTAGACTCTCGTACAGTTTTACGAACGGGATTAGCGCCAAAGAAGTGGCGGCCAATACATTATTGTGGATTTGAATGCCAGCTGCTACTGACAGGTTGGATTTATTCATTTGATCCTGTGCAGAAGTAGCAGCTGTAAGTTTTGGCGCCGTTTCATGTGTTTGTTTGGCCATGGAATCTCGTCCCTTCCTACGTTGCTGTAGAGACTCATTTTCTACCTCGTCTTCATTCATTTGGATTAGATTCTCCATCTCAGCTGTCTTTACAACATTTTTATCACCGATGGTTGTGTAATCAATTGTTGAATTGTGGTTTGGAAGATTCTGATAAAAAAAACCAAATTTAGAGTGACGGCAGATGTTATTGGGGCTATGTCTGCTTATTATACGATTTACATGCTTAGAGTTGGACTTTTCTCCGAAACTCTGTATCAGTTTTTCTTTGATGGCATTGTAATCAGCAGTTAGCCTCTCTGTCAGACGTGCCTCTCGTCCTACTGGATCTAGAGCTTTTAATGAGATCTCTAAAGTTGGTATTGGATTTGTTTCTATATTAAGCAGATGTGATTGAGGTGTTGTAGAAATTTCATGTGGGTTCCAAGTTTCCACTTCATGTACTTCTCCGGTGCTATTTGCTGTTATAGGTAGACGAGAGTGTAACAGGTTAGACTTAGTTGAACTCTGTTTGAGGTTTACAAGTCCAGTTTTTGTAGAACCTCGGGAGGCATATGATGACATTAGCACGTTAGATTCAGCTTCATGCAGTTTTGCAGTTGCTACCATCATGGGCGTCATAGCTCCTTCTTTAGTTTGAGATTTATTCTGTACAGTATTTTTGTCTACCTGACCATTTGATTGGTTTAGGGGGGACATGGATAAGGTGTTTGCAGACACTTGGATTGACAATAGTTCTGAATCCGTTACATCGAAAGGAGACTGGATCAAGGAGGTATTTATCTCGCACACATTATCCTGCGTTCTCAGTTCCGCAACTCGGGTCGTAGAGCCAGTAGATAAAGTCACGGACCGGATTGTAAAGATTTCACATTTATTGCAGTTTCTCCGCTAATGCTGTTTTATCCAGAATATCTACACTTTCGTGTACTTGGGCAAATTTTGTGTATGCAGCACTTAGAGAACTCTTTCTTGCTTGCCTCGTTAAGCATAGAGCGCAGGGCAGTAGAAGTATTTGTTCACGTGTTGCATTTGGCGTCAATTTCAGTCGGCAGTGAGTTAGTAAATTGACATTAATAATAAGATTTTCTGTCAAAGTAAGCAAGGAGCTTACTGTATATAGTGGCGTTGTGTGTCCGCCATTTTCAGTTTGTGTGATTTGAGACAATGTAGGCACATTTAATGTAACAGTTCTTACCTCATTTACATCATTGACCTCGAGGTATTTTCCTCAGCGATATATACCGATGCCTGCAAGGGATGATCCGCTCGTTCGGACTGTATTCGTGTTTTCTGTTTTTGGCGTGTTTGGGGCCCATCATACGGCTTATTTGCGTCCACTGCGTACAACAGCCGTATAACAGCCAATGGGCTTCTTTCCACCGGGCTTACAGCCACAAGGGTGGTAGCCTCCGGGTTTTAAGGTGGCGCCAGGTCACGTGATACAGTCACGTGCTGAGTGACACGCCTCCTCCAGGAAGCGTGTAGCTGGATCGAAGTCAGGCACAAAAACGAACGTTTTCCTCTGCAAGTAGACGCTCACACTGAGCGGGTGGCAGCCTCCGGGTTTTAAGGTGGCGCCAGGTCACGTGATACAGTCACGTGCTGAGTGACACGCCTCCTCCAGGAAGCGTGTAGCTGGATCGAAGTCAGGCACAAAAACGAACGTTTTCCTCTGCAAGTAGACGCTCACACTGAGCGGGTGGCAGCCTCCGGGTTTTAAGGTGGCGCCAGGTCACGTGATACAGTCACGTGCTGAGTGACACGCCTCCTCCAGGAAGCGTGTAGCTGGATCGAAGTCAGGCACAAAAACGAACGTTTTCCTCTGCAAGTAGACGCTCACACTGAGCGGGTGGCAGCCTCCGGGTTTTAAGGTGGCGCCAGGTCACGTGATACAGTCACGTGCTGAGTGACACGCCTCCTCCAGGAAGCGTGTAGCTGGATCGAAGTCAGGCACAAAAACGAACGTTTTCCTCTGCAAGTAGACGCTCACACTGAGCGGGTGGCAGCCTCCGGGTTTTAAGGTGGCGCCAGGTCACGTGATAACAGTCACGTGCTGAGTGACACGCCTCCTCCAGGAAGCGTGTAGCTGGATCGAAGTCAGGCACAAAAACGAACGTTTTCCTCTGCAAGTAGACGCTCACACTGAGCGGGTGGCAGCCTCCGGGTTTTAAGGTGGCGCCAGGTCACGTGATACAGTCACGTGCTGAGTGACACGCCTCCTCCAGGAAGCGTGTAGCTGGATCGAAGTCAGGCACAAAAAACGAACGTTTTCCTCTGCAAGTAGACGCTCACACTGAGCGGGGTGCAGCCTCCGGGTTTTAAGGTGGCGCCAGGTCACGTGATACAGTCACGTGCTGAGTGACACGCCTCCTCCAGGAAGCGTGTAGCTGGATCGAAGTCAGGCACAAAAACAAACGTTTTCCTCTGCAAGTAGACGCTCACACTGAGCGGGTGGCAGCCTCCGGGTTTTAAGGTGGCGCCAGGTCACGTGATACAGTCACGTGCTGAGTGACACGCCTCCTCCAGGAAGCGTGTAGCTGGATCGAAGTCAGGCACAAAAACGAACGTTTTCCTCTGCAAGTAGACGCTCACACTGAGCGGGTGGCAGCCTCCGGGTTTTAAGGTGGCGCCAGGTCACGTGATACAGTCACGTGCTGAGTGACACGCCTCCTCCAGGAAGCGTGTAGGCTGGATCGAAGTCAGGCACAAAAACGAACGTTTTCCTCTGCAAGTAGACGCTCACACTGAGCGGGTGGCAGCCTCCGGGTTTTAAGGTGGCGCCAGGTCACGTGATACAGTCACGTGCTGAGTGACACGCCTCCTCCAGGAAGCGTGTAGCTGGATCGAAGTCAGGCACAAAAACGAACGTTTTCCTCTGCAAGTAGACGCTTGTGAAATAGGTGACTATGATGTAAAAAAAAATTGCAAAGCCTTATTCACATTGCGCCTCGCTTTCTCCATTTGTGGACCGAATGCAGAGGAACGCAACCATATCTGCCTTTGTCCTATACGGGACAAAACAATTTGGCAATTTGGAAACATGTCCATGACCTTCGCAAGTCGTTCCTTCATTGCAAATTGCAAAGAAATTCCAGACCCATGGCCTAAACTGTTCATACCGCAATGAATAATAAATATGTCCGGATGACCCTCTGATTGTAAAGTTGCACGGAGAGGTACCAAGTCCAGCCACCGCATTCCATGCACGCCATGCCAGTGCACTTCTACATTAGGAAATCCAAGATCTGCAGATAGACCGCAACTTTCAGCATGCACCTTCAACCAATGTATCCATGAGTATCCCAAAATCCAGATAATCTGTTTTCGAGCACAAAGAGCCATGGCTGTCAGGTCTCCTGTCAGGGGAAACACGTTCTTACTAAATGTCTCCGTACAAAACACACCCACTGAACTTTACTGACCAATCCCTAGCTTTGCACATTCTCATTTGCATGCGTCTCCACCCCACAATCGGCACCGCCTGCAAACTACCGTCATGTTCGCGGACACGTACAGGATGAGAGCGTGAGGACGGTACATTTAAATATTATTCCCCTTTTCCTCTTTAAGGTGGACTCTGAAAAGAGACGTTTTTTAAAATGTTTTGAGCAGATGCCTTACAGACATCTGTTATTTTGTTTTTTTAAATATTTTTTCTTCTTACTATACTCGTACAACCATTACAGAACCTTCTCCAAAGCAAGCCTCACATTCCAAAAGAACATGGCATTTCCCAAAGAAGATAACGCAACACCATCTGCTTCAAAATTAGCCACATTACTGGGAACAATGTTCTCGTGGCTGCAGAAAAACATACCAGCACGTAACATAAAAGCACGCATGCCGATATTGATGATACACCTCCCAATTCCTTGATCAGGACAGAAAACAGAACTGTTGTCCCATTTTCCTCTAGGGAGTATCCCAGAAAACATTAATTTTGCAGTTGGAAATATGTTCATGACTGCTTGCACCAACTGCTCCAAATCATCCAACAAAGTACATGCACTGACGTAGCCCAAATGACAAGCACTGTAGTGCAAAATCACCACATGAGGAGTGGTCATTGCACGCATCTCGGTGCAAATTGTAGAATTGCTGCAACATTGTGATCAGTTTCAGCACTCCACACCACCTCTACTCCTCTCACATCGAAATAGTGTGCTACATTCCTACTTTCGGCATAGTGCTGTTAACCATGCACAAAAATATCTCCAACTACCAAAACCTTCACCCTCTGCACCTCTGCCATCTTCAGTATACACACCGTCTTTCGATACAAAAGAGCAATGGGAACATCTGATTGGCTGATGGCTACAGTTCCCTTTCCATGCTAGATTTGCTGTAGAAACCCGTATGTGACACGCCCTACCCACGCACAAGCGTTGTGTACATTCAGCACGTAATCTTAACTAGTCCTTCTACCCTTTCCACATCAATCATGAATCCATTCCCTCATTGGACACAGCTAAGCAGTCACACAACCATCCACCAATCAGATTGAACATCCGTACATCTAACTCCATCATCAAAATTTTGCACTTCAAATGTACTATTGATCACTCTAAGTACAAGGCGCATATCATTGCAAAGCACCTACTTCGAAAAGTACTGTACAAGTGTCACGGATTTCTACTTACAGCTCCTTCGATGCGCACATGCATGCGTATAAAGTACAGGTATGCACATTTTAATCAGAGAACATGTACAACTTTCATTTAAATAAATTAATGCCACTAAATCTGCATAGCCAATCCATACCAATGCTCCCCCTTTGAATGCAAGAGGTCTGATTGTACATTAACAAACCGCACTACTTCTTACTGTCTCCCGCATAACCTATACATAGGTTACAACGTTCCCAATGTAGTGCGAAACTCGATTTTTCATTAGAAAATGGCACAATTTTTTACTGTATACCGCCTACATCAATGCTTCTTCCAATACAATGGTATAAGAAAAATAAACGTTCCCGATTGCTGTGGTGACATGGCCCTCTGAGGGTCTCCCGATTTTTTTCCGAAATCATACTTATAATAGAAAATACCGACATTTTTCCCAGCAACTATAATGAGCTATCGCTTACAAACCTCTCTGCTATACATAACAGAGCTTAAAAGAAACAAGGCATTTTCATAATCTTAAAATTGCACTCATTTCTAAAGCACTTGCAACTAACATACTGCAAGTAACATACAAAGGCAGCACATAGTGAAGTGAAATGCTCACATGCACTGTGTTAAATATCAAAGAAGAATACTCCAGCGACACTGCTTTAAACACACAAAGTTACAAACTTTTTCTTTTTACAATCGCAGTGAAGACTACTTTCCTGAAAATCAACAGCATCTACATTGGAAACAACATATCCGAAGAAACCTGGTCATTCTGCAAAAACAAATAAGTACAGCACGACCCTTATATTCTAACTATTCCTGAAACAGAGTGTGTGGGTTATGTATTTAATTTGCGCACCAAACCAAACAGTGATTTCTGAACCATTTTACCCACAAATTCCAATTTATTAAACACTGATAAACAGGCAGAATGGCTCACAAATCCTCATCTGTTTGTACCCAAATAACATACAAACGCCTTACAATGTTAGTACTAGAAAAGAAATAGCTGTTTCAATTTAATGCCATTACGTTTACTATTAATGCATCTCCTCACCACTAGACCTCTTTGTATTCTCATCTGAAGCACATTTTAGTTGTATACAAACTGAAAAATATCCTCCCCAAATCATTTTAAGAGACCAATACACATGCACACACCACCACAAAGAACTTCCCCATTAAACTCATGTACGCATGCACACAACACACATACATTGTACAATACACCAAACCATGCCTTCTTTTTTTCTACAGTCCCCAAAGAATGCCTACCAAAAAGAAAGTCTGTAGAAAGGAACGCAGAAATAGAGCCAATAAAAATAAAAGTGTCCAACCTAACCAATCTGTAACAGAGTTTGTAGAGAACGTTGGAACAATACATCTAGCCCAGTCATTTAGCAAAACAAAGGAAGCTTCAACTACCAAAACTTTACCTCCTCCAACAAAATGTGGCACGAAAGACAAAACTTCTCACAAAAAAACAGCTACCAGTACTCCTAACAATGCTACTATTAATCCTGATATAGTAACAAGAAACTATAGTAAAGAAAGTATTTTAGCCAAAATGTTTTGCCATGGAGTCCTTCAGAATCTAATAAGAAGAGGACCGAAATCATCCTAAACTCTTAAAATCTACCGTAGAAAATTAATCTTACAAGTTCTTGCAGGCAGTGCAATCCTTCTGAAAAGGAAGCTGTTTATATTAGTATTAAATAGGATGAAACCACTAACAAAACTTATCAATAAACGGAATGTGAACAAAAATAACTTCTTACATATTTGTGGAGGTGAATGGAGTCACACAACAACCACAGAACCATATTTTAATGAAGAAGCATACAAACAAAATCAAACAAACACAATTGCCATCCATAGCAGTGGACGAGGGTATGAACAAATCAACCACAGCATCATGGAACAAGAAACACTGCTTACAAAAGTTTCCCTTGAAAACTGAGAATTACCTCTCGCTTCGACTGAACCAGACCGTCCAGTGTACAAATGGCCGTGCACATCAATGTGTGCCATTCCTAACAAATTATTCAAATCTTTACGACAGTTCCTCAATCAGTATGTGAAAGGTACAGACAAAATTAAAATTAAAGTGCTGCAAAATATAGATATCTGTTCAGTGCGCAAATACACATGACTACAAGGACATTCATTAGCCGGCATTTCTGGACCTATTTGCAAAAGCACCGTCCATGATATCAAAAGGATATCAATACATCATTCAAATGTAAGAAATCTAGTGTATAAAATATTCTATGCTAAAAGTCCAGCTTCAGAATTAGCCAATTTAAATAACACTCTTCTGCTTGGTACACCCAAATATCTACAAGAAGAAATGGACCGTATTCAGAGAAAATATTTTGGAAGTGAAACTGTCACTGGGGTTAGTAATATCCTGGTTTTCAAAAGAAGAGTCCGATTCACAACTCTCCCCAAGCTCCTCACCTTCGTCCTTCTTCTTGGTACCCCTCTTATCTTTTCTTCTGGGTCTCTCCTTTTTTTTGTGGAGATAGGGACGTTCACGGAAGGATGCCACCGTGCCACCTACAAGGGTGACAAAGGGCAATCCTCCGGGAACGTCGAGAAGGGGAAAAAGCCAATGGCACAAAAAACCCCTGAGACACCTCTTTAGTTGACTGGAGTGGGCCGGTAGAAGAGATGGTATACGAAGTCGACTGCAGATTCCAGGCTTTCGAGGCAGTCCAAAAGGTGAGCTGAGGTCTGGTACACAGGCGGGCTGGAGAGTGCACAATTTGAGACAGAGGCAATCCAAAGACGGGCTGAGGTCTGGTACACTGGCGGGCTGGAGGGTACACAACGTGAGGCAGAGGCAATCCAAAGGTGCACTGAGGTCTGGTACACAGGCGGAAAGGAGAGTACAGATGAGTACAGAGGAGTACAAAGAAAGCGAATAAGCTGAGGAGGTAAATGGTGTACCAACAAAAGACAAAAAAATTGGCAACAACTGGTGGACTTACATAAAGTTAGAGAAGCCTTGCAATATCTAAAAGACAATAACGAATACTACAAGGAAATAAATATTGAAGAAATCTTAAGGGAAACAGCTGAAATAATTGAAGAGGCAACAGAAACTGGACAATTCAAACTTCTGAATCCTGCTGCAGTATCCACTCTTTTCCAGTACACAATTCATCCATTGCATTCCAATGAAAGCATAGATGATGCACTAGAAACCTTCCAAATGCGACAAACCAAAGGTTCACCAATGAGCATATGGGAAAAAAGTATAGAAGCATGTGCTTTTCCACTGCTATTTCCTACTGGTAAAGGTGGAAGATACGATGATAGACCCACTCAAATTACAGCATTAGAATACCGCTCATTATGAATGCATTTGCAAGATACCAGGTTACGACAAAATGTAGAATACATATACCACCTACTCTTTGAAAGTGAATTAGCAACCCTATGTTACGGATTTGCACACATGTTGAAATCTGGAAACCCACTTTCAAAATATGTCAGCTACGCAATTAATACAAAAAGTATAAGAAAAAGATGAGGTTTTACAATCAAATATAACAAATTTGTTTGCAACCATGCGTTGTACAAAAGAATACTGGTTCCGACAGCAAAGAGAGGTACGTTGTATGATCAGAAACCTTAGACCATCAACTTGGTTTGTTACACTAAGTTGTGCAGAATATGCATGGGAAGATTTACATGAGTTCCTATGCATATCAAACAACAACAAAACCGACATACATTTATTAACACCTGGAGAACTTTGCTCTCTAGATCCAGTTAATGTGTCAAGATATTTCCATCATCGTTTCATTGCTATGCTACACTTTATTTGCAATAAAATTGTTCCTCCTCTCGGACACTTCCTCTGGAGAAAAGAATACCAAGCGAGAGGAGCACCACATATTCACATGCTGTTATGGTGCACCTAAATTTGGTCACGACACTGATGCCACTGTTTTGCAGTTCATCCAAAAATATGTCACTTGTGAAATCCCTTCACAATGGACAAATAGTGACCTGCATAGGCAGATTTTACAATTTCAAAGACACAAATGTGGCAAATATTGTCATCACAAATACAAAAACAAAGAGAATTTCTACACCAAATGCGGCTTTGGTTTCCCTAGACCAGTTACAGAAACAGGTGAAGTGAACAACTTCATGTCTTCAGTTCGACATAGTGTTAAAGGTAAATCACCTAAGAACACGTATTACATAAAAAGAAAAGAAGAATCAAAATACAACAATGAATACAATGCAATCATTGTCCTCTTATGGAATGCAAACATAGATGTGCAGAGATGTGCAGTACATTGCAGACAATTCAACTGCGGTTGCACGATATGTTACAGCCTATTTAACAAAAGCAGAATAAACAGAGCTTCAAGACCTCTGGGATGACCTATCATCAGACAAAACACTATCTCAGAAATTGTACAGTCTAGGCATAAAAATTCTCTCTCATGGAGAATGTGGTGCCTATGAAGTGGCAGATCATTTAACCGGTGTTGCTTTGTATGGAAAATCAGACAACATAGTATGGCTAAGTCTTGGTTCTGCTAAATGTAGAAAAAGAGTTCTGAAATCAT
Organism: Ambystoma mexicanum; assembly: GCA_002915635.3. Classification (NCBI taxonomy): domain Eukaryota; kingdom Metazoa; phylum Chordata; class Amphibia; order Caudata; family Ambystomatidae; genus Ambystoma; species Ambystoma mexicanum. The sequence goes on along the minus strand of CM030325.1, from coordinate 1,023,181,654 downwards.
ATGAGGACATAGAAACAATTGCCAGAAATGAACCCAACAGCGAAGACATTTTAAAAAACAATTTACTGGACACATACTATCCGAACAGGAGTATGACTTTGGAAAACATGTGTCTATACCACATAGCTCAATACTTTGCATACAAAAATAATATAAAACCGGATGAAAACAAAGGCAGGTATAGAGTACAGATTGTGAAGGAAGCTTAGTTAAACTTACCAAACGTAGCTTAATAAATCATGTTAAATTGTCATTAAAAACTCCTCAACAGAAAGAACTATATTACATGTCTCTGCTACAACTTTTTAAACCATGGAGAAAAGAGGAAGAGATACTAGATAACTATGACTGCTATGAAGATGCTTTCAAAGCAAATGAAAGCGCTATCACCGATGTGAACTTTACGCAGTACAAAACAATGTTGCACAATGAACAGCAACACGAAGAAGAACTTCAGGCCCAGCTAGATAAGGACTCTCCGACAGTAGTCAACCTTCTGCAACAGGAAGCCAAGAACCATTAGGACAGCCATTAATAGCAAATGAGGCAGAATTAGCTATGACAGAAGTGGAAAACACCATGTGTCAGTATCAAGAAGAAATAGAAGACTTAACTGTACAACAAGCAAAACTTAACAAAGATCAGCCCACCATTTTTGAAGACGTAAAAAAACAAATACTACATGGTGTGCAGCACAAAAATAAAGAATGTACCTGCCAAAATTACAAACCAATACTACTGTACATCAGTGGTGAAGCTGGATCAGGGAAAACATTCTTAATCAAAATCATGAGCAAGTTCCTTCAGCAATTGACAAACAACAAATTGTCAGCGGTTGTAACTGCCCCCACAGGTTTAGCTGCCTACAACATAGGCGGTGTCACTTTCCACCGATTACTACTTCTTCCAGTAGAACACCAAAACAAATTAGACTATTACAAACTTTCTGCAGAAGCTGCAATGGAACTACGTAGAGTATTAAAGCAAATGAAAATGCTAATAATAGATGAAGTGAGCATGGTCTCCAACCTAATGTTAGCTTTGATTTACCTCAGATTGCAAGAAGTACTTAAAACAAACTACGAAGAACTCTTTGCAGGGAAACACATTATCGTTTTCAGAGATCTTCTACAATTGACACCAGTGAAAGGGGAACCTATTTTTAAAACCTTAGGACACAAACTCTGCCGCAAAACAGTTGGCAGCATAGAAAATGTCAACCTTTGGCAACATTTCCAATACAGAGAATTATGAGAAAACATGCGTCAATCTGCAGATCTCACTTATGCCAACATCCTAAAAAATATTAGAGTTGGTGTACCATCTCAAAAAGCACAAGCAATATTGAAAACCCGGCACATTCATGCTCTTTATGGCGATAATGCACGTGCTACTGATGTTATGGTATGGAACAATTAGCCCACAAAAATGTCAATTGTATGGCCTTAATGCCAACTCTTGCAAGCTGTTTCAAATTCAATGAAACAATGTTAAGGAAAGAAAAGCAACCAATAATGGAAATGTGCACCACAGACAAACTAGACGTACATGGCATGACACTATCCATGTGTGAGCAAGCCACAACAAGACTAAATAGCTTAGAAAATTCAATCTCCAACACAGCTGGGTTGGGAAAAATATTAAAATTATCCTAAAATTGTAGAGTAATGCTTAAACGTAACCTTGACGTAGAGCAAGGGGTAGTGAATGGAGCACTGGGTACAGTTGCTGGCTTTCAGTCATAACCACGTGACACCAACATTCAGTTTGTCAATATTCACTTTGACAAGCTTTCAGAAGTGAAAAGGATAGGATGCTCAACTGCTCGATTCCTGCTATTCAAAGACATGTATGTACGTAGAGAACAATGTTCTCTAACTCTTGCATATGCAGTCACCATTTATAAATCCCAAGGTCTTACCCTAGAGAAAGCATTGATAGCTATAGGAAACACAGTCTTTAAAGAAGGCATGAGCTACGTAGCACTATCACGCTTACGTACACTTGACGGTCTATTTCTAATCAACTTTGATGCAAGTAAAGTGAACGCTGATATTCCTTGCATTTTAGAATACAATAGACTACGTTCACTGTACAGCCCACATTTCAAACAATATCCTGTTCCCGAATAAGTAAAACGTGGTAAAAGAAAACTAATTGAAACAGAAATGCAACAGAATCTCACAGCAAATCCTTCAAAGAAAAGAAAGGAAGGTAAAGGTTCCTCAAGTACCACAAGGAAAGAAGAACCTATTAGGGAAAGTAAACCAGGTACTTCTTCAAAGAAGGAAGACAAACTCCAAAAAAAGCACTCAGATACAGAACTAGCTGGTCCATTCAAATTTGCAAATGAAAGTGGTGTAAATTGCTATTCAAATGTAGCAATAAATATTCTATTGCAATTGCCACCAATTGTTAACTACATTTACTTACACAGTACAGATCAATTGTGTTTACAAATGTTAGTCCTTCATAGAAACGCAACAAACAGCCCTGATAACACGTACAGTGTTCACGGAATAAGACAAGAATTGGACTACTGTGCTGGAATTGTAAAATTCACTATAAACTCTCAAGAAGATCAACAATAATGTCTAATGTACTTACTACAAGTACTGGAAAACAAAAGCATACCTATAATTGAAATCTTCCAGATTTCATACATGTGGAAACATGCATGCACTCTCTGTAGCAATGGGGTACATGAACAAATCCCAAATGACTGATTTGTGTATGTATCCATACCTAATTGTGATTCCATTCCATTTCAGCATCTTGTACAGAATCCAAACCATGGCAGATTATGTACTATGTGTAATTCAGACAATCGGTCCACCTTGGTAATACAAACACAGAGTAAGTACATAATACTTATGCAGCTATGTTATAAAGCAGATGGTACTAAAAACAACTTCAAGCTGACTGGATTCACACACGGTTAAGTGTCACTTGGAAAGAAAACCTTTACAACAGTAGGTATAATCTACCATGTAGGAGCCACAACCAATGCAGGTCACTACACTGCATACATTAAAAAGAAATGTGGATGGGTGGAATGTAATGATAGCACCATTACTGTAAAGCAGAGATTACCAGCTAATCTTACAAATGCGTATTTAATCTTCTTGAAGCCAAAGTTTAATAACTAATGAGTACTTCTACATTACCAAAAATCGAAGTGAAAAAGTACAAACAGTTAGAATACACCATCAGGTATCTAACTGCCCAACACTGTATGACAAGGACACAGATAAATGAATACCACATAACTGTAACAACAAATGCACAGTTTGAATACACCAACAGGTATCTAGCTGTTGTTAAAAATCAGCAACAAGGCAACAAAGGTAACATTAAGCAGAAAGAACAAGGAAACACTCAAAGAAAACAAAGAAATAGTTTGTAGCATAGCAAATTAAATTTTTTTTTAATCCGACAAGGATTTTTTTTCCCAGACCCAAGGATTAGAAAAACAAACACAGAAACTGAGCACAATGCACAGTACACTGGTATGTGAACTAAATATGAGGGTAGAAAAAATGAACTGTCTATTATACTTTCTAAAAAATCTTTATAAAATGCAAATACTAACATGTTTTTTCTTTTAAAACAGAAATTAAAAAATGCAACTTTCGACAAGTACTGCAATCATGTAACACATGTATGGATTCTGAACAAATTAAACAGTAAGTATAATAACATATGCGAATGTACATGGCTATTCTATGGCAATAATATGGTACAGAGCCGGCAGGCAGGCCTAGCATCTTTGACGAAGAACCTACCATCTACACCCTACAGCCAATCAAGCAAGACTATAAGTCCTACCCAGAACCATCACTCCATATTAAAGGCATGCTGCTTCTATTTTCACTACTTCTAAGTGTACTTTTCGGTGCATGCTCTGCAGCCATGCAACCTAGACACTACAACGTGCACACACCCACCGCACCACACCACACCCTTGTTCACTTATAACCTCACTGCTTATGACTTCAGTGTTGGTCAGTGTTGGGTGCATGCCATTTGGCCATGCACCCAACCCTCTGGGTGCTGCCCAGAAGCACCAAAGCATATCGCAACCATTGTGGCATATAATTTCAGTACGTATACAGTTGGTTTAGGGATCAGGGCCTTCGGCCATGCTACCAAAACGATATGCTCTCCCCACAACCACCTGAGCAATGTTTCATAGAACAAGTGTACCTATACCTGTGATATGCTGCAGTAGTTGTGGCCACAGCGTACAGACTTGGCTGTAAGTCCATAGATTTCTCAATTTATGGGAATGCAGCATATAAAATCCATAGTGAGTTACATCTGCAGTGCTTATAACTTTGTTCTTGGCTGCATGCCCTTCGGCCGTGCACCAAAGACTCTACATCTAGGACACAACTACCACACCGTAGCATACCTATTGTGCTTTTAACAACACTACGTATGAATGGGCTGTTGGGTGCAGGACCTCCACACAGCCACCTGACTGATGGTCAATACTACAGATGTATCTATAGCTATGATATGCTGCAGTGGTTGTGGCCAGGGACTAAAGTCTTAGGTGTATATCCAACATATTTCAATGTGGCTTATAGCTCCAGTGTGTACAACTTTGTTCTTGGGTGCATGGCCTTTGGCCATGCAGCCAAGACTCTACACACTCCCCACAACCATATGAGTGATAGTGAATAGTATAGGTGTACCTATTGCTGTGACATGCTGCTGTGGTTGTGCGCAGGGCCTAAAGCTTTGGAAGTATGGCCTACAGCCATGCACCCAAAAGTCTACAGCCTCCCACACCGACCACATACATAGTTGATTGTATGGGTGTCATTTATGAATATATTATGCTGCAGGGGTTGTGGGTAGAGTGTACACACTTGGGTGTAAGGCATACAGCCTGCAGCCATAGATCGAAAAGTCTATGGGCCTCATTACGACCCGGGCGGTAAGGGATTACCGGTATAGGTAAGGGCACCGGTACCGGTAATCCCTTATCGCCCAATTCCGAGGTCCCTTTGCAGGTCCTCCCTTAACGGCTGGTTTTACCAGCCGTTAAGGATGGGACCCGCAAAGGGACTTTGGAGGTAATTACGGTACCGCAATTTGTGGTACCGTAATTACAACCTTCCCTATTCCCATTGAGCCCTATGTTGCACTAATAAAAACCTATGAAATTCAATGAAAAAACGTTGTTAAAGGGACGTTATGGTTAAGTTGCGCTACTAAAAACCTATGAAATTGAGTGAAAAAACTTTGTTAAAGGGACGTTATTGTTCCAAGTAAAACCGAAAAACCCTTGAAATTCGCCAGTTATGGTAAGCTAATACAGGTTTTCACCCAATCTCTTAGTCTGTGAACCTCCCCAAGCACTATGACACAGCAAAATAGTTTTCGAAATAGCATGTTCCCGCTGGTCCTCGCTGCGCTGCCAGCGGATCCAAGATGTGGGGAGCATCCAAACAATCTGGCGCAGAACACGTCTCACTGCAGCCAATCGGCAGACACGTCGCGTGTCCGCCTCCATGACGGCAGCCCCTTAGCCAATCGGTATCTTGTCCGCTGAGCGAACAGGGAAGTGTGACCGCGGAGCGGACATAGATATCACTAATTTTTTAGACCTACTTTTTGGTCGTTTTAAAGAAAAGTACTCCACAGATGGTCACCAAATTTACAAAAGCACACTTTCGCAAATTTGGTGAAAATCCGTCCAGCGGTTTGGCCTGTAGCCGTGCGCACATTTTTTCCCCCATTCAGTCTATGGGAAAAAAAAGACGTTTTGGGACCGCCCCTATAACTTTTCCCCCCTGGACGAATCCTCACCAAAGTTTGCAACAAAAAAAAATCAGAGTGGCCCATATACTTCTTTTGCAAAGTTTGGTGAGGATTTGTCCAGGGGGAGCGGAGTTATAGGCTGCCCAGAAAGTGCTCTTCCTATGGAAACAGCAACTTAACCATAACTACACGGCCACTACCGTGGCCGTGTAATATATATATATATATATATATTCAATGAAAAAACTTTGTTAAAGGGACGTTATGGTAAAGTTGCACTAATAAAAACCTATGAAATTCAATGAAAAAACTTTGTTAAAGGGACGTTATGGTTAAGTTGCGCTACTAAAAACCTATGAAATTGAGTGAAAAAATGTTGTTAAAGGGACGTTATGGTTCCAAGTAAAACCGAAAAACCCTTGAAATTCGCCAGTTATGGTAAGCTAAGCAACCATAACTCGCATCACCACCGTGCACTGCTAAGACTAACACCCACAACATCAAAGATGACATCACAAATGGGAAGGAAGGAAAATATTTTACCAAAATGGCCACCATGGAAGGGAAGGCGGGGTGGGGTGAACAGTAGGGAGACACGGGGCATGAGCGGGGTGTGGGGGGATAGGGGAGACAAGAGGCATGAGCGGGGGAGGGGGGGAAAAGGAGGGAGACACGGGGCATGAGTGGGGGTTGGGGGGAACAAGAGACAGACACGGACCATGAGCGGGGGGTGGGGGAACAGTACGGAAACACGGGGCATGAGCAGGGAGTGGGTGCGGTCATGCACCCAAGACTCTAGGCCCTGGCCACAACCACCGCAGCATATTACACCGATGATCGCTTATACATAAGTAACACACCCATACAATGAAACAGTATAGCTGTAGCATGTACTCATTTTGTACCCAGGACACAAGGCCCTGCCCACACCTACCAGATACGTAATAGAATGTATGAGTGTGATGTATGAATGTGATATCCTGCACTGCTTGTGGGCAGGTTCTACAGTCTTTGCTATGTGGCCTACAGCATGCAACCATGCACCCAAAATAGTACGTCCTGGCCACAACCACCACACCATGTGATATCCATGTAGGCTTGTAACTTTAGAGTTGACAAGTTTGGTCTCGGTTGCATGGCCTTTGGCCATGCACCCAGACTGTACACACACCATAACCATCTAATTGTTAAGCAATAATATACAACAGGTGTATCCCTTAGGTGTGTCATGCTGCGGTGGTTGTGGCCAGTGCCTACAGTCTTGAAAGTATGGCCTTTGGCCTACGGCCTACAGCCATGCATCCAAGACTCTAGGCCCTGGCCACAACCACTGCAGCATCACACACCCAAGGCGGGGTACAAATAAACAGCACACCCATTGGGAAAAGTAATGAAATAGCGATATGTAGTCAATTGCAATGTTCGCTAACACCACGCGTGTCCTTAGAACAGTTTCAAGGTGCCTTTGCACAGCACTGACTGCACCCATGGCGGCGTACTAATCAACAGCACACCCATAGGAAAAAATAATGTAATGACGACATATACTCAATTTCAATGTTCGCTAACATCACGCGTGTCCTTAGAACAGTTTCAACGTGCCTTTCCACAGCACTGTGTGAAATACGACCCTTATTAAACCCCTCATTTTCTGTAGGTGCAAACATTTCGAACAAGGCGAGCATATAAAATACATCATTAACACCTACCGCCTAAACAAATACAGGTTTTCACCCATCTCTTAGTCTGTGAACCTCCCCAAGCACTATGACACAGCAAAATAGTTTTCGAAATAGCATGTTCCCGCTGGTCCTCGCTGCGCTGCCAGCGGATCCAAGATGTGGGGAGCATCCAAACAATCTGGTGCAGCCAATCGGCAGACACGTCGCGTGTCCCCGTCCATGACGGCAGCCCTTTAGCCAATCGGTATCTTGTCCGCTGAGCGAACAGGGAAGTGTGACCGCGGAGTGGACATAGATATCACTAATTTTTTAGACCTACTTTTTGGTCGTTTTAAAGAAAAGTACTCCACAGATGGTCACCAAATTTACAAAAGCACGCTTTCGCAAATTTGGTGAAAATCCGTCCAGCGGTTTGGCCTGTAGCCGTGCGCAAAGTTTTTCCCCCATTCAGTCTATGGGAAAAAAAGACATTTTGGGACCGCCCCTATAACTTTTCCCCCCTGGACGAATCCTCACCAAAGTTTTCACAAAAAAAAATTCAGAGTGGCCCATATACTTCTTTTGCAAAGTTTGGTGAGGATTTGTCCAGGGGGAGCGGAGTTATAGGCTGCCCAGAAAGTGCTCTTCCTATGGAAACAGCAAATTAACCATAACTACACGGCCACTATATATATTCAATGAAAAAACTTTGTTAAAGGGACGTTATGGTAAAGTTGCACTAATAAAAACCTATGAAATTCAATGAAAAAACTTTGTTAAAGGGACGTTATGGTTAAGTTGCGCTACTAAGAACCTATGAAATTGAGTGAAAAAACTTTGTTAAAGGGACGTTATGGTTCCAAGTAAAACCGAAAAACCCTTGAAATTCGCCAGTTATGGTAAGTTAAGCAACAATAACTCGCACCACCACCGTGCACTGCTCAGACTAACACCCACAACATCAAATATGACATCACAAATGGGAAGGAAGGAAAATCTGTTACCAAGATGGCCACCATGGAAAGGGAAGGCGGGGTGTATAAAGAGAACACAACAGGGCATCAGCGGGGGCTGGGGGGAAAAGAGGGAGACACGGGGCATGAGCGGGGGTGGGGGAACGTAGGTAGACACGGGCATGAGTGGGGGTGGGGGAAAAGGAGGGAGACACGGGCCATGAGCAGGGAGTGGGGGAACAGTAGGGAGACACGGGGCATGAGCGGGGGGTGGGGGCAACAGGGGAGACACGTGGGCATGAGGGGGGTGGGGGAACAGGGGAGACAAGAGGCATGAGCGGGGGAGGGGGGAAAAGGAGGGAGACACGGGCATGAGCTGGGGTGGGGGGAACAGAGAGAGACACGGGCATGAGCGGGGGGTGGGGGAACAGAGGGACGACTGGGCATGAGTGGGGGGTGGGGGAACAGGGAGACCACGGGCATGAGCAGGGGTGGGGGGAACAGGAGGGAGACACAGGGAATGAGCGGGGGGGAAAAGGGGAGACACAGGCATGAGCGGGGTGGGGGAAACAGGGGAGACACGGGGCATGAGCGGGGTGTGGGTTGAACAGGGAGAGACACGGGGCATGAGCGGGGGTGGGGAACAGGAAGAGACACAGGGCATGAGTGGGGTGGGGGGACAGGAGACAGACACGGGCATGAGCGGGGGGGGGAACAGGAGAGAGACACGGGCATGAGGGGGGTGGGGGGAACAGGAGAGAGACACGGGCATGAGCGGGGGTGGGGGAACAGGAGGGAGACACGGGGCATGAGCGGGGGGTGGGGGAACAAGAGAGAGACACGGGGCATGAGCAGGGGTGGGGGGAAATGAGGGAGACACGGGGCATGAGCGGGGGTGGGGGGAACAGGAGGAGACACGGGGCATGAGCGGGGGGGGGGGAACAGGGGAGACACGGGGCATGAGCGGGGGGTGGGGGGAACAGGGGGAGACACGGGGCATGAGTGGGGTGTGGGGAAAGGAGGGAGACACGGGGCATGAGCGGGGGGTGGGGACAACAGGGGAGAACACGGGCATGAGGGGGGTGGGGTGAAGAGGAGACACGGGCATGAGCGGGGGTGGGGGAAAGGAGGGAGACACGGGCATGAGCGGGGTTGGGGGAACAGAGGAGACACGGGCATGAGCGGGGGTGGGGGAAAGGGGAGACACGGGGCATGAGCGGGGGTGGGGGGAAGGGAGAGACATGGGCATGAGCAGGGGGTGGGGGAACAGTGGAGACACGGGGCATGAGCGGGGTGGGGGGAACAGGAGAGAGACACGGGGCATGAGCGGGGGTGGGGGGAACAGGAGAGAGACACGGGCATGAGCGGGGGTGGGGGAACAGAGAGAGACATGGGCATGAGCGGGGTGGGGGAACAGGAGAGACACGGGGCATGAGCGGGGGTGGGGGGAACAGAGGGAGACACACGGGCATGAGCGGGGTGGGGGAACAGGAGAGACACGGGGCATGAGCGGGGGTGGGGGGGAAAAGGAGGGAGACACGGGGAATGAGGCGGGGGGGAACAGGGAGACACGGGCATGAGCGGGGGTGGGGGGAACAGGGGAGACACAGGGCATGAGCGGGGGTGGGGGGAACAGGGGAGACACGGGGCATGAGCGGGGGTGGGGGGAAAGGAGGGAGACACGGGCATGAGCGGGGTGGGGAACATGGGAGACACGGGCATGAGCGGGGGTGGGGGGAACAGG
>CM030325.1:1023107227-1023171504 GCA_002915635.3 Ambystoma mexicanum | reverse complement strand
AGACGTCCATAGCGGGTCCTGCGAGGGAACCAGGGAGCTAACAACGGGCCCTCTTGTAATGGGCCCGTTGTTAGCTCGCTCCCCATTCCCATTGAACCCTATTGGGGCTCGAATGGGAATGGGGAAGGTCCGTGTCCGGGTTCCCTGAATGGGGAATGGCCCGGTATTTCCCCATTCAGGGAACCCGAACCCGGACACGGTTTTGGAGGCAGCCATGGTGCCAATAGCACCATGGCTACCTCCAAAGTCGTAATTAGGCCCTCTGTCTTTTAGGCCACACCTTGTCTACATCTTCAGATTCTAGTAGGGAGACAACGATTGAGAGCACAACTCAATCTATGCTCGGCTCAACCATCAACATCAAGATAGAACCATGTTGAGGGGCTTTACATGCTCTGGGATGGTGGATATACTGAAAGATGGGGTGAGGTTAAGCTGGGTGATTAAATTGGTTGTAATGCATAATCACCCGAATTTCACTGGATTCAGGATTTGCTGGGTTTTTATGAGAATCAGGTTACATGTTAAATGTTAAATGTTAAAGTTAAAGGTATTTGTACTGCGCACCGTCACCAACGGAGTTGGTCCCCAGGCGCTCTGGTGGATCTGCAAATGAGAAGGTGGGATGGGTTAGTAGGTGAAGCGGGAGTAGGATAGTGGAAGGAGTGGTGTTCTGTTGGCAGCTTCAACTCGGTTATCACCGGGTGCTGAGCTTCGGTGTGAGTATTGGATCAATGTCAGTCCTCGTGTGCTGCTGGTGTTGCTTATATGTTGTTGCAGTGTTGTGGAGTGCATGCGGGTTGTGTGCGAGAGTGGTTGTGTGAGATTTTTTGAGTGAGATAAGTCTGCAGAAATGCTGAGTTTTTTGTTAGTCGGTTGTATGAAGGTTAATCAGAAGTTCAGAAATCTGTCCGAGTGTGGCACTCGCTAATCCTCCCAATTGCATCAGGGTGGGCATAAGGGCTATGCATGGCAGGGTTGTTTGTGCGGGGCGCTTCCTGTGCTGTTCTAACGCGCTTTGTAAGTGTTCAGATTGCTCCTCGCCGTTCTATTCTAGCCAGCTCTGTAGGTGTTCTAATGCTGATGGTTTGATTAATGTGGTTGGGTGTCTATTCTCCTCCATGGGTCCTGGGATGGTGTAGTGGACTCCTCTCAAAATTTCTATCTAAATGCGTCTGCCAGTTTGGATATGGTACGTCCGGGGGGAGTGGGTGAGTCATTTAAGGCTTTTGTCTGGGTCTGATTATGTGATCAGTCTCTGGAGGCCCCCTTTGTGGCTATTTCCCATGATATCTTATGGTCTGTCGTGTGGTCGGTTCTTTGGGTTCAGGTTACATACTCATGATCATTTCTTCCTGAGGAAATATTGCTGTAAACACTGGATTGAAGAAGTTATACCCTTTCTTGCCAGAACATGTTAAAAGCAAACAAATGATTTAATTGAGTAATGGCTTGCACCTGGTTGTTTCATTAATGTAGAAATTAACTCTTTGTTTTCAGCTGACAAAATTAATCTTTCAAAATGAATAATGCAGAGATATGCTCTATCTCTTCCCTCGGGTACAGAGCTGAAAACATTGCAATACTACTCAATGAAATGACAGTCATGTACGCAACATCAGCGGGATGCCAGTCGACATCTCGAATGTTCAACATGTGACTTCATATGTCTCAGATTACTCACCTTTCAGTGGTTATTGACTTGCAGCCATGGAATTTCACTCATAAAAATTAACCTCATTGGTCCTTAAGTAAGCAAACTTCGAATGCATGACTGACTCTATCCCAGCCATAAAGGCTTTTCAGAAGTCCATGGGCCCTCATTATGAGTTTCCCAGGACAATGTTGGTAATTCCGGCATACCGGTACTACCGTTACTGGCAACGCGACAGCCGGAATTACTGGCATATTCCAGGTCCTCGGGCATGTTCTTACCGATTGCCGGAAAACGGTACTACCGTCATGCTGGAATTACCCGAAAATATAAAAATTGCCAGTGATTCCATCAGAGATCCGCCGGAAACAACAACAGCAACACCCAGACTTCTGGAATCACTGGTGCTGTTAATTCCGAACCCGCAATTTCCACCGCTGGAATTACCAGCACCGGAAATTGCCTCATTTCAGGAATGGCAAGCTCTCCGATGGCCATTTTGAAATACAGAATCCATTTAAATTCAGCCACTTCCTGCTACTATCCACCCCATTCAACACAGCAGACATGCCATGTAGTGGCAAAACATAAAATGCCAGAGGTCCGGCTCCGCTAGCCGCACTTCACTGAGCTCACTGCCCTGAAAGATCACGTTGAGGTAAATGAAGAGGCACTATATGTGGCTGGAAATACTAAGATCAGTCAGACGAGGAAGACAACCATATGGCAGCAGGTGATGGAAAGGTGACTGCCGTGGGGCCCACACGCACCATGTGACTGCCACAAGCAGTGGGACGACATGCGGCTATGGGTGAGAAACATCCTGGCCCCATTGGAGGGAAACTGCTGCCACAGGAGGACCGATGGTGGCACCCTGACCGTGATGACCTGGGAGAAGATATGCAGCTCCATCGTGCTCATGGAGGGCATTGAAGGAGTCCGGGCAGCAGCAGCCAGAGCCGGGACCCAAGCCAATGATGGTAAGTATATCAAACCCCATGTAAATATCAATTTGTGTACAAATACATGAATCCCCTGGAAGAGAACACTAAATGTGCATGGAACGTGCCCAACACATGTCAGTCACAGCATATGGGACAATCTAACACAAACATGCCAGGGGTTGCAGGCAGACGTAGCCAAGCACAAGCACCATAGACAGAATGCACTGCCCATACATGGACACATGATGAGCGCCCATGTGATTCAAGAGAAACAGGAGAGGAATGATAGGCCCACCGCAAACACAATCCAGCGTGACAGACCAACAGTCAGTGTGCACACACACCACCCACATTTAGAAGCATGCATCGGAGTGAACAGACCAACCAAATGGCATGACAAGAGGAGGACACACACAGTGTATCTATAAGTGTAATGCAAGCCAGAAAATGTGACTCTCGGAAGACAAACAGCATTTTCATTTCACCTCAACAGTCACATCCTCTGGTGAGATGACATGGCTGGAACTATGGGCCTCATTACAACTCAGGCGTTAAGGGTTAACGCCACCGTTAACCCTTAACGCCTGATTCTGATTTTAACGCCTACTTTTAGCAGGCGCTAAAATCCATGGCGCTAACCTGCCATGGTGCTAATTACGCCGCCGTAATTTACGGCGGCGTAATTAGCGCCCTCCCCACTCCCATTATGCCCTATGGGGCAAAAATGGGAATGGGGAAGGGAAAATGGGAAATGGGGATTTACCGCCCCACTCACCTTGGAATGGGGCGGTAAATCCGCCATCCACCATGGTGTAAACAGAGTTTACACCATGGTGGTAAAGTTGGTGCACTTAGCACCAAGGTTGTAATGAGGCCCTATGTGAATCTATGCATGTGCACCTAGACCTTGCAATGCCGCACCACCACCTGCACAAGCACAGCCACCTCCTGCACCAGTCCACGTCCTTGTGCACAAGTGAAACCTCCTACTGCATCTTCTCCATGGTCTCCTGCACAATCACTACTTCCTCCTGCATCTGCGCCACTGCTAGCTCCACATCCCTCTGCACCTGCGCACCTGCTCCACCTCCTTCTGCACCTGCGTCACTGCTAGCTGTGCCACCCCCAGCAGCCGGAAGAACTACACCTGTGGTCAGTATCCCCACCATTCCTTCTTTGCACTCCACGCAACCATGGGTGCAGCGGCCACCACACCACACCAACATGCATGCTAAAGCACATCGGAAGGAGGAGGACCACACCACCTGCACAGCCACATCATTCAGCCTGGCAATTCTGCACAGCCCGTTTGTCCACCCATTCCCAACATCCAGGAAATGGATGTGTGGCTCTGTGCAATGGAGGATTGGCAGAAGGCCATGGCAGACCTGGAACAGCCTGTTGTGCAAATGCATACAGCCAGCAGCTGCAGGAGCACAGAGGCTAGGATGCACCTCCGCTGTGCTGGTACTGCAGGTCATCCTCAAGCCATCAATACCCCAGGTACACAGCAGTGCAGCCAGAGGAGCTGCTCCCAGTGGATTCCTAGCACATCTGGGCCATCCAAGGCCCCGTGACCAAGAGGCAGAAGAAATAACTATTTGAGAGACCCTATTGTGGTTGAAATTATGATGTTTGGGTGTTTGGTATGTATAGAGAGTGGTGGGGTGTATTTGGAGACATGGTGTTTGGGAGGGGAATGGGCTGTGGGGATAGGGTGTGTGTGGTGGGAAGGGGTGTGTGGGGTGGGGGAGTGGGGCACAGGGAGTTGTATTTTCAATATAGAATAATTTTAACTTGAATGAATGAGTGGACATTCATTATTTTGGTGCATGTAATTATGTTGTGTGCACATCATATGCAATAAGGTTCAAGGGAAGTGTAGAGTATAAAGGGATCTCAGAAAAAATTATCAATGAATTCCTGATGTGCCATGCGCCCATCCCAGGCCTCCATGTGCACATTCCTGAGCCCGGCTGGCGCTGCATTGTCATCATCATCCTCTGGTGGAGGAATGTCCAGATCTGAGGGCAGGGGTATGTTGCACCTGATGCAGATTTTGTGCAACTTTGCACAAGCCAGGATTATCTGTCCCACCTTCTCTGGCTTGTACATGAGTGTACCCTCAGATCGATGTAGGCATCTGAAACGTGCCTCAAGAGGCCGAACGTCTGTCCGATGCTCAACCTGGTCCTCACATGCACCCTGTTGTATGCTATTCCCTCCTGCATCTGGGGATCCCTTAGAAGACGTCATCAACCACAGAAGCAGCAGGTATCCAGAGTCACCTCTAAGGGGTACAGCTAGAAGGTTGGCCTTATCTTACATGTATCAGAACAGTGCAAATAAGCAATATATTACACTTAGCATTGTCGGTTAGCCGCCTCATGCATCTGGTATAACGGTATGGCTTTGTCTTATGCTCCCTGCTTCCCCTGAGAGAGGCACTGTGTAACATCATTATCATGCTGGGTTCTGCTCCCTGTGAGAGATTGCTGGGGGTAGGAAATGTATTGCCACTAACTGACCATAGTGATAACTCACCAATCTGCATACGCACCCTCAAAGCCTACACTGAACACACCCATGCCTCTACTGCACCACAGACTGCACGCACTTCACGACACCCGCAATGAGAACAAACCATACACAACCATTCATCAACACTACATGATGGCTACCAAGCACAAAAGGCCCCAGCACTCAGTCACAGGTTCATTCATCGAAACTAAAGCTGCCAACAGCACATGAAAGATCTTCTGCTCTTCTCCCTCTCAATCCCACTAACAATCTGCCCCAATATTAATTCCATTGCAGACACACCTGATCCCCAAAGGACTATGCGAGTGGGAACCGTGCGGAGTACAAGACCTATTGACATTGACATTTACATGTGTGAGTAATGATGCTCGGCAGTGGTGTTGCCTGTACCAGCAGATTTTAAATGATCACCCTGTACATGCATGTCCCATGTCTGGCCAGGACATACATCTCATGGCCTAGGTGGCCCACTTCACTGATTCACTTGCTTCAGAAGGGTGGCAGTGTTGAGTTCTGGTACCTGTAGTGCATTGCATGTGGATTTGTTTTGGGTTTGTAATGGCCTGCTACTTCTCCAGTCATATGCTACTCCTGTGTGTTGTGTCCTGTCAAAGGAGGCATGAGCTGGTTGGTCCTGCATGTGCAGGGTGCTTGGCGGACATGAATTTGTGACTCCCCCCTGCTTTTCCTGTGACCCATACTGCAATGTGGGCGTAAATGTACATATATTAACCCAACATCCAGGTCCTTTGTCCTTCCTTGACACACCATGTAAGCCAGGAGGGTTCTGTTCTGCAGGACCATGAAGTCGTGGGTTGATCCTGGGAACTGGGCAGAGTAGTGCCTGATGGTCAGGTCGGCGTCACAATTCACCTGGACTTTGAGGGAATGGTACTGCTTCCAGTTCCTGTAGACATACTCTGAGAAATGGGGGAGGCAACAGCTCAATGCGCTTGCAGACCAATGCTGCCAGTACATTGAGCAAGGCCGCAATCACATAGAAGTGGGCTCGGGTGGTATTTGCCTGTGCCAGGGTGGTTGGGAGGGCAATGTGCTAGCCCACATGGTGCAAGGGGGCCTCGAGTACCTGAACCATCACTCTGGAGGAGGCACCCTGCAAAATGCCATGCAGCTGGCTCATAACGTTCTGGAGCGTGCCAGTGTCCAGGAAGTGCAAGACCAACAAGAGCTTCAACAGCAGTGACATGACTGTCCTGATACCGATCCGACTCTCAGTGACATCCTGGATAAGGGCCAGGAGGTCATGAATGGTCTCCCTGTCTAGGCAGTCTAGGGTGTGTATCTGGCTGTCTGTGAGGGCCCAGGCTGCATCCGTGTGCGTGGATCAGGCACGCTCTGCCTCACCACCTGCATCTCCTGTATCTCCATCATCTTCCTCCTCCTCCTGTCCCTGCATTCCTGTCACCAATGCTGATGTTCCAGCACCATCCGCTGCACATCAGCATGCAGCGCCTCCAGGGCTGTGGCAGCGACAATAAGTGGCAGCATGGTTGTGTTGGGAAGAACTCTTGGTGTGGTTGTTGCACTTTGGAACTGTTCCTGTGTCCATTGGGTGCACCTGGGATGATTTGGTGCACCTGTGGCCTTAATTCCTCCACCTGGATCCATTTACCAGCAGCTCTGAAGTGACAGTGTGTCTTGCATGGACTTGTGGGTAATACAGGCACATTTCTACCTGTATTACTGGCAAGTCCTTGCTCATAATGAGCTGGTAATAACATTCTGCCAGTATTACTGCCACATGTTTCCGACATTGCCCGTTTTTACTTTGCCTGTGTTACCAGTGCCAGTAATTCCGTGAGAGGTGTTACAGACGCTGATAATTCTGCGAAATGGGTTCTATGTAACGCATACTATGCCGGTCCTGTAAATGTGGCGGTACACAGTATTATCAGCTCTTTTAAAGAATACTGGCAAACTTGTAATCCCATGTCTATTATGAATTTCCGATCTTGTAATATTATAAACTTCAGTAATACTCAATGTGTCATCTTTTAACTGATGGGAAAGAGACCCAGGCATGCCTCTATAAGTGACTGACTCAGCAGGCCTGACATGCAATGTACCAGTTCCCCATTTCGAATGAACTAACATTTTCCACTTCATCATGGATGAAAGTTGGATTGCTCTTGCCTAGATTCAAACCTGGGACCTGTGTGTTACAGATAGATTTGAAAGCAGGTGCATCAATCGACTGAGATATAGTTTTGTGAAATTTTATGTGTTCTCCTATCAGGATAACTTTTTTATTATTTTTTTTATTATTTATTTTGGTTGGTCAAAGTAATTTAACCTTTCAAAACAAAAACAAAAACTTTTCTAGAAAATTGGTTCATTAAAATACATAGTTTCCATTCTTAATCATCATGATGTACATTCACATCACACATTTTCATAATACTTAAGTGCACATCACATCAATTTCAATTATTTACAACTAAAAGAAAGAAAAGGTAAGAAAGAAATCTAAGATATGCTCATCAATAGTTACATTCACAATAGTAATAATTAATCAGTTCATAATTCAAAAGCCACACATCGTAAAATTCAGTTTTAGCCGGGTTCGCATTATTATAGCACATTGTTTCAACATTAAGGACTAATTAGAGATTCAGCTGGGTGCAGTATTGATTTTAAAAACTGCATAGTAGCTATTCTTATTGAGATTTTAGGAGTGGCAAACAATTCATACCATTACTCATCGACAGAACGAGATATATAATGTGATTGAGTAAGTTTACGGATAATCATTTCTCTTTGTGTTTTTAGACCAACACATACAATCAGTAAGTGTTTAAGAGTCTCTTCCATCTCAACAAGTTTACAGAATCGGCAATGTGCAACTTCTGCTTTAATTAGACCTCTTCTCAACAGTATTTGATTTGTTGGCCACAAATTTAACCGAAATCTTAAGATCTGATTTCTCAGTATGGGTGATGGGCATTTCAATAGATAGTCAGCCGCCTGTCGGAATTTCTTATGACCGAATAGTGCTCTATCAAAATCTTTTAATGCTAAACATTTTTGTTGTGTACACTGCCAGTCAAATATATACAGTTTCAATTTTGCTCTGTTTGGAGTATGCAATAACAATTCCAGTGATATATTTGCTTCACTCAAATTATCGAACACAGTAGTTCTCCAATTTCTTGGAAATGGATGTTGGGAACGTAACAAATAGTCTGCCAGTACTGCTAGCACACTGTTTGCAGTTAGTCCTAGAAGACATTTTCGCAAAAGATTACATCTTTTCCAGGCTGCTTGAATATGCATTGAGAGAGTGCCCAATTCAAACCGCAGAAGAGCATTTGGAGTCGAGCTCGGTAGATTAAGGGTTTTTTTCCAAAATTGAGCTTCGATTCTGTCCCAATATTCTTGTTTTTGGGGTGTCCAAGTTTCAGCCCCATAAGTCATAATGGGAATTACCTTTTGTAGGTAGAATGTAAGAACATGAGAACAAGAGAATTTACCAAATTTAGCTAAAAGTATTGAGTTGCTGAACATTACACCAAGATATTTATATTCAGCAACTATCGTTAGTTTTTGTTTATACAGAACCCAATCATTGTGTTTCCGAAGTTTCAGATGATTATTTCTTAGTTCCATAACTTGAGTTTTTTCCAAATTAAGTGTAAGATTGTTCTTGACAACAAAGCATTCTAGCTGATTAAGAAGTAGCTGAAGTCCACTCGGTGTTTGTGAAATAAGGACCAAGTCATCCGCATAAAGAAGCCATGCGATGGATTGCTTGCCGAGTTTGGGTGCATCATTAATTACCTTCAGAAAATCTATGCCTAGGTCAAAGATGAACATATTAAACAGGGTTGAAGCAAGAATGCAGCCTTGCTTTAGGCCGCGTTTAGTATGAATGGTTTTAGATAGCAACCCGTCTAGGTTCAATTTGACTTGCATTGTTGTATCAGAGTGTAATAGTTTTATTAACGAAATGAGTGACGTCGGGCAACCAAAATTCGACATTTTATTAAATAATAATTGTCAATCAACAGAATCAAAGGCGACTCGAAAGTCAACAAATGCCAAGTAGAGAGATTGTTGTTTCATTGCATATGCTGCTTTAATAGCATTAAGTGTAGTTATATTGATAGCAGTACCTAACCCCGCTACGAAGCCCGTCTGAAAAGGGTCACGTCTGTTTTCATTGTGTAGCCAAATATTAAGGTCTCTCAAAATAATTCTAGAGAAGATTTTTCCAGGTGCGTCTAGCAATGCTATTGGGCGATAGCTTGCTGGGCTTGTGCGATCCCCCTTTTTGTAAATGGGGACTATCACAGCTTTGCACCAAGATGGACGAATGCTTTGCTTCACCTGAATAGAAAGAAAAACAGCGTGTAAAACTTTAGCCCATAGAGTCGGATTCTGTTTTGGAGTGTAATTCGACAGACTGTCAGGGCCCGGAGCTCTAGATGAACTTGCCTTGTTAATATAAAACAGTATATTGTCCAGATCAAACTTTATAGAGAATGGGGAGCCATCAAATCTCGGTAGCTCTTGTTCGCTGTTATTTGATGGTAAGTCATACATGTTCATGAAATATTCAACCCAGCATTTCTCCGATACACCATTAGTTTGGGATGATAATTGTGAACATGTGGTGCCAGAGTTAATTAATTTCCAGATCTGAGAAGTATTTTTTATCTGAGCTACTCGAAGCCACTGTTCACCATCTTTTTGATACATGCTTGCTTTATGCGCTCTTATCCAATTTTTATAGTCAGTTTTTATTCTACATAGAGCTGAGTCGCGATATTTCTGCGGTAAAAGCAAGGATTGTCTTTTTTGTTTACGAAATAAAGATTTTCTATCTCTAATTGACTGATCAAATGCATGGGTAGGACGAGTATTATTATTCATTTTATGAGCAATTGTGCTATAAGAGGCAAAGAGATGCATTTTATCATGATATTCTAATGGAATAAATGCTTTCTCTGGAAGAAGATGATAATCATTAATCAAATCTTCGCCCAACGCTTCTAAGTCAGGATTCGTCCAATATAGCCTATTCAGCTGTGTGTTGATATTCACATTTTTTAGTTGCTGTTGACTGACCTGCAAACTATTCTGAGTATGGATAGAGAATTCAATCGTCAACATCAGATGATCGCTATCCAAGGAGGGTAAAACAAGAAACTTGGATATCTGACTGAATAGTACTCTGTCTACATAAACATAGTTGATAATTGCTTTGTGTTGTCCACTTGACCAAGTGTAAGAAGGTGGAATATCAGTTTTAAATGCACCATTCAACATTAACAAATCCCAAGTTTCTACAAAAGAAAGCCACTGAGAGGCCCGTTCCGAATTCCTTTTTTTAGACGTCATAAGGAGATGAATATTCAAATCTCCAGCCAAAATAATATGCATGATGTTAGGAGTAGCAGCAATGCTTTCCATGATGGCATTGAGATCCTTTAGAAAAATAGAGGTTAGAATAGCTACAGGATTCCAATATAAATTAATGACTGCGATTTTTATGTTCTGAATTAAAATTACAGACCATTGCATGTAGGAATTCGGAGAGGGGCAATCAGCTACATTGGTTATAGTTGAAATATCAGAAATTATTGTTAGACCAGACATTGGTCTACCTTTCTGGCCTTTAATCGCAGGGACCAGATGAATATGATGATTGTCCCATGATGGAGAAATCGTTAACCAGGTCTCTTGTAGAAGCACTATATCAAAATGTGTTAATATGCATTTTGGATTGTTCAATAAGTGCTTATGCCCTCTGGTGTTCCAACTCAAAATTCTGATTTTGTGTGTAAGAGGGCATGACTCATCAAATACTAGTTATGCATTTTTGCAACAACAGCAGCTATTCGATTGGATTACAGAAGATGTGCTTTCTTTTGGCAGAGTTGCAGGAGTTGGTCCCGCAGCTCCTATTCTTTCTGTAGATTGCATGTCCTCAGTTGGATGATTTTCACCATTAGTAGGGATTAATTTGAATCCTAATTCAAAAAGCGCCAATCTCGCAGACCATATGATGTTAAAAATATCCCGAGATCTAATCCAAAGGCATGAGACAGTTAAATCATTTTCATCAGGAAATTCAATCCTATCAATGTCTCCTGAGGCAAGACTCTCCAACATTGGGATATCAGAGAATATTTCCATGATACTCCCTCTGTTCATAGTGTATTTCGGGAAGGAACCACCTCGACAACTAAGAAATATTGAATGTAAATGATGGGATTGTTTATTTCCACTACCCAAGTCATTATGACCGTTTTCTTTGTGTGTGGGGCTTCTTGTATAGAGTTTGTTTTCTCAATATCTGCTGGGAGCTGAAATGAAACATTTCTAACATTAGCTTTTTGATCTGCAGTTAATGAGGGATCAGAATTATAACCACAGGTAGACATTTTCATGGCAGATTTAAGTGTCTTTTGTTCTATGGTTAGGGCCACTAAGCAATCCCTAATCGAAGATAAAATATCAGTTTGCACATTTGCCTGAAATGCCGGTACTGTTGGAATGTCAGAAGGATTCTTTGTCAAGTGGATAACCAACAATTTCAGAACTCTGTGTTAGACTTTTATTCAGGACAAGATTGGATTTCATCAACGGATGTGACAAAACCGGATTTGGGCGATACTGACACATATCATCAGCCACAGCTTTCCTAAGTTCCGCACAAGTGAGTAAAGATCCTTGGCGATCAGAGTTATTTTCTTTGTCAGGCTTATTTGGTTCATTTAGATGCTCCTCAGCAGGTAAGTCTGCACACTCTATATCACATCCTTCCACCGCCTTTACCAACTCGTCTAATGGAGAGTGATTTAGATCTACCTGAGAGTCCCTCAGCTTGTCATTAATAGATCTTTTTTTCTCCTGTACCAAATTAGTGTATTTTTTAGTTATAGCATTAGAGGCCAATCTTAATCCACTCGCTGGTTTAGAGAGTGACTTAATAAACTGTTTGGTCTGACCATTTGATGATACCTTTTTAGATTTTTGATTTTTTGTTTTCTTCACATTTATAATAGGTTCAGATTTTAGTTTCGCACCGTCACCAACGGAGTTGGTCCCCAGGCGCTCTGGCGGATCTGCAAATGAGAAGGTGGGATGGGTTAGTAGGTGAAGCGGGAGTAGGATAGTGGAAGGAGTGGTGTTCTGTTAGCAGCTTCAACTCGGTTATCACCGGGTGCTGAGCTTCGGTGTGAGTATTGGATCAATGTCAGTCCTCGTGTGCTGCTGGTGTTGCTTATATGTTGTTGCAGTGTTGTGGAGTGCATGCGGGTTGTTGTGCGAGAGTTGGTTGTGTGAGATTTTTTGAGTGAGATAAGTCTGCAGAAATGCTGAGTTTTTTGTTAGTCGGTTGTATGAAGGTTAATCAGAAGTTCAGAAATCTGTCCGAGTGTGGCACTCGCTAATCCTCCCAATTGCATCAGGGTGGGCATAAGGGCTATGCATGGCAGGGTTTGGTTTGTGCGGGGCGCTTCCTGTGCTGTTCTAACGCGCTTTGTAAGTGTTCAGATTGCTCCTCGCCGTTCTATTCTAGCCAGCTCTGTAGGTGTTCTAATGCTGATGGTTTGATTAATGTGGGTTGGGTGTCTATTCTCCTCCATGGGTCCTGGGGATGGTGTAGTGGACTCCTCTCAAAATTTCTATCTAAATGCGTCTGCCAGTTTGGATATGGTACGTCCGGGGGGAGTGGGTGAGTCATTTAAGGCTTTTGTCTGGGTCTGATTATGTGATCAGTCTCTGGAGGCCTCCTTTGTGGCTATTTCCTATGATATTTTATGGTCTGTCGTGTGGTCGGTTCTTTGGGTTCAGGTTACATACTCATGATCATTTCCTCCTGAGGAAATATTGCTGTAAACACTGGATTGAAGAAGTTATACCCTTTCTTGCCAGAACATGTTAAAAGCAAACAAATGAATTTCATTGAGTAATGGCTTGCACCTGGTTGTTTCATTAATGTAGAAATTAACTCTTTGTTTTCAGCTGACAAAATTAATCTTTCAAAATGAATAATGCAGAGATAAGCTCTATCTCTTCCCTCGGGTACAGAGCTGAAAACATTGCAATACTACTCAATGAAATGACAGTCATGTACGCAACATCAGCGGGATGCCAGTCGACATCTCGAATGTTCAACATGTGACTTCATATGTCTCAGATTACTCACCTTTCAGTGGTATTGACTTGCAGCCATGGAATTTCACTCATAAAAATTAACCTCATTGGTCCTTAAGTAAGCAAACTTCGAATGCATGATTGACTCTATCCCAGCCATAAAGGCTTTTCAGAAGTCCATGGGCCCTCATTATGAGTTTCCCAGGACAATGTTGGTAATTACGGCATACCGGTACTACCGTTACTGGCAACGCGACAGCCGGAATTACTGGCATATTCCAGGTCCTCGGGCATGTTCTTACCGATTGCCGGAAAACGGTACTACCGTCATGCTGGAATTACCCGAAAATATAAAAATTGCCAGTGATTCCATCAGAGATCCGCCGGAAACAACAACAGCAACACCCAGACTTCCGGAATCACTGGTGCTGTTAATTCCGAACCCGCAATTTCCACCGCTGGAATTACCAGCACCGGAAATTGCCTCATTTCAGGAATGGCAAGCTCTCCGATGGCCATTTTGAAATACAGAATCCATTTAAATTCAGCCACTTCCTGCTACTATCCACCCCATTCAACACAGCAGACATGCCATGTAGTGGCAAAACATAAAATGCCAGAGGTCCGGCTCCGCTAGCCGCACTTCACTGAGCTCACTGCCCTGAAAGATCACGTTAAGGTAAATGAAGAGGCACTATATGTGGCTGGAAATACTAAGATCAGTCAGACGAGGAAGACAACCATATGGCAGCAGGTGATGGAAAGGTGACTGCCGTGGGGCCCACACGCACCATGTGACTGCCACAAGCAGTGGGACGACATGCGGCTATGGGTGAGAAACATCCTGGCCGTCCATTGGAGGGAAACTGCTGCCACAGGAGGACAGATGGTGGCACCCCTGACCGTGATGACCTGGGAGAAGATATGCAGCTCCATCGTGCTCATGGAGGGCATTGAAGGAGTCCTGGCAGCAGCAGCCAGAGCCGGGACCCAAGCCAATGATGGTAAGTATATCAAACCCCATGTAAATATCAATTTTGTGTACAAATACATGAATCCCCTGGAAGAGAAACACTAAATGTGCATGGGAACGTGCCCAACACATGTCAGTCACATCATATGGGACAATCTAACACAAACATGCCAGGGGTTGCAGGCAGACGTAGCCAAGCACAAGCACCATAGACAGAATGCACTGCCCCATACATGGACACATGATGAGCGCCCATGTGATTCAAGGAGAAACAGGAGAGGAATGATAGGCCCACCGCAAACACAATCCAGCGTGACAGACCAACAGTCAGTGTGCACACACACCACCCACATTTAGAAGCACGCATCGGAGTGAACAGACCAACCAAATGGCATGACAAGAGGAGGACACACACAGTGTATCTATAAGTGTAATGCAAGCCAGAAAATGTGACTCTCGGAAGACAAACAGCATTTTCATTTCACCTCAACAGTCACATCCTCTGGTGAGATGACATGGCTAGAACTATGTCAATCTATGCATGTGCACCTAGACCTTGCAATGCCGCACCACCACCTGCACAAGCACAGCCACCTCCTGCACCAGTCCACGACCTTGTGCACAAGTGAAACCTCCTCCTGCATCTTCTCCATGGTCTCCTGCACAATCACTACTTCCTCCTGCATCTGCGCCACTGCTAGCTCCACATCCCTCTGCACCTGCGCACCTGCTCCACCTCCTTCTGCACCTGCATCACTGCTAGCTGTGCCACCCCCAGCAGCCGGAAGAACTACACCTGTGGTCAGTATCCCCACCATTCCTTCTTTGCACTCCACGCAACCATGGGTGCAGCAGCCACCACACCACACCAACATGCATGCTAAAGCACATCGGAGAGGAGGAGGACCACACCACCTGCACAGCCACATTATTCAGCCCGGCAATTCTGCACAGCCTGTTTGTCCACCCATTCCCAACATCCAGGAAATGGATGTGTGGCTCTGTGCAATGGAGGATTGGCAGAAGGCCATGGCAGACCTGGAACAGCCTGTTGTGCAAATGCATACAGCCAGCAGCTGCAGGAGCACAGAGGCCTAGGGATGCACCTCCGCTGTGCTGGTACCTGCAGGTCATCCTCAAGCCATCAATACCCCAGGTACACAGCAGTGCAGCCAGAGGAGCTGCTCCCAGTGGATTCCTAGCACATCTGGGCCATCCAAGGGCCCCGTGACCAAGAGGCAGAAGAAATAACTATTTGAGAGACCCTATTGTGGTTGAAATTATGATGTTTGGGTGTTTGGTATGTATAGAGAGGGGGTGGGGTGTATTTGGAGACATGGTGTTTGGGAGGGGGAATGGGCTGTGGGGATAGGGTGTGTGTGGTGGGGAAGGGGTGTGTGGGGTGGGGGAGTGGGGCACAGGGAGTTGTATTTTCAATATAGAATAATTTTAACTTGAATGAATGAGTGGACATTCATTATTTTGGTGCATGTAATTATGTTGTGTGCACATCATATGCAATAAGGTTCAAGGGAAGTGTAGAGTATAAAGGGATCTCAGAAAAAATTATCAATGAATTCCTGATGTGCCATGCGCCCATCCCAGGCCTCCATGTGCACATTCCTGAGCCCGGCTGGCGCTGCATTGTCATCATCATCCTCTGGTGGAGGAATGTCCAGATCTGAGGGCAGGGGTATGTTGCACCCTGATGCAGATTTTGTGCAACTTTGCACAAGCCAGGATTATCTGTCCACCTTCTCTGGCTTGTACATGAGTGTACCCTCAGATCGATGTAGGCATCTGAAACGTGCCTCAAGAGGCCGAACGTCTGTCCGATGCTCAACCTGTCCTCACATGCACCCTGTTGTATGCTATTCCCTCCTGCATCTGGGGAATCCCTTAGAAGACGTCATCAACCACAGAAGCAGCAGGTATCCAGAGTCACCTCTAGGGGTACAGCTAGAAGGTTGGCCTTATCTTACATGTATCAGAACAGTGCAAATAAGCAATATATTACACTTAGCATTGTCGGTTAGCCGCCTCATGCATCTGGTATAACGGTATGGCTTTGTCTTATGCTCCCTGCTTCCCCTGAGAGAGGCACTGTGTAACATCTATCATGCTGGGTTCTGCTCCCTGTGAGAGATTGCTGGGGGTAGGAAATGTATTGCCACTAACTGACCATAGTGATAACTCACCAATCTGCATACGCACCCTCAAAGCCTACACTGAACACACCCATGCCTCTACTGCACCACAGACTGCACGCACTTCACGACACCCACAATGAGAACAAACCATACACAACCATTCATCAACACTACATGATGGCTACCAAGCACAAAAGGCCCCAGACACTCAGTCACAGGTTCATTCATCGAAACTAAAGCTGCAACAGCACATGAAAGATCTTCTGTCTTCTCCCTCTCAATCCACTAACAATCTGCCCCAATATTAATTCCATTGCAGACACACCTGATCCCCAAAGGACTATGCGAGTGGAACCGTGCGGAGTACAAGACCTATTGATATTGACATTTACATGTGTGAGTAATGATGCTCGCAGTGGTGTTGCCTGTACCAGCAGATTTAAATGATCACCCTGTACATGCATGTCCCATGTCCTGGCCAGGACATACATCTCATGGCCTAGGTGGCCCACTTCACTGATTCACTTGCTTCAGAAGGGTGGCAGTGTTGAGTTCTGGTACCTGTAGTGCATTGCATGTGGATTTGTTTTGGGTTTGTAATGGCCTGCTACTTCTCCAGTCATATGCTACTCCTGTGTGTTGTGTCCTGTCAAAGGAGGCATGAGCTGGTTGGTCCTGCATGTCAGGGTGCTTGGCGGACATGAATTTGTGACTCCCCCCTGCTTTTCCTGTGACCCATACTGCAATGTGGGCGTAAATGTACATATATAACCCAACATCCAGGTCCTTTGTCCTCCTGACACACCATGTAAGCCAGGAGGGTTCTGTTCTGCAGGACCATGAAGTCGTGGGTTGATCCTGGAACTGGGAGAGTAGTGCCTGATGGTCAGGTCGCGTCACAATTCACCTGGACTTTGAGGGAATGGTACTGCTTCCAGTTCCTGTAGACATACTCTGAGAAATGGGGGAGGCAACAGCTCAATGCGCTTGCAGACCAATGCTGCCAGTACATTGAGCAAGGCCGCAATCACATAGAAGTGGGCTCGGGTGGTATTTGCCTGTGCCAGGGTGGTTGGGAGGGCAATGTGCTAGCCCACATGGTGCAAGTGGGCCTCGAGTACCTGAACCATCACTCTGGAGGAGGCACCCTGCAAAATGCCATGCAGCTGGCTCATAACGTTCTGGAGCGTGCCAGTGTCCAGGAAGTGCAAGACCAACAAGAGCTTCAACAGCAGTGGCATGACTGTCCTGATACCGATCCGACTCTCAGTGACATCCTGGATAAGGGCCAGGAGGTCATGAATGGTCTCCCTGTCTAGGCAGTCTAGGGTGTGTATCTGGCTGTCTGTGAGGGCCCAGGCTGCATCCGTGTGCGTGGGATCAAGGCACGCCTCTGCCTCACCACCTGCATCTCCTGTATCTCCATCATCTTCCTCCTCCTCCTGTCCCTGCATTCCTGTCACCACTGCTGATGTTCCAGCACCATCCGCTGCACATCAGCATGCAGCGCCTCCAGGGCTGTGGCAGCGACAATAAGTGGCAGCATGGTTGTGTTGGGAAGAACTCTTGGTGTGGTTGTTGCACTTTGGAACTGTTCCTGTGTCCATTGGGTGCACCTGGGATGCTTTGGTGCACCTGTGGCCTTAATTCCTCCACCTGGATCCATTTACCAGCAGCTCTGAAGTGACAGTGTGTCTTGCATGGACTTGTGGGTAATACAGGCACATTTCTGCCTGTATTACTGGCAAGTCCTTGCTCATAATGAGCTGGTAATAACATTCTGCCAGTATTACTGCACATGTTTCCGGCATTGCCCGTTTTTACTTGCCTGTGTTACCAGTGCCAGTAATTCCGTGGAGGTGTTACAGACGCTGATAATTCTGCGAAATGGGTTCTATGTAACGCATACTATGCCGGTCCTGTAAATGTGGCGGTACACAGTATTATCAGCTCTTTTAAAGAATACTGACAAACTTGTAATCCCATGTCTATTATGAATTTCCGATCTTGTAATATTATAAACTTCAGTAATACTCAATGTGTCATCTTTTAACTGATGGGAAAGAGACCCAGGCATGCTCTATAAGTGACTGCACTCAGCAGGCCTGACATGCAATGTACCAGTTCCCCATTTCGAATGAACTAACATTTTCCACTTCATCATGGATGAAAGTTGGATTGCTCTTGCCTAGATTCAAACCTGGACCTGTGTGTTACAGATAGATTTGAAAGCAGGTGCATCAATCGACTGAGATATAGTTTTGTGAAATTGAATGTGTTCTCCTATCAGGATAACTTTTTTATTATTTATTTTATTATTTATTTTGGTTGGTCAAAGTAATTTAACCTTTCAAAACAAAAACAAAAACTTTTCTAGAAAATTGGTTCATTAAAATACATAGGCCCTCATTACGACCCTGGCGGATTTTTTCCGCCATCGACGGACTTTTCCGCCATGGCGTAAAGTCCGTTTACGCCATGGCGGATGGCGGACTTACCGCCCCATTCCGAGGTTGGCGGGGCGGTAAGTCCCCATTGACCCATTTACCCTTCCCCATTCCCATTTCGGGCCCCATAGGGCTCAATGGGAGTGGGCGGAAGGCGTTAACTTACGCCACCGTACATTACCGGTGGCGTATTTAACTACCAAGGTCCCATAGCGCCATGGATTTTTACGCCCGCAAAAAGCGGGCGGAAAAGTGACAATGGCGCTTTGGGAACTCGTAGTTGGCGGTAAGGGGTCGGCGCAGCTAACGCTGGCGTAAACCCCTTACCGCCAGGGTCGTAATGAGGGCCATAGTTTCCATTCTTAATCATCATGATGTACATTCACATCACACATTTTCATAATACTTAAGTGCACATCACATCAATTTCAATTATTTACAACTAAAAGAAAGAAAAGGCAAGAAAGAAATCTAAGATATGCTCATCAATAGTTACATTCACAATAGTAATAATTAATCAGTTCATAATTCAAAAGCCACACACCGTAAAATTCAGTTTTAGCCGTTCGCATTATTATAACACGATGTTTCAGCATTAAGGACTAATTATAGATTCAGCTGGGTGCAGTATTGATTTTAAAAACTGCATAGTAGCTATTCTTATTGAGATTTTAGATGTGGCAAACAATTCATACCATAACTCATCGACAGAACGAGATATATAATGTGATTGAGTAAGTTTACGGATAATCATTTCTCTTTGTGTTTTTAGACCAACACATACAATCAGTAAGTGTTTAAGAGTCTCTTCCATCTCAACAAGTTTACAAATCGGCAATGTGCAACTTTCTGCTTTAATTAGACCTCTTCTCAACAGTATTTGATTTGTTGGCCACAAATTTAACCGAAACCTTAAGATCTGATTTCTCAGTATGGTGATGGGCATTTCAAATAGATAGTCAGCCGCCTGTCGGAATTCTTATGACCGAATAGTGCTCTATCAAAATCTTTTAATGCTAAACATTTTTGTTGTGTACATGCCAGTCAAATATATACAGTTTCAATTTTGCCTGTTTGGAGTATGCAATAACAATTCCAGTGATATATTTGCTTCACTCAAATTATCGAACACAGTAGTTCTCCAATTCTTGGAAATGGATGTTGGAACGTAACAAATAGTCTGCCAGTACTGCTAGCACACTGTTTGCAGTTAGTCCTAGAAGACATTTTCGCAAAGATTGCATCTTTTCCAGGCTGCTTGAATATGCATCGAGAGAGTGCCCAATTCAAACCGCAGAAGAGCATTTGGTGTCGAGCTCGGTAGATTAAGGTTTTTTTCCAAATTGAGCTTCGATTCTGTCCCAATATTCTCGTTTTCGGGTGTCCAAGTTTCAGCCCCATAAGTCATAATGGGAATTACCTTTTGTAGGTAAAATGTAAGAAACATGAGAACAAGAAGAATTTACCAATTTAGCTAAAAGTATTGAGTTGCTGAACATTACACCAAGATATTTATATTCATTCAACTATTCGTTAGTTTTTGTTTATTACCGAACCCAATCATTGTGTTTCGAAGTTTCAGATGATTATTTCTTAGTTCCATAACTTGGGTTTTTCCAAATTAAGTGTAAGATTATTCTTGACAACAAAGCATTCTAGCTGATTAAGAAGTAACTGAAGTCCACTCGGTGTTTTGAAATAAGGACCAGTCATCCGCATAAAGAAGCCATGCGATGGATTGCTTGCCGAGTTAGGGTGCATCATTAATTACCTTCAGAAAATCTATGCCTAGGTCAAAGATGAACATATTAAACAGGTTGAAGCAAGAATGCAGCCTTGCTTTAGGCCGCGTTTAGTATGAATGGTTTTAGATAGCAACCCGCTAGGTTCAATTTGACTTGCATTGTTGTATCAGAGTGTAATAGTTTTATTAACGAAATGAGTGATGTCGGGCAACCAAAATTCGACATTTTATTAAATAATAATTGTCAATCAACAGAATCAAAGGCGACTCGAAAGTCGACAAATGCCAAGTAGAGAGATTGTTGTTTCATTGCATATGCTGCTTTAATAGCATTAAGTGTAGTTATATTGATAGCAGTACCTAACCCCGCTACGAAGCCGTCTGAAAAGGGTCACGTCTGTTTTCATTATGTAGCCAAATATTAGGTCTCTCAAAATAATTTGGAGAAGATTTTCCCAGGTGCGTCTAGCAATGCTATTGGGCGATAGCTTGCTGGGCTTGTGCGATCCCCCTTTTTGTAAATGGGACTATCACAGCTTTGC
Source organism: Ambystoma mexicanum (assembly GCA_002915635.3). NCBI lineage: Eukaryota > Metazoa > Chordata > Amphibia > Caudata > Ambystomatidae > Ambystoma > Ambystoma mexicanum. The sequence continues at coordinate 1,023,150,385 of CM030325.1, read as the reverse complement.
ACCAAGATGGAGGAATGCTTTGTTTCACCTGATAGAAAGAAAAACAGTGTGTAAAACTTTAGCCCATAGAGTCGGATTCTGTTTTAGAGTGTAATTCGACAGACTGTCAGGGCCCGGAGCTCTAGATGAACTTGCCTTATTAATATAAAACAGTATATCGTCCAGATCAAACTTTATAGAGAATGGGGAGCCATCAAATCTCGGTAGCTCTTGTTCGCTGTTATTTGATGGTAAGTCATACATGTTCGTGAAATATTCAACCAGCATTTCTCCGATACACCATTATTTGGGTGATAATTGTGAACATGTTGTGCCAGAGTTAATTAATTTCCAGATCTGAGAAGTATTTTTTATCTGAGCTACTCGAAGCCACTGTTCACCATCTTTTTGATACATGCTTGCTTTATGCGCTCTTATCCAATTTTTATAGTCAGTTTTATTCTACGTAGAGCTGAGTCGCGATATTTCTGCGGTAAAAGCAAGGATTGTCTTTTTTGTTTACGAAATAAGGATTTTCTATCTCTAATTGACTGATCAAATGCATGGGTAGGACGAATATTATTATTCGTTTTATGAGCAATTGTGCTAGAAGAGGCAAAGAGATGCATTTTATCATGATATTCTAATGGAATAAATGCTTTCTCTGATAATCATTAATCAAATCTTCGCCCAACGCTTCTAAGTCAGGATTCGTCCAATATAGCCTATTCAGCTGTGTGTTGATATTCAAATTTTTTAGTTGCTGTTGACAGACCTGCAAATTACTCTGAGTATGGATAGAGAATTCAATCGTCAACATCAGATGATCGCTATCCAAGGAGGGTAAAACAAGAAACTTGGATATCTGACTGAATAGTACTCTGTCTACATAAACATAGTCGATAATTGCTTTGTGTTGTCCACTTGACCAAGTGTGAGAAGGTGGAATGTCAGTTTTAAATGCACCATTCAACATTAACAAATCCCAAGTTTCTACAAAAGAAAGCCACTGAGAGGCCTGTTGCGAATTCCCTTTTTTAGACATCATAAGGAGATGAATATTCAAATCTCCAGCCAGAATAATATGCATGATGTTAGGAGTAGCAGCAATGCTTTCCATGATGGCATTGAGATCCTTTAGAAAAATAGAGGTTAGAATAGCTACAGGATTCCAATATAAATTAATGATTGCGATTTTTATGTTCTGAATTAAAATTACAGACCATTGCATGTAGGAATTCGGAGAGGGGCAATCAGCTACATTGGTTACAGTTGAAATATCAGAAATTATTGTTAGACCAGACATTGGTCTACCTTTCTGGCCTTTAATCGCAGGACCAGATGAATATGATGATTGTCCCATGATGGAGAAATCGTTAACCAGGTCTCTTGAGAAGCACTATATCAAAATTTGTTAATATGCATTTTGGTTGTTCAATAAGTGCTTATGCCCTCTGGTGTTCCAACTCAAAATTCTGATTTTGTGTGTAAGAGGGCATGACTCATCAAATACTAGTTATGCATTTTTGCAACAACAGCAACTATTCGATTGGATTACAGAAGATGTGCTTTCTTTTGGCAGAGTTGCAGGAGTTGGTCCCGCAGCTCCTATTCTTTCTGTAGATTGCATGTCCTCAGTTGGATGATTTTCACCATTAGTAGGGATTAATTTGAATCCTAATTCAAAAAGCGCCAATCTCGCAGACCATATGATGTTAAAAATGGCCCGAGATCTAATCCACAAGCATGAGACAGTTAAATCATTTTCATCAGGGAATTCAATCCTATCAATGTCTCCTGAGGCAAGACTCTCCAACATTGGGATATCAGAGAATATTTCCATGATACTCCCTCTGTTCATAGTGTATTTCGGGAAGGAACCACCTCGACAACTAAGAAATATTGAATGTAAATGATGGGATTGTTTATTTCCACTACCCGAAGTCATTAGGACCGTTTTCTTTGTGTGTGGGGCTTCTTGTATAGAGTTTGTTTTCTCAATAGCTGCTGGGAGCTGAAATGAAACATTTCTAACATTAGCTTTCTGATCTGCAGTTAATGAGGGATCAGAATTATAACCACAGGTAGACATTTTCATGGCAGATTTAAGTGTCTTTTGTTCTATGGTTAGGGCCACTAAGCAATCCCTAATCGAAGATAAAATATCAGTTTGCACATTTGCCTGTAATGCCGGTACTGTTGGAATGTCAGAAGGATTCTTTGTATCCATACCAACTTCACCATCGCGAAGTGGCAGGGCAAGTGGATAACCAACAATTTCAGAACTCTGTATTAGACTTTTATTCAGGACAAGATTGGATTTCATCAACGGATGTGACAAAACCGGATTTGGGCGATATTGACACATATCATCATCCACAGCTTTCCTAAGTTCCGCACAAGTGAGTAAAGATCCTTGGCGATCAGAGTTATTTTCTTTGTCAGGCTTATTTGGTTCTATTAGATGTTCCTCAGCAGGTAAGTCTGCACACTCATTATCACATCCTTCCACCCCCTTTACCAATTCGTCTAATGGACAATGATTTAGATCTGCCTGAGAGTCCCTCAGCTTGTCATTAATAGATCTTTTTTTCTCCTGTACCAAATTAGTGTATTTTTTAGTTATAGCATTAGAGGCCAATCTTAATCCACTCGCTGGTTTAGAGAGTGACTTAATAAACTGTTTGGTCTGACCATTTGATGATACCTTTTTAGATTTTTGATTTTTTGTTTTCTTCTCATTTATAATAGGTTCAGATTTTAGTTTCTTAGAATTTCTGTCAAAAATCATATAGGCTTCTTTATGTACTTGTGCGCTTTCAACAGTAGGAAGTATCTTAACAGAAGATGGTATGCATGATTCATCAATAGATGTTACTATGGGAAGTGCTTTAGGAGAGAGCATCAAAGGTAATTCTTCGATGGATTTCGTAAGCAACGAGGGCACTACAGCTGGAACCTTCGGTGGAATCTCTCGAATAATGCCCTCTACAAATGGGACAGCAGTTTTTAAGGTTGGTACAAGTTTATCGGTTAAGCATCGACTGCATTGAGAACCATATTGATCCGTGACCCTTTTGAGTGTAGATATAAGCTCAGGTATTTGATTAAATGCTAACAAAGCAGCTTTTTCCTCAAACATCTGCTCTGAGCCAAAGAGCCAGCTATCGATTTTTGCCAAATAGCATTGTTTTTAGAATTGTCCAAAATCGAGTTTACTTTGGTATCAAGAACTTCAAATAGTTTTGCAAGAGGTGTTATGGCAATATTCATCATTTCTAACGTTATTATTGGAGATTTTTTCAAGAGCGACTCTCTGGTCATAGCAGAGTTAGCTCGATCCGGCCTTCTTGGGGTCGGAGGTATAAATGAAATAGAAGTTTCAATTCAGAAGTACTTTGATTCCGAAATAAGGCAGGAGATTTGGAAAGATCATGACTATCTTCCTTGGCCGAGAAGCATGAGTGTGATGAATAAAGATCAATTACAGCATCATCCACATCATTGATGATACTTTTTGATTTATTCAATGTGTTTGGAGCATTGCCTGTACGGGCATTTTGCAGTATCATGGTGTCTGATAAGGAATATTGCATGGTTGCTCACAACCTTTATTACTGACATTAGAGTCTAATGCTGTGGGGAGCTCATTAAAGGTTGTTTATTAGCTAAGCATTCTTGATTAACAAGTAAAGGTTGAGCCTCTACGTTTGAGACGCTTAAGTTGGCTAATTCAGGCATTTTCGCCATCAAAACGACTCACATGCAATGCTCTGAATCCAAAGTCTCGGATATCACCAGCCGGAGTATTAGAGCGGGTACGTTTCTTCCCAGCTCGTTTATCCGACTGAGGTCCTTTTGTAGTAGGGCGAGCTGATTTCGGAGTTAGAGAGGGCTAACTTTATGTGACGAGTCACATAACGCACGTATCGTGATGGACATGGCATGTCCGTGCGTAGTTATAGATCTTTCCCCTTTTATCAGTCATGATCAAAAATATGTTAGAACTATATAAATAATAAATTATAATATAAGCGTTTGTGCTATTGTTCGTGTGCTGTTCAGCAATTCAAGCACAATAACGGTTTACAACATTACCATGTATCAACTTAGTAGATAGAAGAAAAAAAAAGCAGAAATATTTAACACATAAAAACACTTTAAAATAAAAAATAAAAACATGCAGAGAATAGCATAACAGAAGAAATTCTGCAATTTAAAAAGAAAAAAAAAGGGGGGAAAAGGAAAAAAAATTGTAATAACCCTCCCCATGCGCCCCAACGCCGCGGCGAAGCGGGCCTTTCAGGGGCTTCCACGGGTGCGCACGCGTGGTGCGCGCGCGAGCAGAGTTAAATAGGCACGCCCACTAAAGTTGGTTGCAATGCCTAAACAAAAGGAAACAAAGATGTAAGTATCTTTTCACATCAATATCAACAGTCTCTATTCTCCTTAGAGTCTTTGTTCACCTTGTGGAGGCTGTAGTTGGGAAAAGGCGAGTAAATCCAATAAGTCCAACAAGATCCAAAGGGAGTACCGCGGCACAGCGGGACTTTCAGGGGCTTCCACGGGTGCGCACGCGCGGTGCGCGCGCGAGCAGAGTTAAATAGGCACGCCCACTAAAGTTGGTTGCAATGCCTTGTGGAGGCTTTAGTTGGGAAAAGGCGAGTAAATCCAATAAGTCCAACAAGATCCAAAGAGCGTACCGCGGCAAAGCGGGACTTTCAGGGGCTTCCACGGGTGCGTGCGTTATCAGGATAACATTGACATAGGCACATGGATACATTTCCGCTTGCTAACCCCTCTATCCAGGCTGACCCTCATTGGTTGTAATTGTGTTTTTATAACGCGCATATTACTAAAGAGGTTTCTTAGACCCAGGATTTGAACCTGTGTTACACAGTGTCGTCTTGCTTCCAGAGGAACAGTTTGCTCCTAAGCTATCACCCCGGAACTCAGACTTTCCTTTCTGTTTTTCTTTTCTCCAATATTCAGCCAAACCTTCCCAGACTTCTACCGAACTTAAAAGAAGATGGGGGTCATTCCGAGGTTGGAGGTAAGGGATTACCGGCGCGTGTAAGGGCACCGATGGCGGTAATCCCTTACCTCCGTATTCCAAGTTCCCTTTGCGGGTCCCTCTTTACCTCCTGCTTTTAGCAGGAGTAAATTACGGGACCCGCAAAGTGACCTTGGAGTAAATTACGGCACCGTAATTTACAGTGCCGTAATTACCTCCTTCCCCATTCCCATTGAGCCCTATGGGGGCAGAAATGGGGATGAGGAAGGGCTATGGTGAATGGGGAATTACCGGTCCATCCAACCTTGGAATGGACCGGAAATTACTCCATTCACCATGCCGGTATTCCATGGAGTAAATAGCTCCATGGTTGCCAACCATGGAGCTATTTACTCCATGTGTAGTCCTAACTCGGAATGAGGGCCGATGTCTTGATCAGAAAGCAATTCAGGCAGATAGATGGAGGCTGGAATACATCTGTGTATTAACCCATTAACCAACAAAACCTCACTTACAGATTTGAGGGAGCCCAAATGACCCTTTTTTTTTGCACCTTGAAACACTTGTGTATATACGCGTTATAATTGCCATAGCATATCATATATCATATCATATCATAATGCTTGGCCAGGCCTACGTGCAGAATCTCTGGTCTCCTGTACGTTTGGATAGAAACCTGAACTTAGGCTGGATGAGTAGGTTAGTTTACTATGGTTTAGTTAACCTTCCACCCTTCGCTTGCTAGCAACAGCTTTATCCTAGCTGTAGGGGCCTCTGTCATAGCACTTATAGGAGGTCCTGTAAACGTTTTCTTCAAAACCCCAAAGTCCTAGGGGTGAAACCAACTCACCTGGCATCCTGAAGAGCCTCGCCAGGAAGGTCAAAGGCCTATTTAGAGAAGTAGAACATTGATAAGCCATTATTATTGTGTCCCTTACCCTCCTATTCACTGTTTGCATAATACAGCCAGGTAGCCTATCCTCTTCTGTCATTTACCCATGGTTAAGTTCTTATAGGCATTCATGCAACTATGAAATAGAATACAGCTACTGAACCCCAAATGGCTTCTGTGTTGAGTGTTCTGTTCCTCCTCCTGTTTGGAAGTCAGAGATCTGCCAACATTGCAATGGCTGAGCGCAGTGATGTCAGAGGGTGATGATAGAGCAGGGGCAGCGGCCCCACTCAAGGAGTCTGCCAGATGAGGAGCACATGCGGAGCTTCTGTTGTGATGGATGAGAGCAGAGTAGGAAGTGTCGGACACCTGGACTCTGTGAGCTGAACTGATCCCTAGGAGGTCGGCTCGCTGAATTGCCAGGTCGAGGTAGAACAGCCCGATCGGATCCCTGGTGGAGTCCTACATGGGTGGGAAGAGACAGACACAGATGGATTAGAAGGCACCACCGAGTAGTGTTCAGGGAACAGGACTAGAAGATCACGGGACCCTGGACTGGGGCAGGGCTCATTACAAAGCAAAGAACACAGTTTAAAGGAACTGCTTCCTCCCTTTTCGGAACCCAACCAAAAAGGTAGGTGAAAGGAAAGTGTGGGTGCACTGGTCGATGCTGCTGGAAAGAAGCAGGACACAGAGGAAGCTTATTGGGTGGGGAAGCTAGAGTCTAGATAAGATGTGCCTGTTCCAAGGCTTGATCTGAGCAAGCAGAGCCTAGGCAGCCATGTGTGTAATCCACAAATCACACGAGACTGCAGGCTTTCCACCCGAGGCGTTTCCAAAAGGCTATTGATATTGGGAGTACCTGGCAACCAAACAACCTTCGAGACGTGGCTGCTGCCTTTCCTCGAAGCACGGAGTGGGCCAGCTGCAGGACGAAGCGGCAGCATCAGCAGCAATGGTGACCTGAGACTACGGCACCACAACCACTTCCACCTGAGAACTGCCAACAACGCACACTGGCAAGACACAGGACAGTAGAGGTTTGATCTGCTCAACTGGGAAGATCAAGGGGTCAGTATGAGGCAGTGAACTACAGTGGCCATCATCCAAAGTCCATGGGCCCATAGTCTCACAAGGGGTCTGTCTCCGGCACCCTGCAGAGACGGGGCATCACCTTCTGGTCATGGAAGTTCATGATAGCACCTGAAGAAGCATTTTCACTTTAAAGGCCAAAGAATACTTCTTTAAAACTCAACTGCGGGCCACAAGAAGAGTTTGTGAAGGAATTACCAAGTCATTCACCAATCAGATTGGGTAGACTTGCTTTTCATAAGTTATTTCGGTTGGTGTTGGCACTTTCTTGTGTTGGTCTGAATATTTGCCAATTGTGCTTCTCTCTGCCTTGAAATCTAAATAAGACTTGGGGGTCAACCTGAAGCAGTGTCACTGCGGTCTACGGCTAGCATTAGGCAGGATGATGTTAATTGGTTTAATTACACGATTTTGGTATTTGTCAACATCGTGTAAGCTTATTTGTGTTTGAAAGATTTCAAAAATAGACAATCATCTATGCCTTTTATAAGAGAATACATCACTTAAAAACGTGGCCTCTCTAAAGAGTATCTATAATTTTGCAATATTTGATAGAGGGTTTTTGTTTTCCTAGTTTTCTGATACATGATCAGTTCGAATGTGGAGTGGTCTGCACATGTGTATGGATATGAGCTCATTGCGCTCCACTTCCCAGCATGTAGAAGAGGTCTGAAGAACAGTACTGAAGGGAACATCGGATAACTCCAATCAGAATATATGTTATCTTTGCCTTTTTCTTAGGGTGGACACATTGCATATGCCAGCATGTATTAAAATGTACATATGTGTGCCGCTCAGACATGTCCTTTGTGCACCTCCTTCACCTTTAGCAAAGCCTTGTGGTCGCTAAAGCTAGAGGCAGACCGAGCAATTAAGGTCTGTGAATGTTGGAACCCATGAGCCTATTTTCATCTTCATTGCATTCTTCGTACTAATTGTGTATAGAGCAGCCTCTGATTATCCCCACAATGTGGGCCTTGAAGGAACCCATTGATCTACGGTAGCAGCGTGTTGTTGCTCGATGGTTGATTTCAGCTGTCTGAGGTTGACTTGTTGTATGATGTCCTCATAGCTGAACATCTCCTCACATATGATTTTGCTCTGTGCCTGGATAATCGTATCGCACAGAGAATCAAGAGCGTGTGAATGTGGTGGGATTGGAGAGGATAGGGGGCTCCATGAAACAATGAGCTGACGTAAATGGTACCCATGAGCTAATCTTCTGATTAAACGATTCATGTCCGATGATGCGGGTAGAGGAATAGACTCATGTTTCACCTAAGCTCTTTACAAATAACATGTGTGGATACTGTTATTCACGCACGATCACAAAAGGTGCCCAAATCACAAACCTCAGAAGGGTTTAAGAATGAGAGGATCTTGTCCCGCAGATATCTCACCAAGCCCAGCAGTGAGGCCTTCGCTAATTGATCTATGCCCCCAATTTCAGTTACAGGAGCATCTAATGCATTTGTATATGCAAGCATCCTTGCATATACCCAACATGTTGAATGTTGCTTTCTGTGGCCATAAGGAGGGTGTGGAACTTCCCATAGGGCTTTCTGAAGAGAGGTTACATAAAGGAGGAAGGAGGGTATATTAACCCCGTCCATAGCAGTCAGCATATGCCAGTTTGCAAGGTGGGTGTTAACTTGAAAATCCAGAGTCCAACCTTTATGGTCCACACTTCTCATATTGAAGGTCTCCACGGTTATCGATTCTAATGCCTCCCAAGGCATGGACAGTGTTTTCTGATTTTATAACTCAAGCCTTTTCTGGCCTGAATGGTAGCCTCTGGACCGGGCACGAAATTTGAGCCAAGACCCATTGGAGTAAATCTCAGTATTAACTGAAGACACAGAGCACTCTTGACCTCAACTAAATGTTTATGTATGTACCCACCTAGTGCCTGCTTTAATGGACAAACCTTCAGAGGTGGTCTTGGTATATATGTAAATTGATTAACGCCTCAGCTCCTGTGGGGTGCGATCCAGAGGTATTTGGAAAGGATGTGTTCCACTAGCTAACCGCCCCACCCCGCAGGGTTTTATGCAAAGTTTTGGTTCCATTCATCCTAACCCCTCATTGGCTAATTTCCAGAGTTGGTTCTGAAGACTGGGTCAGCAAAGGAGTGCAGCAGATGGATGCCTCCAGAAACATAAAGGGCTGGGAGGTAATTTAGGTGAGTATCGGGCATGGGGAGTCGGCTGAAAGGAATGCAGGAAAGAGAGCATTTAAAGTAAAATGGCTGGCCCGACAAATGGCTTTTAAAACAATAATCTAGGTGGTCACCGAGGTAAAAAATAAAATAAAATACACCATAAGAACTCAGTAAATTACCTCTGCATCCTGACTTTCTGTTCTCAGAAAATGACCTCTATTGCCTGCCTTCTCAGTCTCAGCAAATTACCTCTATATCCTGACTTCTATTCTTAGAACATTACTTCTATTTTCAGACTTCCCAGACTCAGTAAATGACCTCCATTTCCTGACTTTCCAGTCTCCGGAAATGACCTCCATTTCCTGACTTTCCAGTCTCCGGAAATGACCTCATTTCCTAGCTTTCCAGTCTCTGTAAATTACCTCGATTGCCTGATTTCCCAGTATGAGTAAATGGCCTATTTTGCCTGACTACCCAATCTCAGTATATTACCCTTTTGTCTGACTTCTCACTCTCAGTAAATTACCTCTATTTCCTGACTTCACAGTCTCAGTAAATTACTTCTTTTTTCTGACTTTCCACCCTCAGTAAATGACCTCTTTTGCCTGACTTCTCAGTCTCAGTATATTACTTCTATTTTCTGACTTTCCAGCCTCAGTAAATGACCTCCATTTCCTGACTTTCCAGTCTCCGTAAATGACCTCCATTTCCTGACTTTCCAGTCTCCGTAAATTACCTCGATTGCCTGATTTCCCAGTCTGAGTAAATGGCCTATTTTGCCTGACTACCCAATCTCAGAATATTACCTCTGTTGTCTGACTTCTCACTCTCACCAGGGCAGTGGGGGGCCAGCAGCCATACCCTCACCAGCTATGGGAGGCCCCAACACCTCCCATATGGCCCCCAGAAATGCAACAGAGTGCCAAGCAGGCAGCAGCATGTTTTCAAACTGCATTTATTTCTAGGCAAAGAAAAGAAAAAAAACACACAAAGCATCGTGCACACCGCGAATTCAGGCGCCGTCTTCCCCGGAGCTGTCTTACAAGTAAGTTTTATAATCACACTGCAGGCTGACCTCACAGAATTGGATCAGCTCCCAGAAACCTATCTCCTCCTGTTATTGGCTGCAGAGTGGTGGTTACATATGTAGCCCTTATAGAGAGCCTGATAATTGGATATTAACCTCCTGCGTCAGTGGGTTGATTTAGCTGTGCCAGCCCCATTACCTAATTCTAATCTTGTTGCAATGTGACTTTGTTCCCATAACTTTTAACTGAACCAGCAGTTCGCACCTGGGCTCTGGCTTGTTACAAGTTATGTTTCAATGTTGTGCGTGTCCTTGAGAAAATGTCTTTCTTTCCCAGAAAGAAAAAAAAAAAACACACTGGGTTGCCGTGATTTATTCGCATTTGTGGATAATTAAAAAATGTCTGTCTGCAGAAAACAATTTTATCTTGAACTTGCGGCCTTGGCAGGTCGGACTTGTTTTGCGAGGAATGTTGATAAGGCTCCCGCAGCCAGTGTTCAGTGAGTGAAATGAACTTAGCTGTAATTTTCCTGAATCATAGCTTTACACTGTGCATTTAGACCATGTTAGTTCATATAGGCATTTGCAAGCCTTTAAACAGGGATTTTTTGTGTTGTAGATTCTGATATTGCAGCATTGATTCTAATGTAGCATAGAAGTTGCACTGTTGGTGAAGTGGGTGTGTTTCAGCATATTTGTCACCCATGGGGTGCGCTGGGGCCTGGTTCAAATGATAAGTGCGCTCCTTGTTCTTCCTGTTGTTCTTCTATGTAGGCGCTTGGAGTGCGGGGGCATGGATTTGGTCTCCATTTTCCCTCTTCAGTCCCCCCTCTGGTCGACTTTGTCGACCACACCACCACAGCAACATTCACCTCCTTCCGGTCTGCATATCCTTTCCAATTCCTTGAAGTGTCCATAATTTTCTGCATGGTTGTTGATGAACAGTACAATATAGGAGTGTTCTCCTTCTGTGTTCCACCACACTCACTTCCCTTCGTACTTCCTCTGATCACAGGGAGTGGCCACCTTTATTACTGCTGGAACCATGTTGCGCACCGCTATCTTAGTCCGGCTCTTCCTTTCACCATGTCTCTTATTTGCATTCCGATGTCTTCTTCTGTTGTTCTCTTGCAATGTATCTCTATCTTGCACAATGGTGCTGTGCTCGGTACTCGTCCTTCCGTTATCACCTTCAAGCAACCAGGCAGTCATGATGTCATCCATCACCATGCAAGCACTAGCTAGTTCTTTGCTTTCTCTTTTCAGATGCATTTTTTGCTGATCATTCTTTGGTATGCTGGTACTGCACCCACTCATTCTTCTTTCTCGCTCGAGAAGTAATTCCCCCTCTTTTTACTTCTCTGTCTGTTTCTCTTCTTCCGTTGTTTTCCATCTTGTTAATGTGTCACTCTTCACATCTTCCTTGGTCATCACCAACAAGGCATGCTGATGCGCACCAATGAACACTCTCCTCCCCAATTCAGTGGTAGTTTCTCTTGATCTTTGGATGCATGTGCTCAATAGTAGTCCATAAGCAGTGATGTTCCTGCTCTCATCTCGCAACTTCTCTCAACCTTCTTGCATCCAGCATGATTGTCCACTTCTTGTCACTGTTGTGCTGGTAACATAACGTTGGTACCTTAACAGTATACGTCCTTCTTCAGTGACCATCTTTGCTCTTTTCTCTCACTCTGTTAGGCACTTATCATATTTTTGTCTCTTATTATTTTATTTTTCTTCTCTCCTTTTGTTTTTCTTCTTTTATTATTTATTTATTTATTTATTTATTTATTTTTATTCAATCTCAATGTTGCTGTCTTCCCTTGCAATCTTCTTCGCACCTTGTCATACATGGGCGTCGTGCTCTGCTGTAGTAATTTCTGTTGTAATCAATTCTCTTCCGGCATATGTTAAAGAACAGTCAGGACAGCTCTCTCCAGTGGTGTCCCTACCAATTTTGTACATGTGTGCATGTTGTTGGTCACTTCTGATATGTGTGTTATGTGTATGTTTTACTCCCTTTGTGTCTGCCCTTAACTCTCTTTACTTTAGCAGCAGCTTTTCCTTACCCACTGACGCCGTAACTGTTCCTGCTTAGGTTAGGGAATGTTAGCAGGGGGATACAGCGGTAATGCTCATTATTACAACTAATTTTCAAATTACCACCCCCATTATTTCGTTCATCATTAATAGTCCCATCGTGAAGGTAAAAGTCCTTATTTGCGTGCCCATAACCACTTACGCTGCTGGGTCCTTGCAGCTGATGAGATGATAAAGTTGCCCGCCTGAAAATCGCAAGAAAAGCGTTAATACGTTAGTACTGTTAGTAACCTCAAGCTCCGCGAACTAAACAATCACTAAGGGCAAAAATCAAACCTCCCCCTGGACATTTCGTGTTTTCAAAATTTCTCAATATGGTAGGGAAAATCTTGGGCTGTTTATTCAATGCAAGCAAGGAATATACTTCAGGGAAACATGCTCTAAGGGGTCTGAGGTTCTTGATAGGGTGGGCAATTGAGTGGGGAATGCTACACAATGTTTTAATCAGTAGGCCTCACAGTTTCTAATGGAAGATAACATTAAGGAAATTTCCTACACATTTCTAACAGCATACATACGCAACAACCTGCATGTGCGGGGAAAAGAGAAGAAACAAAACAGTGTTACAGCGTAGGTGCAAAAATGTAATATGAACTCAATTAAACTTTGGAAATGCGTGTGTCAGTCCCTATTCTAGTTGCTAGTGTGCGTTGGACCATGGGATGGCCATGTTTCCCTAACTCGGGAGAGTTCGTGCTATTTTGCAGTTCATGAAAATCTCTTGCGTTGGCCCTGTTGATCGTTGCTCCCTCGTTGCCAGGGTGGCCACCGCTTTGTAGGGCTTGACGCCTTACACTTCTAACAAAGTCTGTCAGGAGGGGAAAATGTCCACTGTAGTCCATAGCCATTGGGTGTTGGTTGTCCGTTGTCTTCAGGCCTGCCCTGGGTCCTTTGTATCTGGCGAGAAATGAAATGGAAGCGCTTGAGACCTGAGAATTTACATATTCTTCATTTCTTGACCTAACCTCTCTGCACTACTCTCACACTATTCAGTGTCCTAGTGGGAGGAGCCAATGGTACACCTATGCACCATCCTGTCACCACCTGGTGGCGTTCAATGGCGGTCTGACTGTAAATTATTACACAATTCGGAATGTACCCAGAAAATGGGTAGGCACTTAATTTTTGTGAAGATACTCATTACACACTTGATCATATATATGCAATTTGGGTGCTAGTGTACAAATGGGCCTTTGGATCTTTGTATTTACTGTGCTTTTGTTATAAGTTATTTATAGTGCGTGCCTTTGTCCCGTGGGGCATCAGGCACTGACAAGCTAAATAGGGAAACATCAGGGTGGTAAATTTGTCATATAGGGTGGCTGTGTTTCTAAATTAAGTGCACCATGTTACTTAGTTAAGATAATCGCAGGGTTTTTAAATCTTTTTTTTTCTATGGCTCCTCTCTCACTTCTCAGGGCGTGCCTCGCAGTGAACTGCAGGCACTTTAAGCTGGTACTAATGAAATCCGCTACCAATTTACTCCCATTCTCTCTATCCCACCCCATGTCCACTTTTTAAAGCCTACCTACTCTGTTAATTACTCATTTAGCCTAGTATTTTATTACTCCACTACTGTAATTACTGTTACATTTAAACAATATATATTTCTAATTACTGTTACATTTAAACAATATATATTTCTCCCCCCAATATCTGCTCTCAAATTTTAATACAACCATTATGCTCCAGTTCGTGCAGCAATGACCTCTTTCCCTATGTGTGTTGGCTAATGCATTTGTGCCAGTGTTATTTTCAAAAGCGCTAGTGGCAGTACCACTTGCACTGTTATTGTGTCGCCAAATTAATTCTGTTGGGAACATGGATCATCCACCCTTTACCCCTATTTCTCTCCTCCTGTCGTGAACTGTCAATGAAATGTAGCCCTCCCCCTCAAGTGCACCTTCTTCCACCTTGTGTGTCTCATTTATTGTTCTGTGTTAATCGTGTATTCATGAGCCAGTCTCCTCACTGAAAGATGTGTGCTCAAAAATGTAGCTAAATGTACTCTCTTGTGATGCGCTATCATTATGCACCCCCCTCTGTACCGTGCACCCCCATTATTCTTAAACAATCTTCCTTACTTTCAACATGTGTATGCCTGGTGTTTAACAAGTTATGGATTTCTCTGTTAATAAGGTGGTCATATCCACATTGCTCATGATGTCACAAATGTCTCTTCCCTAATGCATGGCCTAGTCGCCCCACTGTCACCCAGAAAAGAAAATGTTTTGATACCTATCACCACCCCTATGCAATTGTCCTCTGCATTATTGAGTGTGCGTGAGTGTGTGTGTCGGCGCGCGTCTCGCCCGCTCTGTCGGGGAGGTGGAGCATGAGTGGTGTGGCAGAGTGAGTCAAATCAAGTTTGTCTTGGGCTGTCCTATTAGCGGTATAATGTCAATCTATGTCCTTTGAAAGATTTGTTCCCCATCAGGAAGACCCCACCCAGTCATGTAACCGGTACCATTGCTATTGTGTCAGTGTTCTGTATGGGTGCTGGCTGCTGTGCAGTGCCCCTGTGTTGTCATTCTAGTCAGTCCTGGGTAGTGGTGCTGTCATTTGTTGTGTCTGTACATGTAGTGGTAACAGTACCTGCATTGGTGCTTGTGGTGTCTGCTGAAATGATCCCATCCTGCCCCATGTATCCTCCCCACATGGGCGGTGCATATTGTGGTGATTGTTGACACTGCTATTGTGATTCTTGTGCGTGTGTGTTGAAGCTGTTTTTAACTGCCCCTCCCATCGCATGCTTGAATGATTTATTTTGTGCCTACTTGTCCTCATCTGCCTTTCTCTGCCCCTGTGTCATCAAATATTACACTCCCGGAGGTTCAGAAGGGTGAGTCCCCTCTTCCCTCTGTCGTGTTGGTTCAGCATCAGCTGACCCCTCGCATTTTCCTTTCCTTCGTGCACACAGTTCAACTGTAGCCATGTGCTTTTAAAGCTATTCCCGTGTAAGTGCTGTGTATGTGTGTCCTTAGCGATTGCTGCACGCTTCTGGAGAAGCCGCCTATGAGCAGCCATGGTCTTTTAATTTACCTTCAGTACTTTTGAATCTTTGCACACTATGTTTTACTGACTTATTTCAGCATGGAAGCTGTGTGCTACACAACAAGTGAAGGGGAGTCATTTCTGTATTGTGTGATACATTTTACCTCTATTCAATTCGAAAATTTCGATAGTCCGCTGTTCAGGGAGCAAAAGTTAGAAGATAATTGAACATTTTTTCAACTTCTGTGAGCCTTCTTTGCTCCGCACCTTAGCCAGTGCACTCCACGTGCAATCCATCTTCACCAAACATTGCCTTCTCCGGCACACCCCACAATCTTGCGCATGTGTCTCCAAATCCAAACCACAGCCACTATCTCCTCTCAAATCCAAACCCTCCGCTGCTCCTTATGCATCAATCTGAAGGTGACGTCACCAAACTAAAAACACAATGCAAATGAAAAGACAAATGTGCATACACAGAACAATAACCCATTTCTCCCAACCCCACAAAAATCCCAAAATAAAACCCCACAATCCCCACAGCTGTCTTCCTGTCTCAACTGAACAAGGTAAACCACAATAAACTCTTATAATTGGACTGCACACACTGCGTCGCCTAGTGCATGATACGCTCCTCACCAGGGGACCTTAACCAGCCAACTATCTTCCGCACTCGGAACAATCTAGCTACCTCCTGCGGGAAAACATCATCCACTCACTGAACTAAAACGCTCAATTAGCAGGGAACCTCATCTACTCATTGATCTATAACGTCAATTCATAGGAAATCCAGACCCCGTACATGAAATCACCATCCAGACCAATCAGCGCGGCACTCCTGTTCTAGACCAATCAGCGCGGCACTCCTGTTCTAGACCAATCAGCGCGGCACTCCTGTTCTATGTGTAGGGAGTCACTACCCCACCCAATATGCTCAAAAACACAAGAAGGGACCACTGCCACCACCCCAGTCCCAACTACAATTCACGTGCCGATCACTACCAATGCGCTGAATTTTGTGACAATGTACAATCACCCACCACCCAATTTACAATCCCTCCCTAAAAAAAAAAAAAAAACACTTTAACATTTCTACTTTAAACATTTCCCCCCCTCAGAGCCCATGTTGCTGGTTTACTTACATTTTCCTATGCTGCACTGGCAGTTGCACCACTGCTGGACACTCCCTCAATGCGCTTCACCGGACCCCTTCTCCTGCAGGGCTCTCACCTGCCCTCAAGCGGGGTATTTCAAGTGGCCCCGAAGCCTTTAGCCGGTTACGCGTTTTTCCGGTGGTCTTCAGGTGCAGGCGAGGGTCTCACAGCTTCCTTGAGTCGGCGGCAGGGAGCTCAGTCCATCGCAGAGCTTGCGCAGGCAGAGCTCAATTACCCATGTTACAATGAGCAATGAGCCTCACAGAGGGCACCAACTTGTCGGGAGAAGCTGGATCCCCCCCACCCCAGGGCAGTGGGGGCCAGCAGCCATACCCTCACCAGCTATGGGAGGCCCCAACACCTCCCATATGGCCCCAGAAATGCAACAGAGTGCCAAGCAGGCAGCAGCATGTTTTCAAACTGCATTTATTTCTAGGCGAAGAAAAGAAAAAAAAAACACACAAAGCATCTTGCACACCGCGAATTCAGCCGGGGCTGTCTTGCAAGTAAGTTTTATAATCACACTGCAGGCTGACCTCACAGAATTGGATCAGCTCCCAGAAACCTATCTCCTCCTGTTATTGGTGCAGAGTGGTGGGTTACATATGTAGCCCTTATAGAGAGCCTGATAATTGGATATTAACCTCCTGCGTCAGTGGGTTGATTTAGCTGTGCCAGCCCCATTACCTAATTCTAATCTTGTTGCAATGTGACTTTGTTCCCATAACTTTTAGCTGAACAAGCAGTTCGCACCTGGGCTCTGGCTTGTTACAAGTTATGTTTCAATGTTGTGCGTGTCCTTGAGAAAATGTCTTTCTTTCCCAGAAAGAAAAAAAAAAGCACACTGGGTTGCCGTGATTTATTCGCATTTGTGGATAATTAAAAAATGTCTGTCTGCAGAAAGCAATTTTATCTTGAATTTGCGCCTTGGCAGGTCGGACTTGTTTTGCGAGGAATGTTGATAAGGCTCCCGCAGCCAGTGTCAGTGAGTGAAATGAACTTAGCTGTAATTTTCCTGAAACATAGCTTTACACTGCATTTAGACCATGTTAGTTCATATAGGCATTTGCAAGCCTTTAAACAGGGATTTTTGTGTTTGTAGATTCTGATATTGCAGCATTGATTCTAATGTAGCATAGAAGTTGCACTGTTGGTGAAGTGGGTGTGTTTCAGCATATTTGTCACCCATGGGTGCGCTGGGGCCTGGTTCAAATGATAAGTGCGCTCCTTGTTCTTCCTGTTGTTCTTCTATGTAGGCGCTTGGGGTGCGGGGGCATGGATTTGGTCTCCATTTTCCCTCTTCACCTGAACTTAGGCTGGATGAGTAGGTTAGTTTACTATGGTTTAGTTAACCTTCCACCCTTCGCTTGCTAGCAACAGCTTTATCCTAGCTGTAGGGGCCTCTGTCATAGCACTTATAGGAGGTCCTGTAAACGTTTTCTTCAAAACCCCAAAGTCCTAGGGGTGAAACCAACTCACCTGGCATCCTGAAGAGCCTCGCCAGGAAGGTCAAAGGCCTATTTAGAGAAGTAGAACATTGATAAGCCATTATTATTGTGTCCCTTACCCTTCCTAATTCACTGTTTGCATAATACAGCCAGGTAGCCTATCCTCTTCTGTCATTTACCCATGGTTAAGTTCTTATAGGCATTCATGCAACTATGAATAGAATACAGCTACTGAACCCCAAATGGCTTCTGTGTTGAGTGTTCTGTTCCTCCTCCTGTTTGGAAGTCAGAGATCTGCCAACATTGCAATGGCTGAGCGCAGTGATGTCAGAGGGTGATGATAGAGCAGGGGCAGCGGCCCCACTCAAGGAGTCTGCCAGATGAGGAGCACATGCGGAGCTTCTGTTTGTGATGGATGAGAGCAGAGTAGGAAGTGTCGGACACCTGGACTCTGTGAGCTGAACTGATCCCTAGGAGGTCGGCTCGCTGAATTGCCAGGTCGAGGTAGAACAGCCCGATCGGATCCCTGGTGGAGTCCTACATGGGTGGGAAGAGACAGACACAGATGGATTAGAAGGCACCACCGAGTAGTGTTCAGGAACAGGACTAGAAGATCACGGGACCCTGGACTGGGGCAGGGCTCATTACAAAGCAAAGAACACAGTTTAAAGGAACTGCTTCCTCCCTTTTCGGAACCCAACCAAAAAGGTAGGTGAAAGGAAAGTGTGGGTGCACTGGTCGATGCTGCTGGAAAGAAGCAGGACACAGAGGAAGCTTATTGGGTGGGGAAGCTAGAGTCTAGATAAGATGTGCCTGTTCCAAGGCTTGATCTGAGCAAGCAGAGCCTAGGCAGCCATGTGTGTAATCCCACAAATCACACGAGACTGCAGGCTTTCCACCCGAGGCGTTTCCCAAAAGCTATTGATATTGGGGAGTACCTGGCAACCAAACAACCTTCGAGACGTGGCTGCTGCCTTTCCTCGAAGCACGGAGTGGGCCAGCTGCAGGACGAAGCGGCAGCATCAGCAGCAATGGTGACCTGAGACTACGGCACCACAACCACTTCCACCTGAGAACTGCCAACAACGCACACTGGCAAGACACAGGACAGTAGAGGTTTGATCTGCTCAACTGGGAAGATCAAGGGTCAGTATGAGGCAGTGAACTACAGTGCCATCATCCAAAGTCCATGGGCCCATAGTCTCACAAGGGGTCTGTCTCCGGCACCCTGCAGAGACGGGCATCACCTTCTGGTCATGGAAGTTCATGATAGCACCTGAAGAAGCATTTTCACTTTAAAGGCCAAAGAATACTTCTTTAAAACTCAACTGCGGGCCACAAGAAGAGTTTGTGAAGGAATTACCAAGTCATTCACCAATCAGATTGGGTAGACTTGCTTTTCATAAGTTATTTCGGTTGGTGTTGGCACTTTCTTGTGTTGGTCTGAATATTTGCCAATTGTGCTTCTCTCTGCCTTGAAATCTAAATAAGACTAGGGGGTCAACCTGAAGCAGTGTCACTGCGGTCTACGGCTAGCATTAGGCAGGATGATGTTAATTGGTTTAATTACACGATTTTGGTATTTGTCAACATCGTGTAAGCTTATTTGTGTTTGAAAGATTTCAACAATAGACAATCATCTATGCCTTTTATAAGAGAATACATCACTTAAAAACGTGGCCTCTCTAAAGAGTATCTATAATTTTGCAATATTTGATAGAGGGCTTTTTGTTTCCTAGTTTTCTGATACATGATCAGTTCGAATGTGGAGTGGTCTGCACATGTGTATGGATATGAGCTCATTGCGCTCCACTTCCCAGCATGTAGAAGAGGTCTGAAGAACAGTACTGAAGGGAACATCGGATAACTCCAATCAGAATATATGTTATCTTTGCCTTTTTCTTAGGGTGGACACATTGCATATGCCAGCATGTATTAAAATGTACATATGTGTGCCGCTCAGACATGTCCTTTGTGCACCTCCTTCACCTTTAGCAAAGCCTTGTGGTCGCTAAAGCTAGAGGGCAGACCGAGCAATTAAGGTCTGTGAATGTTGGAACCCATGAGCCTATTTTCATCTTCATTGCATTCTTCGTACTAATTGTGTATAGAGCAGCCTCTGATTATCCCCACAATGTGGGCCTTGAAGGAACCCCATTGATCTACGGTAGCAGCGTGTTGTTTGCTCCGATGGTTGATTTCAGCTGTCTGAGGTTGACTTGTTGTATGATGTCCTCATAGCTGAACATCTCCTCACATATGATTTTGCTCTGTGCCTGGATAATCGTATCGCACAGAGAATCAAGAGCGTGTGAATGTGGTGGGATTGGAGAGGATAGGGGGCTCCATGAAACAATGAGCTGACGTAAATGGTACCCATGAGCTAATCTTCTGATTAAACGATTCATGTCCGATGATGCGGGTAGAGGAATAGACTCATGTTTCACCTAAGCTCTTTACAAATAACATGTGTGGATACTGTTATTCACGCACGATCACAAAAGGTGCCCAAATCACAAACCTCAGAAGGGTTTAAGAATGAGAGGATCTTGTCCCGCCAGATATCTCACCAAGCCCAGCAGTGAGGCCTTCGCTAATTGATCTATGCCCCAATTTCAGTTACAGGAGCATCTAATGCATTTGTATATGCAAGCATCCTTGCATATACCCAACATGTTGAATGTTGCTTTCTGTGGCCATAAGGAGGGTGTGGAACTTCCCATAGGGCTTTCTGAAGAGAGGTTACATAAAGGAGGAAGGAGGGTATATTAACCCCGTCCATAGCAGTCAGCATATGCCAGTTTGCAAGGTGGGTGTTAACTTGAAAATCCAGAGTCCAACCTTTATGGTCCACACTTCTCATATTGAAGGTCTCCACGGTTATCGATTCTAATGCCTCCCAAGGCATGGACAGTGTTTTCTGATTTTATAACTCAAGCCTTTTCTGGCCTGAATGGTAGCCTCTGGACCGGGCACGAAATTTGAGCCAAGACCCATTGGAGTAAATCTCAGTATTAACTGAAGACACAGAGCACTCTTGACCTCAACTAAATGTTTATGTATGTACCCACCTAGTGCCTGCTTTAATGGACAAACCTTCAGAGGTGTCTTGGTATATATGTAAATGATTAACGCCTCAGCTCCTGTGGGGTGCGATCCAGAGGTATTTGGAAAGGATGTGTTCCACTAGCTAACCGCCCACCCCGCAGGGTTTATGCAAAGTTTTGGTTCCATTCATCCTAACCCTCATTGGCTAATTTCCAGAGTGGTTCTGAAGACTGGGTCAGCAAAGGAGTGCAGCAGATGGATGCTCCAGAAAACATAAAGGGCTGGGAGGTAATTTAGGTGAGTATCGGGCATGGGGAGTCGGCTGAAAGGAATGCAGGAAAGAGAGCATTAAAGTAAAATGGCTGGCCCAACAAATGGCTTTTAAAACAATAATCTAGGTGGTCACCGAGAGTAAAAAATAAAATAAAATACACCATAAGAACTCAGTAAATTACCTCTGCATCCTGACTTTCTGTTCTCAGAAAATGACCTCTATTGCCTGCCTTCTCAGTCTCAGCAAATTACCTCTATATCCTGACTTCTATTCTTAGAACATTACTTCTATTTTCAGACTTCCCAGACTCAGTAAATGACCTCCATTTCCTGACTTTCCAGTCTCCGGAAATGACCTCCATTTCCTGACTTTCCAGTCTCCGGAAATGACCTCCATTTCCTAGCTTTCCAGTCTCTGTAAATTACCTCGATTGCCTGATTTCCCAGTATGAGTAAATGGCCTATTTTGCCTGACTACCCAATCTCAGTATATTACCTCTTTTGTCTGACTTCTCACTCTCAGTAAATTACCTCTATTTCCTGACTTCACAGTCTCAGTAAATTACTTCTTTTTTCTGACTTTCCACCCTCAGTAAATGACCTCTTTTGCCTGACTTCTCAGTCTCAGTATATTACTTCTATTTTCTGACTTTCCAGCCTCAGTAAATGACCTCCATTTCCTGACTTTCCAGTCTCCGTAAATGACCTCCATTTCCTGACTTTCCAGTCTCCGTAAATTACCTCGATTGCCTGATTTCCCAGTCTGAGTAAATGGCCTATTTTGCCTGACTACCCAATCTCAGAATATTACCTCTGTTGTCTGACTTCTCACTCTCAGTAAATTACCTCTATTTCCTGACTTCTCAGTCTCAGTAAATTACTTTTATTTTCTGACTTTCCAGCGTCAGTAAATGACCTCTTTTGCTTGAATTCTCAGTCTCAGTAAATTACTTCTATTTTCTGACTTTCCAGCCTCACTAAATGACCTCTTTTGCCTGACTTCTCAGTCTCAGTAAATTACTTCTTTGTCCTGACTTCTCAGTCTCAGTGAATGACCTCTTTTGCCTGACTTCTCAGTCTCAGTAAATTACAAATGAACCTCTTTTGCCTGACTCTCAGTCTCAGTAAATTACTTTCTTTGTCCTCGACTACCTCAATTCTCAGTATATTACTCTCTTTTTTGTCTGACTTCTCATCCCAGTAAATTAGGCCTCTATTATTCCTGACCTGCACAGTCTAGTAAATTACTCTCTTTTGCCTGACTTCTCACCTCAGTAAATTACTTCTTTTGTCTGACTTTCAGTCCTCAGTAAATGACTTCTATTTCTGACTTTCCAGCCTCAGTAAATTACTTCTTTTTCTGACTCTCAGTCCTCAGTAAATGACCTCCATTTCCTGACTTCCAGATCTCCGTAAATGACCTCCATTTCCTGACTACCCAGTCTCAGAATATTACCTCTGTTGTCCTGATTCTCACTCTCAGTAAATTACTCTATTTCCTGACTTCTCATCTCAGTAAATTACTCTTTTGTCCGACTTCTCACTCTCAGTAAATTACCTCTATTTCCTGACTTCTCAGTCTCAGTAAATTACTTTTATTTTCTGACTTCCAGCCTCAGTAAATGACCTCTTTTGCCTGACTTCTCAGTCTCAGTAAATTACTTCTTTGTGCTGACTTCTCAGTCTCAGTGAATGACCTCTTTTGCCTGACTTCTCAGTCTCAGTAAATTACTTCTTTGTCCTGACTTCTCAGTCTCAGTGAATGACCTCTTTTGCCTGACTTCTCAGTCTCAGTAAATTCTTCTATTTTCTGACTTTCCAGCCTCAGTGAATGACCTCTTTTGCCTGACTTCTCAATTTAGTAAAAACCTCTATTTCCTTACTTTCTGGTATCCGTAAATTACGTCTGCATAACATATCGGTCTCAATAAATGAGCCCCATTGGCTGATTCCTCAATCTCAGTGAAAAAAACTCTATTTCCTGACTTCCAGTTATCACTAAATGACCTCTATTGCCTGACTTTCCAGTCCACGTTCGTTCACTGCTAGTTCATTACCGGGATTAGACTATTTGTAAGGTGAAAGGCGCATGATTTCTTAACTCCAAATAAACCTTTGCCGATTGAAACTTTCACAATTAGTTGTGTGTCACTGACGCCAATATATACTTTAGGAATTGTGCATATTTCGATGCGTGCATTTTGTGCGAATGTTTTTCACAGTATTTTTCGGATATGCATAGTTTTATACAGGGATGTCATTTAAGGGTCGCCAGAGAGTCGCAACTGCGACCTCTGAGGTCTCCCTTGCGACCTCTGTGGTCTCCCTTGCGACCGCTGTCTTAAAAATAAATGGAAAAAAAATTCTTTTTTTTTCTTTTTTTGGTAATGCAAGCTTCTGGGCTGTGGCCAGCACCATGTGGCTCTTTACTTCTGCAGTGGCTGACTTTCTTGTTTAGACCCCTTTAAAAAAAAGAAGACAAATAAGAACAGGAGTGCCACAAGTTGAGCACTTTCAGCACTGACCCTAAATAAGAAAGAATAGGAATACCAAATAATGTGTCTTTCTGGAATTCTATACAATAATTGCTAGACTCATCAAAGGTTTATTTCAGGCACACTTCGGGGGGGGGGAGTCATTGATTTAGTATGTTCTTAAATACCTCAACTTCAGTCTTTCATCCTTCTGCGGTCGATCAATGAGTACCAACACAGGTTGGGTGATATTGGGTGTACATTTGTTCTATATAAAGCGCTGAAAGGTCGTGTTCCAGCGCTTCCCGCAATATCACTTTGGGGCGGGGTCAAATGACATCACTTCCTGTGATGTCATCAGGGGTCAATGATCGTGTGATATCACTTACGCTACCCATGGCATTTTGGTGAAATGACGTCCCTGGTTTTATATAGGTTCTCATCTGCCTTGATGTAAATGAATGTTTCTTCTTCCAGATATAAATGTGGGGGGTTTGCCTCTGCACATGTATGTGTGCATGTATGAACAATGTATGGCAGACTTTGTGCATGACATGCACTTCTTTGCACGTGCATTGTATTTGCATGCCAAGAGTTGTGTCTTATCCACCCAATGGTGTGCATCTTTGTGTGTGCAACGTACGTTGCTTCCATGTGACTCTCATATCTGTCAGAGAACCCAGGGCTTTTCATCTGAGACTCTCCCACAGTGAGTTGCCCCCTCCTCACCATGCGCGAGTGGCACGGGTCGGTTGCCAGCCTAAAGGAGGAACACACATGGGACGTTATAACCCAAATAATAATTCAGAGCTTCGTTGCAGTGCACCACGTGACTGCTGAGGGCGACACGAGACTCCCCTCTGACTCAACATGGCTGACAAGTACCTGGATCGACTTCCTGTCGGAATGCCAAGGGCAAGGCGCCATGGAGATCAGAATCCTAAGCATTGCTAGAGTGGGGGGGCAGGGGGAGGAGGGATAGTGAGACCGGGAAGAGCGGCAGCCACGGGTGCAGGTGGAATATACAGGGTGATGGTTAAGGGTTACAGTGTGGTAAGGTGGGTTAAAGCCAATCCTTTGTGACTGGCAGAGTCAGACTCCCCAGCTAAGACGCCTAGCTTGGGTTACTCGCAACTGAAATAACCATTTATTTTTAGGGTAGGGAGTGGGGGTTCATGGCCCCTTCAAACCTTTACACTTTTCTGGAGATTCACCCCTTAAAGGTTCGAGGTCACCCAGGAGAACAGTGTTAGGTCCGTGTGATGGAGAGCAGGTTAGTAACATCACCCAGAGTGCTTGCTTAGCTTACTATAATGGGGGAATGTGCAGTGGTGTGTGGTTGCACTGTGAAGTATAACATTCCTGTAGTGGAATTATTTTACTGAATGTACATATATATGTATGGCAGGGAAGGAAAAGAATGGGGCCAAGCAAGTGTGTCGTCATTGATGTCATCATTGACATTTGAGATGACATCTTTCATGGTCTGGGTGTTAGTGTTAGCAGTGCACAGGGACGGTGGCAGGGTTGGGAGATTAGTTTACCATAACTGTCGAATTTCAGGGGTTTTTCAGTTTTAATTTGAAGCATAAAGGGGAGGAGGAAAGGATATTTTTTAGTGAAGTGTACAGGTTTTTGTTAGGGCAACTTAACCATAATGTCCCCTTAACACATTTTCTTTGTAGTGAATTGTACAGGTTTTTGGAAGAGGAAATTAATCATGAAATTGTGGCAATGAAGTTGTTCAGAATATGCATTTTTATCATGTGATCTAGGGAGATATGTACTGTAATGTAAGTACTTGATAAACATTTAACATAGAACATACAGAACCCCATCCCTATTGATTTTAGAAAGGGACGGACTGAGCGCCTGTTTGCAGACGGGGGCGGACACGATCAACATTACCCAAAGAGACGGGGGTATCTGAAAATGTACTATTGTCTTACACAAAAAGTGTGAAACGTTGAAGAAGGGCATAAAGATATTGTAAGTAGTAATAGGTAAATATGGAAACCTGAAGGTGGGAAAAGAAAACAACACATTTAATAAACATGTTGAATGAAGTGGATGGTACCATAAAAAAAGAAAGGATGCCTCCACTGTAATTACTTCACAGAAACTCGGCAGCCTGGAACGATGGTGGACGGACGCAGTAGGACGAAGGGAGATTACATCAAAAGAGTGAGTGCAGGTCATTTTTTTTATGTGGTGTGTTTTTTTTTTGTATGTGGTGCGGAAATAATCTCTTTCTGTTGTTTTGACTCAGAAATGGCTAGTACTTTGGGGTGGCTGGAGGAGTATTTCCCGCACGGAGAAATGTCTGAAGACAGCGACCACAATGGTACACGTTGGTCTGCATATGGAGAATAGTGACTAGTATTTTATAGGCATTTAACTTTTGTTGTTTTTTTTTTTTCAACAGACCAGGAAATAAAAGAGGAAAGGGCAACAAATGAGATAGAAGAAGACAGGATAAAAAGGATAGAGCAGATAATTGACATATTGAACGACAATTTTAAAAGTTTATGGGAGTTTGTGGAGGTGGCTGACAGAGGAAAAGTTTGGTACCATTGCCCCACCTGCACCTGCCCTGCTTCTCCATTCCCTAGTGACCCATCCCCAAACCTGCAAGAGGAAAATAGACATTTCGAAGAAGTATCCATCCCTTCTTCCCTTCACAAATCTTCCCCTCATAACCAGCCCGTGTTAAATCCAAATTCCCCCATATTTGTTTCATTGTCCGCTTCCCCATCTGTTTCTTTAGATTGATGTGTGTGTGTGTGTGTGTGTGTGTGTGTGTAGTAAATGGTTTTGTACAGTAGTTGTAGAGAAAGAGTTTGTGTTTCAATGTTTTTTTTTTTAAAAGACGTAAAATGTTCGCGAACAGCGCGCCTGTTCGTCCTATCCGCAAGGAATGGAATATGGGTGTTGCAAAGGCAGTACACCTACCCTTAGTAATGACAAGTAAGATGGATTTGATGTATGACCGCGCCATCTGATGAAATTGTGCGTACATAAACAGAAAGGGGTGTCCAAAGGATATTGTACCTCGCCGACCCGCTTGGAAACAATATGATACATGTTCATAGAACAGACCAGATGTCCGGAATGGGTGTAAATGAGCAAAATGGGAGTGTCTGAAGGACAGTATAGGTGTCCGTATCGGGCACAGCCAAAATGGTGCCATCCGTAGAACATGCGTGGTGGCCGGCAAGTTCGTAGGCAAACAAAATGGAGTTGTCCAAAGGACACTGGAACTGTCCGTACAGTGAACATAGCATGCGTGCACATGCGTAGTACAAACGTACATATAGCGAACATCGCGCCTGTCCCTAACTGTCCATCTCACTTGTGTCGCACTTTGAATTACTTTGAAGACCCGAACACTGTCCATAGGACACTTGGGCACATGCGCACGTTTGATTCTCTGCATTTGCTGTCCAGGGGACTCTCAGTACTGGCGCGGATGTGTTCAGGACGTCATCATGTGACCACACCCACGCTGAGCGTGGGGACTAATTTGCGCAGTTGGAGTGCTTCCGCAACAGCACAAAAGAATTTGTAAACACAAGGGAAAGTATTGTAGAGTGTAAACATGTAAATTCACATATCCCAGACAATAGCAAACCTCAGGATTTGCTGCGTAAAATATTTTGTACCGCTTTGTAGGGATGAAGACGGTCACAAGGCACACCCCTCAACCCCTACAAATGTCCACACCCAAGAGTGCATCTTCATTGTCCTTCTAGCTGTAGCAGATTGAGGTATACTGCCTTTACTGCTGTAGTGACCAAAAGGATAGTAATCAGTATTGCTTCCATGGCTGCTGTTGGGTCATTAGCCTCTGCACCACCCCCAAACCCACCACCACCTCCCCAAGGGCCTGGACCACCCCCAAACCCTCTGAGATATGTGGGTGAGGATGTAGAGAGTGAGGAAGAAGAGGAGGAAGAGAATGAAGTGGAGGAAATTTGCACTAGGAGCACTCAGCGGGAGTTGTGGGTGTGGCGTTTGTTTTCCTTGTATGGGAACGTACCAAAAGCATGTGCGAACCTGGTGAAGTGTAACCAGTGTGAGGTGGTGCTGAGTCACGGGAGATTTGGTGCGTACAGTTTTGGTACGACAGCCATGAAGCGACACCTCACTTTGTTCCACACTGCGGACATTCGCAAGGTGGTGCCATGTGAAGAGCGTAGTCGATTGAGTTCCTCCACAGCATCCTCCGTGTCCGATCCTCCCACCACAAGGGACACTCCTGTGGGGGAGCGCCTCCCTCCAACTGCCTCACAAGCCATTTGCAATGCTGTAGACCCTTACCTTTCAAAGGTGATAGTACTGTGCACGTGTTGTGACGCAGTACTCTGCAGGGGGGAGAGTTTTCGAAGTGCTTTTGAGGCTGTAGTCACAGAGCACCAGAAGATATGCTCCTTACCTAAATAAAGCTCACCCTAAATATTTCTATGTTCACTTGCCCTTTCTTATCTCCGTGGCTGGCGTCCCTTCCTTACCCTCCTTTGCCATCTTCCCTTAGTGTGCCGTGTGCTGTTAAGCAATAAACGGAAAAACAACAAAAAATACTGAAAAGGCTCTTTTCAGAGCCGCCTTTCTCAGTATAACAATAGAACTGTTAAGTGACGGTTGTAGACCCACGCAGAGTGCTGAAAAAGTTTGGGGAAAAAAGGAGGGTGCAAGCAGAGCAAACACAATGAAGTGTATTCTGGGAGTAAGTGGCGGCTCTGAAAAGAGCCTTTTGGTGGTGTGCTGAGTGGATGAAAAAGTGTGGATTGGTGAAAACACATTGTCACATAGGTTAGTGTGATTGCAAAAGAGGTTGCAATGCATTTTGTACATTGTGAAGAAAAATCTGATTGCCAGCATATGTGAGGTGGACTCCATCTCTGCGGAAAATGGCAGTGCTGCGAAACAAAATGTTTTCATTGTGGAAAGAGGACATGCCAACATCTCTAAAAAGGCACACACAGCCTTATTCACATTGTGTCTCGCTTTCTCCATTTGTGGACCAAACGCAGAAGAACGCAGCCATATTTGTCTTTGAGCAATATGGGAGAAAAGTATTTGACAATTTGGAAACATGTCCATGAGCTTCACGAGTCCTTCCTTCATTGCAAATTGGAAAGAAATTCCAGATACATGGCCTAAACTGTTTCCTCCGCAATGAATGATCAGCATATCTGGAGGACGCTCTATCAGTAAAGTAACACAGAGAGGTACCACGTCCAGCCATCTCATGCCACGCACGCCATGCCAGTGCACTTCCACATGAGGAAATCCGAGATTTGTAGATAAACTGCAGCTTTCTGCATGCACGTTCAACCAATGTGTCCATGAGTCTCCCAAAATCCAGATAATCTGTTTCGAGCATGGAAAGCCATGGCTGTGTGGTCTCCTGTGAGGGAGAAGACGGTCTTTCTAAAGTACGTTGGTCAGAACACACCTACTCAACTTTATGGACCAATCCCTAGCTTCGCTCATTCTCATTTACATGCGTTTCCACCCCTAAATCCCTGTTGGTGATATGTGCTGGCTGCAAACTACCGCCATGTTCGCGGACATGTACAGGATCAGAGCGTGACGACGGTACATTAAATTATTTTTCCCCTTTTTCCCTTTAAGGTAGGCTCTGAAAAGAGCCGTTTTTATTTTTTATTTTTGGCCAGATACCGTACAGACATTTGGTATTTTATGTATTTTTTTGTATATTTTGTCCTTGCTTTACTCTTGCAAACATTACAGAACCTTCTCTAAAGCAAGCCTTACGTTCCAAAAGAACATCACATTTCCCAAAGAAGATAGTGCAACACCATCTCCTTCAAAATAATCCACATTGCTTGGAGGAATGTTGTCATGGCTGCAAAAAAACATACCAGCTCATAGCATGAATGCACGCATGCCGCGATTGATGATACACCTCCCGATGCTTTGATCGGGACAGAAAACAGAAGTGTTGTTCCATTGTACTCTAGGGAGTAAAGCAGAAAAAAATACTTTGGTTGTTGGGAAGATGGTCATGAGTGCTTCAACTAACTGTGCCAAATCTGCCAACAAAGTATGTGATGTCACGTATCCCAAATGGCAAGCACCGTAGTGCAAAATGACAACACGAGGAATGGTCATTGTACGCATGTCTCTACAAACTTGCAGAATTGCCGCAGCATTGGCATCAGTGTCAGCACTCCATACCACCTCCACTCCTCGTACATCGAAATGGTGTGCCACATGCCTACTCTCAGCATAGTGTTGTAAGCCTTGTATGAAAATGTCTCCAAGCACCGAAACCCTGACCCTCTCCACCTCTGCCATCTTCAGTGTGCACACCGTCTTTTGACACAAAAGAGTAATGTGAACATCTGATTTTCTGATGCCTACAGTCGCCTTCCCATGCAGGATTTGCTGTACAAACCCATATGTGACACGCCCTACCAGCGGACAAGCGTTGCCTACGTGCGGCACGTAACTCTTTCCCAGTCCTTCCACCCTTTCTACAGCGGTTCCAAAGCGAGTCCCTTATTGGACACAACTAAGCAGTCGCACAATCATCCACCAATCACATTGAACATCGCTAATTTTAACTCCGTCATCAAATTTACGCACTACAAAATTACTGGCGATGATTCTGAATGGAAGTCGCATATCATTGCAAAGCATCTACTTCACAAGCTACTGTGCAAGTGTTGTGAATTCCTACGTGCAGCTCGATGCATGTGCCCATGCATAAGTATAGAGTACAGGTATCTATATTTTAATCAGAGAACATGTGGAACCCTTATGATTTAATTTAGACAAAATAATGCCGCTAAATGTCTATAGGGAATAACAACGCTCCCCCTTTAAAGTGCAAGATGTCCGATTAGTCAATGACAAATCGCACGACTGCTTACTGACTTCCGCTTAACCTGTACATATGTGGCAAGCATGGCTATTTATGGCAGAACTGAATTTTGTATGTGAAAATGTCGGAGTTGTGTACTCTCTACGGCCTATAGTAATGGTACTTGCAATGTGATCGTATGAGAATAGTAAGCGCTCCCGATTGCGGTGGTGACATTTCCTTCTGAGGGTCTCCCGATTTTTCGGCATTGTGCTTTTAATTTACAAGTAGAACATTTTTCCCCATCTAGTACTGTAGCCTATCGCTTACAAACCTCCCTCATATGCACAGTACACTTTGTAAACAACAAGGCATTTCCTTACCCTTAAAAGTTAAAGCTATTTTGAAGGACTTTCAAGTACCATATTGCAAGTAACATGCAAAGACTGCACAGAGTGAAATGAAATGTACACGTGCACTGGGTTGAAATATAAAAGTTGAATGCTCTGACGAAAGAACAACAATAATTGTGTGCAGTGTCATCACTGCTGCAAACACACAAAGTAATTGATTTTGTTTTTTTGAATCGCAGTGAAGACTACTCTCCTGAGAATCAACAGCATCTACACTGCAGACGACATATCCAAAGAAACCTGCAGGGTAATTCATAGAATTTCGCACAAAAGTGGCGCAAGCGGCTGGCGCACATTGTGCGCGTGC
Source organism: Ambystoma mexicanum (assembly GCA_002915635.3). NCBI lineage: Eukaryota > Metazoa > Chordata > Amphibia > Caudata > Ambystomatidae > Ambystoma > Ambystoma mexicanum. The sequence goes on along the minus strand of CM030325.1, from coordinate 1,023,119,177 downwards.
GAATGTCTGCGCCAGCCGCGTGCGCTAAAATCGATTTCCGCGAACAGCGTATTCATGGATTTTAGCCTCCAAAACAAGCCGTGGCACAGAGTGGTGCAGCGACCCTGCAGCAGCGCCAGTTACGCCCCCAAGAACGCCCTCGCGCATGGAAAAGCCATCAAAATTCCCAATTCAGCGCAAAGGGCTGCGCTAACCATGGACCAGTTTACAGGGCTGCCAAACAGCAAACGCCAAGCGGGCAACGTGTATTAGTGGGGTGCATGTGAAGTTTCACACGGGAAAGGGCCTGTGCGAGTGGGGTACGTGTATTACTGGGGTTCGCGGGATGTTTCACACGCGATTCCAGCAGGGTACGTGTATTATGGAGTTCGCGGGAACTTCAACACGCGAAAGGGCCTGTGCAAGTGGGGTACGTGTATTACGGGGGTGCGTGGGAAGTTTTACACGCGAAAGGCTGTGCGGTGGGTACGTGTATTACAGGGGTGTCGCGGGAAGTTTCACACGCGATTCCGCAGTGGTACGTGTATTATGGGGGTTCGCAGGAAGTTTCACACGCGAAAGGGCCTTGCGAGTGGGTACGTGTATTTCAGGGGTGCGTGGGAAGTTTCACACGCGATTGGCCTGGGTACATGTATTTCAGGGGTGCGCAGGAAGTTTCACAGGCGATTGGCCTGGGTACATGTATTTCAGGGGTGCGCAGGAAGTTTCACACGCGATTGGCCTGGGTACGTGTATTTCAGGGGTGCGCGGGAAGTTTCACACGCGATTGGCCTGTGTAACGTGTATTTCAGGGGTGCGCGGGAAGTTTCACACGCGATTGGGCTTGGTACGTGTATTTTCAGGGGTGCGCGGGAAGTTCACACACGATTGGCCTGGGTACGTGTATTTCAGGGGTGCGTCGGAAGTTTCACACGTGATTGGCCTTGGGTACATGTATTTCAGGGGTGCGCGGGAAGTTTCAACGACGCGATTGGCCTGGTACGTGTATTTCAGGGGGGCGCGGGAAGTTTCACACGCGATTCAGCTGGTACGTGTAATTCAGGGTGCGCGGAGAAGATTCCACATCGCGATTGGCCTGGTACGTGTATTTCAGGGGTGCGCGGGAAGTTTCAACCGCGATTGCGCAGGGTACGTGTATTTCAGGGGTTCGCGGGAGTCCTACTACGTGAATTGGCAGTGTGGGTCCTCCCAGGTGTCCCCTCTACCCCTACACGGCCCCTCCGGCAGCCCACACCACAGGGGACTACCCTGCACCCCTGGTCATGTCCGCAGGCAGCCCATCCACCATGGCATGCCCCGCGCCCCAGCCACAGGCCCACCGCACAACTGATCCAACTCATGTCCCCACCACCCCCACCCCCAGCAGTGCAGGGGCACCTGCCAGCAGGCCCCCACTCATGTCCCCTGCACCCCCACCCCCAGCAGTCAGGGCACCTGCCAGCAGCCCCCCACTCATGTCCCCCAGCACCCCCACCCCCAGCAGTGCAGGGCACCTGCCAGCAGGCCCCCACTCATGTCCCACTCATGTCCCCCTGCACCCCCACCCCCAGCAGTGCAGGGCACCTGCCAGCAGGCCCCCACTCATGTCCCCCTGCACCCCCCCCCCAGCAGTGCAGGGGCACCTGCCAGCAGGCCCCCACTCATGTCCCCCAGCACCCCCACCCCCCAGCAGTCAGGGGCACCTGCCAGCAGGCCCCCACTCATGTCCCCCAGCACCCCCACCCCAGCAGTCAGGGGCACCTGCCAGCAGGCCCCCACTCATGTCCCACCATGTCCCGCACCCCCCCCCCAGCAGTGCAGGGCACCTGCCAGCAGGCCCCCACTCATGTCCCCAGCACCCCCACCCCCAGCAGTCAGGGCACCTGCCAGCAGCCCCCACCATGTCCCACTCATGTCCCCTTGCACCCCACCCCCAGCAGTGCAGGGCACCTGCCAGCAGGCCCCCACTCATGTCCCACTCATGTCCCTTGCACCCCCACCCCCCAGCAGTGCAGGGCACCTGCCAGCAGGCCCCCACTCATGTCCCACTCATGTCCCCCTTGCACCCCCACCCCCAGCAGTGCAGGGCACCTGCCAGCAGGCCCCCACTCATGTCCCACTCATGCCCCCTGCACCCCACCCCCCAGCAGTGCGGGGCACCTGCCAGCAGGCCCCCACTCATGTCCCACTGCACCCCACCCCCCAGCAGTGCAGGGGCACCTGCCAGCAGGCCCCCACTCATGTCCCTGCACCCCACCCCCCAGCAGTGCAGGGCACCTGCCAGCAGGCCCCCACTCATGTCCCCTTGCACCCCACCCCCAGCAGTGCAGGGCACCTGCCAGCAGGCCCCACTCATGTCCCACTCATGTCCCCCTGCACCCCCACCCCCCAGCAGTGAGGGGCACCTGCCAGCAGGCCCCACTCATGTCCCCTTGCACCCCCACCCCCCAGCAGTGCAGGGCACCTGCCAGCAGGCCCCCACAACATGTCATCACGATCCACAATCATGGGCCTAATGGCCACCCAAATCCCACCCACGCCACCCCAGTCGAAACACACAACCAAGTATTACATCCACCCCACATAGAAATCGCCATTACATGATACATCCCAAATGGCAAGTATGTAAATGAACACATGTCCGTCACACACACACAATGGGTGCAAGTGAAAGTGAAACAACATGACATGCAGGAAACCAATGAAAGCATACCACACAATGAAGTATCAAAAAAAAATGTATTAGACACAAAAGCAAGGGAATGAAATGAAATCACACAATAATGTAAATAATAAATAAAAAGCTGCATGTCCAAAATATGAAAAAGAAGATGTGTAAAACCAGAATAAAAATCAATCCAAAAGCAAATGGGTCCAAAGAGTCTGTCCGTCAAATCAAATCCAAAGTGAAAAAAAAGAAAAATCCATTGATCCATGGTTAAAAAAAAGGCAAATGAAGTGAAATCCATTGTGGAACTATATACAAAGTACAAATCCAGGGTCCATGAGCCCAACCATTGAAAGGAAACCTACAAAACCCTACATAATGAACAACTATATACAAAAAGTGGGGCATTGTCCAAGCGCCCCAAATGAAAAGAAAAAAAAGGAAACCTAACACTAATAAACTATTTACAATGGCAGCGGGCTAGTCCAACGGCTCACTTCTGATTCCCGGCCAGGGCATCATCGAACTCCTGCTCGATGTCCCGGAGGCGGTCCTCTTCCATGGCCCCGAGGGTTCGCAGGGACGATGACATCTGGACTCTCCAGGTCCCTGCGAATGGCCTCGAGGCACTCGGCCCGCCTCAGGGCCCTACGCATGGAGTTCTCCGCCCTGACCATCGTGAGCCGTGCCTCTTCTGCCCGCTGCCGCTCCGCATCTATAGCATGGCCCAACCGCTGCCACAACGGAAGACACTTCCCGTCCTGGTCCTCCTGCCCTCTGCCGATGCCTGCCCCCCGATGTTGAAGGCCCCGAGCCATCATGCTCCCACCTTGTTGCTGCTGCTGCTGTGCCTCTGCCTGTGCCCTGGCTCTTGCTGCCTGCACATCCTCCTCCGGCTGGGGTGCAGTTGTTGAGGTGGCCACCCTGCTGGACGTCCGACTCCCGACTGTGGCAGGGATGTGTCCTCCACCAGCCTGGCCGCAGGGTCAGAGGCAGCTCCACAGGCACCCAGGTGACACATGGGTGGGAAGATGGCACGGAGACGACTGGCGCATAGGGGTTCAGTTGAGGAGGGGTCGGAACAAGGTCCAGAAAACGGAGGAATCCGGCCCTGGTGAGCTGTCCAGTGGGTCAACGCGGTCAACGAGCCATGCGAGAAGACGTGCAGTCTCCTCATGAAAAGACTGCAGGTCAGCTCGCATGGCCCGTTGACGCAACGCCACCCCACCCAGGACAGGCTCAACCCGGTGCCGGATAGCCACATCCGCAGGGAGAGGAAGGCCAGTTGGTGTAAGCCGATCCCTCCCTGAGAACGGTCTGGACGTAGGCATCCCTGCTGGTGCGGGATGATGCAGTGACAGGATCGGGACAGGATTACACACAGGCACCTCCGCGGTGGCCTGTGCTGCTCCTGTCCCTGCCCCTGCACTGCACCACTAGCACCAGTGGAATCCCCACCTCCAGACCCCGTCTCTGTCCCTTGCACGGCCTCCTCCTCCACCAAACCCCCACCAACCTGGATGACTCCGTGCCATCTTCCTCCGTCGGGCCCTGTGGGTCTCAGCTGCCCCTTCTGCTGCCGAGGAGTCCAACTCCACCTCTGCCTCTTGGACCTACCCTCGGCAGCTGCGGCCTGGGACGCGGCACCGGACTCCTCACTCCCCGACGAGATCACAACCTGGGAGGGGAGCCGGGCCTTGCGTCTCCGGCTGGCGGTGCGATCCCTGCCGCTGGGCTCCACAGCACCCTCTCCGCCCTCTCATCAGTGATGCTGCAGACAGGGAGAGATAGGACACAGGCATCAGGGCACTGTACAATGGACTCATACACACATGACAGTTGCACACGAGTGTCATTGTCAAACTTCAGACATGGCATCACAATCCCCAACACACATGTCATTTCAAATCACACACATGAGCTATTCCACAGCCATATCGCAACAGCCAGCACCATCCATACACATACAACAGCATGAGCAGCCAAAGGTGAGCCAGACATCACATGAGACACAGGGAGTGCACTAGACATGCACACACGCCACCACACTTACATGCATGTGTACACCTCCACCAAGTGTCGCAGTGATGAGATCGGCATCCATGTCACATCTGGCAATCAGTCCTTCTACATATCAGTGTCACATGCATCCATGTTGCATCGACAGTTGCACACTTGTCAGATACACACACATGCACATGTACACAGTGCAGATACATGCAGCTGGAACCAACATCCATGTGACACCACAACCATGCCAACTGACATACACAGTCATTCAAACATGTGTGCTCACACATCTGCATTTGCCTGCATGCTTACCCACAAATACACCATCCATGTGTCTCACACATGAAAGGACTCGCATGTGTCAGCCTCACGGCCCTGTACATACACATCCATACATGGCCCTACAAAACCACATGTGCAACCTGCACACTACTGGCACACCACCACACGCACAGCTTCCAATCAGTATGCATGTACACTTACCGCTCGACTCCAGACGGGTCTGCCTCTCAAGGACCTGGACGTGGAGCGCTGGGCATATGCGTTCCAGGACCCTCATTTGTCTTCCGACAGGTGGCCCCGGCGCCCCTTAGCATCCGCTGCCTTCAAGAGGCGCCGGGCCTTGTTGAGGGTCCTGGACCTGAAGTCCTCCAGCGCTTCTTGACATGATGGAATTCGCGGACTGCCACCCCCTCCGCGTTGATGGCAGTCACGATGTCCATCCAGATCCTGGTCCGTCCTTCCTTGTCGGCGCGCAAACTTCCGAAGAGGGCATCATACTGCCCAGGACTTGCTCCACCAGGACACCAAGCTGGTGGCCCTCTGCCTCTCTGGCTGGGGGTTGCAGTGGTCCAGATGGTGTAGTGCCTGACATGGCAACCCCAGAGGCAGGAGTGGGTGGCAACTGGGTCCTGGGGCTGGGCTGTGGAGCGATGGAATCCCAGTCGGGAGTCTTCGTTCCAGCAGGGGGGTCACAGCAACAGCACCCCTGGCTGACGTGCAGGCAGCAAATGGCAGGGCACGTGGCAGCAGGCAGTCAGGCAGCAGCAGATGGCAGGTGGGAGCGTGCTGGGGCTCTGGGGGGCAGTAATTCGGCCTTCTGGGCAGGAGCGTGGTCTTCCGTGTGTGAACGCGTGGCCAGCTTGATACGGAGTGATTTGGCACGTGAAAATCTTGCACGTCAGCGTGTAATTCGAGGAAAGGCCTTAGCGCGTAAGCGCGCACACGCACGCGATTCCATGGACCAAAGGCCTTAGCGCGTAAGCGCGTAAGTTACATACACGCGCGGGCGTTTCCCTATAGCACGTGATGACAGAGCACACGTGGAAAAACTGCACGTCCGAGTGTCATCGCGTGTAATTGGAGGAAAGCGCCCGCGTACACGCGTATCTGACGTGTACGTGTGGGCCGGTTTAAAAGCTACGTGTAGGACGCCATTTCCTTGTACGTGCTTTTTGTGGAGAGCGAGTGGGTGAAATCTGTACTTCTTGTCGGTTCACACGCGATTACTTCACAGCGTTTCTAGTTCGTACTCCCTGTTACCTCTGACAGCTCTTTCTGATTTTTGTTGGGCCTGTTTCCTCAAACAGAGTTCACTTCTCCTTTTGTCCTGTCTCCTCAGACAGCGTACAATTCTTCTTTTGGCGGGGGTGTTGCCAACGCGCACACGCGCGTATTTTTCACGTTCTTTTTCCAGGCAGACGGTGAGTTCCGCACGTACTTAGCAACTGTGCTTGCCCGTGTGTCGCGTCCCCTTCAGAGGTCATTGTAGGCTGCGTGTATTAGCGTACGCTTATTTTTGTGTTTCTGGGTGCCACAGCGTAGTGCGGGTTCATTTTTCCACGCACGTGGTCTACGAGGGGTTGCGTGCACGTTTATTTTTGATTTTGGGCTGCCTGTGCGTTGCGTGACCCGTCATCTTCCCCAGGGTCACAGACAGCCTTGTTAGAGCACTAGGGTACGAATTCCATCTAGTATCCTACCCCTTTGACCCCCAATTGCCCAGGAACAATAGTTTACTGCAACTCCCATACGCACAACAACATCAGTGCCATGGTTGGGAGGCGACCAAGCGGTAAGGGAGGCAAAGGTGGCCGACCTTCAAAAGGTGGGCGTGGTGGGCGCGGTAGGGGACGTGGCCGGGATTTGCAGGGTGCCCCTATACCCCATGTGTGGAGGAACAATCAGGGACACCCATGCCCCCCCATGGTTGAGGGAAACGTGGCTGACACCATCCCAGCTCAGCCCCTGTTGGACCAGCCCATTGTGGCACCTGACCTGGCACAGGATGACTCCCTGGCTGACTTCCAGGTCAGCAAGTCTAAGCCACGTGTGGCGGTGCAAGTTGTTGTCACCAAGCCACGTGGATCTGGGGCAGCTATGTCATCTGCTGCCCCAAGTATGCAGGGTGGGGAGGCTGCAGGGGCAGCTGCAGCTCCATCCGCCCCAGCTCTGACTCTCCCAGCCAGGACAGTGTCAGTCCCAGTCCATCAAACTGACGTTCCCCCTGCCAACATTACCCTGCAACCAATGCCTGCATCAAGACTATGGTCATTGTGCATTCCCACACTCCTACTACCCAGTCCACCGGTGATTCTGCCCCTACTGACCAGAGCGGCGTAAGCCACTCTGGCTCTGCTCCACCTTTAAAGAAGAGGAAGAAGGGTGCTCTGGCACGACAGGCTGAGACCCCAGGCACGGCTACACACTCCGGTACGTCAAGGAAGCCTTGCTTCAATGATTCGGAACTTGATGCACTTGAGCTATGTGTTGGCACATAGCCACGAAATGGTGGTGACTGCAGGGTCCAAGACCACACCTGGTCAACGTAAGGGACACTGGCAGACCATCGCCAACCACATAAGTGCCCTTGGATTTGTGAGGCGCTCAGCTGATGATTGCTACAAGCGGTGGAACGACCTGAAACACAGAGAAAAGAACAAGCTGGCCTCAAGTCATGCCGCTACTCTGGTGACTGGCGGTGGGTCTCCACAAGAGGACAACAAACTCACTGAACATGAGTCTGTTGCTGGGCCTTCGTCACAGAGGAACAGATCCAGGTGTGGGAGAACTACCTGATTATGATGCATTGTCCGGTGAGTGCCCATGCATGTGTGTGTAATGCATGTGTATGTTGTTTGGGTGACGGGTTCTGATTGAGTGCCAGGTGAGGGTGTGTGTGACTGAGTAGTATGGGTCACCCATGTGCTTCATCCAAAACATTCTGCGGCCTTGAATTTGGTGTGACATATCCCTTCTGCCCACAGTAGTAATTTAGCGCAACATTACGGCAGTTGCCCTTGAGGTGGCATCATGCAACAACATTGTTTGTATTTTTCAGTGTTCTTTCAGGCTGATTGTTTCAATTCTCCCACTTTTGCAACACATTCCTCAGCCCTATTGTGACATATGTGACATGCTTCTGTCATTGAAGAACCCCACATTGGCCCACATGTGTCACCTTGGTAGTTGAATGATTTGACCATTCAGGCTGAATGAGTATTGTCCTGATCACATGATGTTTTTGGGCCTGTTTGAATGTGGAACATGCTAGTTGTTTCCTGTCATGTTGAAGTGCACAACCATTGATGTGTACATGGCCCTGCAATCACTGTATTTTTGTACACTGGATGTGTTGCAGTGTGTGGCACATGCGTATTTTGTCACACTATGTAGCATTTTTCATCTCATCATGTCCATCTCACATGGATGGCTGACAGTACTCATTCACTGACATATGGATGTACTTGTGGAATGTACCATGGCTATGGTACATGCCATCTGTGTGATGGCATGTGTCATTTATGTGTATAGTGACATGCCACTCACAGGCCAATGTGTGATGGCAGTGCTACCCAGCATGCAGCAAATGTGTTGCTTTTCCATCTTGGTGTCATCAGTGTCTGCCTTTTGTCCCCTTCCAACTCTGTGACAGTGCATGCATGGGAGGGTTATAGTCATGTGGGACATGTGTAAATCATGTACTGGTTCTGTAGCTTGTCAGGCCTATTTGTGTGCTATGGTGCTAATGCCTGTTCCATTTTTGTCTTTCATGTTTTGCAGGAATGACGCACTTGATGCTGTTGAGGTTGAGGAGATGGTGCAGACCCAGGAGGAACCTGAGGCACAGACCGGCACAGTGAGGGACGTGGTGTGGTGGTGGGTGAGAACCACAACTGCTGCAGGTCGTGCTCTCAAGGGGTGTCTCTGGCTGCACCTCCCCCGAGCTGTATTCAGGTGTTGATTCGGATGATGAGACCTACGTGCGTCGCAGGTGAGTGTTCCGGGAGGGATTCTGTTCTGTCCAACCCACCTGCACCAGGGTCAGAACCCTCATGGGATGTCAGTGTTGGTAGTCGCCTTTGGCGGTTACGGATGCAGGGTCACACTCCACAACATCTGATCCTGTTCCTGGGCCAGCAGATCAGAGGGGGAATGCAGTCCTGCAGCCTCAGGCAGTGCCGGCACAGCAAGGCGCAGATCGCCTTGCCCCAAACAGGTGTGGTGCCCGCCGACGCGGTGGCCGTACGCCACCAGGCAATACCGCATGGGAACAATCCATTTACGGTATGGCAACCCAACAGGCAGCATCAGTTGAGATGATGGCTCAAGCAATGGAGAGGGTGGCCACTTCCATTGTCCCCCCTGAAAGGCAGATGGAGCAACTACAGCAGGCAACCGACTCCATCTGCCAGTCACACAGGGAGGACATGTTGGCGTCCAACAGGGACAGGCGGGCGGCACTGGCGACTCTGCAGGAAGCCATCTCCATTGAGTCCCAGGGCCACAGGGAAGCCCTGAGGCAGGAACTCCTTCACCTCAGGACGACTCTTGTTGAGCTTGAGGCTTCAACAACCTAAGGACAGAACAGCAGCTGGAGCGGCTCACACGTTCGCTCTCAGCTGAGATGCAGGCAACTCGGGAGGAGATCCGGGCATCACGTCAGGTGCTGCATGGGGATCTCCGCACTATAATCCTCCAGAACGAGACCTCCACACCCGCATGCTTGCTGCCATGGAGGACCATACCAGGGCTTTGCGTGGGCTGCCTCCCATAGCACCACCACCTCCTGATGCAGCAGCAGAGGGTGAAGAGACCAGCAGCAGTTCTCCCACAATGCATAGCCGTGCAGGCCATGAGCCCATGGAGGTGTTTTTTTCCGCAACATCCACACAGGTGGGTTTTGGTGTGCACCCTGTCCTCGGACCTCCTGGGTGGCCTCCCCAACCCCCCGGGCCCATCAATGGCCATTTTTGATTGTTTCTTATTTTTATTTTTATTTTGATTTCTTTTATTCCCAATTTTGTTGCCTTGTGTGGCTCCCGTGGGCATCCACTGTATTCCGGCTGGGCACATGCAGGCTTGTCCTGAGTTTGGGTTAGATGCTTGGGTTCGTGAGACACACACCCTCCTGCTTCCCGTTTCCATGGGCTTGCAAAGGGTGTGACCAAGTGACAGTGAATTACACAGTGACGTTGGGCTCCCATGAGCTGTGTGGGCAGTCTGTAGTCAATACTGTGTAGACATTCCTAGTGCATATTGTTGTTGTATTGTACACTGCATGGTGTATTGATATGTGCCTCTGCATCCATCTCATCCTCCTAATTTGCAGGTCCATTTCTCATGTCTTCACAATGCGGTCCACCTTGGAACTGGAGTCCATGTTGTAAGCAGTGCACCTACACTCTTGCGTGGCGCTAACACTGTATACTTGGAAGTGTTCGAAGTGCTGGCATTATCAGGTAGTGAGGCTACCAATTTTTAAGTCCGTACTGTCATGTTTATGGTAGGTTGGAGGTTGTGTAGGTGATTGGTATTCTTGGTAAGTATTTGGTAATGTGGGTTGTAGGTCCTGCATTACTGTGAGCATTTCATGTGTGGCCAGTTTCCATTAGGGACACTGTAGCTTGTGACACTTGTGTCATGTTGGGATTGCTTTGTTCTCCCTCAAAGCATGACATGCCATGGTGTGTTGGGTGGCGGTGCTGGGGATGGGTTGGGTGACATGGCACTGTTCCTCATGTTGCATTTTGCAAGTGGGTATTCATTTTAGCTGCTTCAATGTGTAACTTCACAAAACTGCATTGGTGGTGTCTGTGTGGGTAGGGATGCACACATTGTGACACTTCCAGGTGACCAATCTCAGGCTGGTATGTTGTGACAGTTGACTGTCCCTTATGTCATCATCATTGATTGTCAGCTGGTATGTGCCAGGGCTGTGTGCACTCCACAGGGTGTGATTTCTAGTGAAGTAATTAGCCACCAGCTGTGTACGGGCTGCCTCCCCCCGTGCCCTTTCCCTCCCATGCGCAGCGGCGTGCATGTGGTTGGGGATGTGGGGCCACCACCATGTCCACGGCCAGGCCCCGGCGTGTTGCAACGTTGTGCAGGACACATGCTGCCACTATGATCCTGCACACTACTGGGGGAGCGTAATAACAGCTGCCGCCAGAAACGGTCAAGGGAGCGAAAGCGTGATTGAGCACTCCGAATGTGCGCTCCACTATGCCCCGGGTTGCAATATGGGCTGTGTTGTATCTTACCTCGGGTGGCGTGGTGGGTTCCGAATTGGCGTCATCATGTGGGTGCTCAGAGGGTAGGCACTGTCCCCTGGGGAGGTGGTGATGGGTATCATTAGTGGGGTTGTGACATTACTCAGTATCTGACATGCATGCATGTGCTGTGGCATTCATACTCACCAAGCAGCCATGTATCGCCATGCCGCCCAGCTTCTAGGTCCCGGTTTAGGGTTGACATTCTGTAAATGAAACTGTCGTGGGTGGACCCTGGATAGTTGGCATATACTGAGGTGATGATTCCCTGGCATCACATACTACCTGCACGTTGATGGAATGCCAGTGCTTGCGGTTCTATAGATGTGCTCAGATGCCCGGGGGGACGTAGAGCCACATGGGTGCAGTCAATGGCACCTAGCACTTTGGGAATGTGCCACCCCGTAGAAATCCTGGACGGCAGCCTGCTTTCTGCAGGTGTTCTGGGCAGGTATATGTGCCTGCGGACTGATGGGCGTGCAGTCATGATGTTCAAGACCTGGTGTAGGCAGCGTGACTGCGTGGCCTGTGACACCCCACCCACTATAGCACTTGTCCGCTGAAATGATCCAGTGGCCAAGAAGTGCAGTACATTGAGGACCTTCTCCAGGGGGCTGAGTGCTTGGGAGCACAGGGGGGTGATGTGAGGTCATCCTCCCACTCACTGACCAGGTCGAGTATTATGTGAGGTGGAAACCTGTACCTCCCATACACCTGGTCATCAGGCATCCCAAAAAGGCTG